>VWZZ01002670.1:30771-65849 GCA_013399095.1 Psophia crepitans
GAAGGCCTCGGCCGCCCGCTGCAGGGACGGGGAGATGAGAGCCGGCTGCGGTAGGGCGGTCCTGGGGCCAAGCCGCGCCCCGCCGGGCAGGGAGCACCGCTGGGCCGGGGCGCTGGCTGGAAGCGGGGGCGGTGGCAGCCCGGGCGCCGCCGGCCTTGCCAGAGGCCGGGAGAAGCGGGAGCAGAGGAAGGCCGTGCCTCAGGGCAGCTTGTGACCCCTCGTTTCTGGCGTTCGGTGTTAGGAGGCGGGTGCTAAAGGGCTGCGGCCTGTGCTCCCGGCGAGGAGGTTGGTCACATCACTGTAATGGAAGTGTTGTAAGATCTTGTAACAAATACTGTAACCAAAGTGTCCTGTGCTTTGATAAATTAATTGCATAATTGTAGAGTTGTTCTCTTAGTATCTTGGCCTGAGGCCTGTGCAGGAGTGGGTGGCAGTGTATTTCGGTAACTTTTCCATTTTATTTCAGTTTTCTGCCCCAAAGCAGAAGGGGAAACTTGTGAAATCTCAGCCTTTTCGAGACAGGATTTCCCAAAGCCCCCTACATTGTGCTGTGGGAAGAGGGGACATGACCAAGTAAACACTGATCCTAGAGCTTCTTCAAGATTCTGGGGCGAAGTGTTGCTCATTAACAGCACCTAGGTGAAGCTGTAGCTATCCCAGCTGTCTGCCCCGCCTCACGATACTACTGTGGACAGAGCGTACTATGTTTTACGTGTGCTGCACTGCCGTTTCCTCTCTCCACCATGCCATCCATCCATCCATCCAGGAAGGTCCATTTTGTCCAATCACCGTGTAGCTTTGGAGAACGTGAGAAGTTATCCTTGTACGTCCTTAACCTGCAAAATGGGCTAATGAACCCATCTAGACCAGAACAGCTTTTGAGATGAAAGCACTGCCTGTATGGATAATTTTAAAGGTTTCCTTCTAGTAAACATGTAAAATACAGTTTCTGGGATGTTTTCTGGTTTTGTTTTTGTTGTTGTTTTTTTTTTTCTTTCTAAGTGGATACATGCTCAAAAGATCCTTCCATACCAGCACAGCTATGACTGAGTGTAGCATCAGCTGGCATAAATCCCTGGGCAGAAACTCAACTTTGGCAGGTAGCTTTATCAGAAAAATAAAAGGGGATTGAGGGGTTTTTTGCTTTTAAACTTACACTTTGGCAAGCAAGCCCTCCTGAATGCAGGAAACGGCTTAGCAAATAAGTTTGGAGAGTATCAGGAGTTGGTTCAACATGCTTCAGTCTTCTTGTTACAAGCATCAAGGTAGGCGAGCACAGTCAGAGCTTCTTCATGTGCACACCAAAACCATCTGGCTTCCTCCTGCATGCAGCCTCGTGTGATGACCTCCTGCAGGACAGAGGCAGAGCGCACAGGATCAGCCTGTGGAGCATCTGCACTTCTCATGTACATTGGACACAGGCATTCCTTTCCCACTCCTCCAGGACTGCTGGTCATGCTGCAACACACCAGTCTAATGAGCAGAGCATGAAAATCAAGCAAGAGGGTTAAGAACAAATAAAAAAGAAGAAAACCCAAAAAAGCAACATGAGTAATCAAAGCGAAATGCGGCCGCAGCTCGAAGTGAAACACACAAAGAGCCAGGCGCTCCCAGGGGCAAATCCCAGAGCAGCCGCTTGGCTGCCAGCTCCGATTGCGGAGTCCTCCGGGGCTGGGGGTTTCAGCCATCGTGGCTGCTGAGGATACCAACGTGGTCTGCAAAGGCTCCGTGTTGCAATGCAGAGAATGCCTTTGTCTGGTAAATCAGCGTTAGGAGAGCAGTGATTCCCGAGCACCACACAGGGGGCCTAGCAGCTGACTGCGTGGTTTCAGTCATAAGTCATGGGCATAATATTGCCTCTCTTCTTCCTTCCTCCCTTGCCTGGCTCCCCTTCCCCCGCCTCCCTTCAGGCATTTGAAAGGCTCCTCCTGTATCAGTTACAGAAATAAAAACCCGCAACTTTAGGAAATTCCTGTGCCTTGTCAGCACCGGAGATTTGCTCGATTTCTCCCCTAAGACCCGAGTCATCAGTGTAGCTGCCAGAATACAAATGTCGACTGCACGTAAGTGAAGCTGTTTGCCTGAGCCTGCATGGCACAACTCGCCGTGGTGCCATTAGCCTTGGCTTCGCGCAGGACAAAACGACGTCTGGAAGAGGCAGCTTTGAGTGGGCTCGGAGATACACGAGCCCTACGAGAGGCTGCACTGCTGTAGCTGCTCCACGTAGGCAGCTTCGGGCACATAAAGAAGCCATAGATTAGTCTCCTCCTAAAGGCAGCCGAGGTCTTACTCCACCGCCAGCCTAAACCACCGGCTCGGCAC
The DNA here is from genome assembly GCA_013399095.1 of Psophia crepitans. Taxonomy (NCBI): domain Eukaryota; kingdom Metazoa; phylum Chordata; class Aves; order Gruiformes; family Psophiidae; genus Psophia; species Psophia crepitans. The sequence continues at coordinate 33,094 of VWZZ01002670.1, forward strand.
ATGAACATCAGACCAATAAAAATGGGCCCCAGTAAGCTGTGGTGGCGGAGTGAGTTCCTGCGCATCAGCAAAGCTATTGTAGCTGTTCACACGAGCACGCCTCGTTACACCAGCGGTGAGGTGCTGTGACCCAGCTTCGGCCTGGATGAACAGGGCAGGCTACGTGCTTCATCTGGCAGGCAGGGTGAGCCCGGAGAAAGCCTGGGCGGTGAAGACAGCTCAAGCGATAGGCAAGAATTTGTCACCCTGCCCTATTGCCTCGGCCTTTTGGCCAGGAAAAGAAACTACAGAGCGGCGGATGGAGCTAGTCTACATCCCGACAGCCCTTCTTCTCCCTGCTTCCCAGTCTACTCTGAGGCAAAATTAATTCAGAATTATTCTCCCCCAGTGTTTCTTTAATTACTGATGTTATTACTTGTATTGTGATAGCCTCCATGGATCCTCGCCACAGCCTGGCCACTCTCATGCCAGGAGAATGCAGACCACAAAGGTTTCTGAGACCATCAAGCACACAGAGTAGAAACCTCGGTCAGCAGCTGGGGCCCAATCTTGGTAGGCACAACCCACACACATTGGCTAAGGAATAACGCAGCTCTCACATGGTTATAGCTTTATTAAAACGTGTTGGAAGGAGCTGCCCTTGGAAGAAAGCAGATGAGAGACCAATTCCCTCCCCAAAGCAAGAGAGCTGCCTGCAGTGAAGAGGGCAGTGAGGCCCACAGGCAGCATTCCTCAAAGGATGGGTGGCTCTTGAATCCTTAAGTGGATTCTTCCAGACATTGTGAAATATTCATACCTCGAGGGAAAATTAGTTTTCTGACAGTCATAACATAGGCACTTCCCTAAACACGCTCATGAAGAGAGAAGCAGCTGTATTTGCCGACATTGTCTGCTGCATCCTTGTCTCTGGCCTTTTATTTAGATTGCAAGTTCTTTAGAGCAGCGACCATCTTTCATCCTCTGTGCATGGTGTCACACGTAAGGGGATACTGTCCGTGACTAATGCAGGAGGGTAATACAAATGACAACATTTTGTGGGTAGGGGCATACAAAGGTTATCACTACTACAAACGGCAAACAAAACTGCAGTTAAAGCTCCGACAAGTTCATATGAGCTCCTGCACATCTTACGACAATGGTTTGAAATGCAACTGCAGCGCTCAGTAGCAATCCTCCTTGAAGAGCAAGTGGTCACACCGGGGGTGGCAAAAGACTGACAGCACCTCGCTCCAGCCAAAGCTCCCAGAAACCACCGACACAAATTTTGGAAAAAAAATACTTTGTCTGGAACTCAGTACACCTTTATAGAAGTGCCGAGATGAACCTTCATCCACCTGGAGCTAGTAGAGAAACCAATTCATCCGGTGGTGACCAAGAGGAAGCCGCATTTGCTAAATCCAGATCTGTTCAGGACTGAGCAAAGGCAAATGCAGGAACTAAAATGACTCCTTACTCCTAAAGGGGAAAAGTGCTCTGGCACCCTCAAGCACTACGGGAGGAGGGTACGCTGAAACCAGGGCCGTATTAATGAGAGAGCGCAGAGGCCAGCGGCTGAGCAGAAGGGCATCAGGCAAGAAACCAGGCAGGAAGAGGTGATGGGGAGGTGGAGACAGCCAGAGCAGCAGCACTGCTCCAACCAGCCCCAGTCCAGCAGGCAGGGAACCTCCTTTTGCTTTCTCATCTCTCAGAAGAGTAGAACCATGGACCTTCTGTGTAAATTATCAGGCCATCCCACAGTTCTAGTAAGACACAACAAAAATGCCAGGGAGGGGTCACGCATCATAGGAACCAAAGAGTAAGAACTATTTGTTGGTAACAGAAGCCAAAAGCTTTTCAGAGGTCCTTAGGACAGCTAAGAGAGGATGCACCCCCCAAAAGAAGGTTCATTTGCCTGCTCTACCTTAAGACCAGCACAACCTTTCAACCCTCTAGCACGCTGTATTAACTCGGCCATGATCCTTCCCCCTCAGGCCTCTCGAAACCCAATAAAGTTGTTATTGCCCAAAGGGTGCACTACGCACAGATGTGTTCAGCTATTAATGGGGTTTGCAACTATTTTCTGTCTAGTAAGATAAACGATGAACAGAATGAGCACGCCCTTGGTTTTGACCAGACTGCTGTTGAAAAGAAGAGAGGAAAAGCATTTTCTGGGAAGATGGAAATAAGAGCGATCAGGTGCTGGGCAGAATCCTGAAGCAGTATCTTCCTGTGCAAGCCTGCATATTTCCAGTACCGATGTGAATCACGTGGCTGATGCTTCACTTGGCCACGTGGCCACAGCCTGATGGTCTGTGGATACAAGCTTGATACAGAAGTCATTGTACAGGGAGCTATCGCCGATCTACTGCTCTGCTGGAAAAAAAACCAGCAGAGTCTATGTCAGGCATGGTCAAGTTTATATGCCTCCTTCTATGCCCTTTATCAGTTTGTCTGAAAACTCATTAACTTCCCCTGGCCACCGTTACAGTTGTTGCTTAATTGCTACTCATGATGAAACCAGAACGTGGAGACCACAGCAGATTCGTTACCTCTCTAGGTTAAAACTTGACTACTGTGAAGTTTTCAGGACTGGGCAGGACTACGTAGCGCTGGGAGCAACCTCTAGGACGCCGTTTAAGCAGCCTTGGCTGCTGTAGACCTCTGTAATCTTAACATCCATTAACCTGAGCTGACCTCCTACAATATTGCCATCTTGCAGGAACAAAGAGAAACAGATCTGAAGAATTAGAAAAGAAATATGCTACGTTGAAGAAATATACCCAGGGCTTTGGGCCTGCCTGTGACTGACCCTCACAACTCCTGGGCTTTTCCAGTCCTGCTCTCCTTTTCCACACGGAGGCTGGCAGGAGAGGCTGCCTCCACTGGGGAAACAACCAAACTGTTTCCAGCGCCTGGTTTCCCATGCAGTTTTTGCACTGCTGGAAAGGACCAGTGGAAATTGCTATTAAATTTAGCTTCTACAGCTTCATATTTGCCTCGTACAAGTATCACTGCCCGCAGAAAGCATGAGGCGAAGCAGAGGGAAAGCACTGCTCAATGAACAGATGAAAACAAAATGCAGAAATGTGGGACGGACTTTGCCCACAACTGCTCCCTTCCCCAAAAATCACTGCAAGTGGAATGAATTCAGAACAAAGAACACCATAAATCCGTGATGAAGTTTTTAACTTTGTGGTGTTGCTGAGAAAAATGATGAGCCACTTCCATCACAGAGCCTCCGTGGGCCACTGGTTCTGCTCTTTGAGGGTGCCAGGCACAATGCCTGCACAGAAATCCTTGCAGCCGGACTTCACCTGGAGGCTCTGGCCAGTGGCTGGAATGAAACTGCAGGATCAAGAGCAGTTACAATTGGAATATTATTTGTACCATCTCCTCTGGTTCAGAACATGCCATTATTAGAGGCTGTTCTGTGAGCCCTCTTCCATACTACTCCCTTAAGACCGGCTTCCATGCCATTGTGTTTTTTCCTATTTGGCTTTCATTTAGGAAAACTGAAAATCATGAAAAGGAGAATGGCTGCCAACATTGACCTTAATTTTCACCCAAAGACAAATCAACTAGGTGTGACAGACACTTTGATTCCCTTTTTCCGTCTTTTCTTCTACCAAATAAATATTTTAAGGTAATGAACATCAACTCAGCACTGAGCCTGTAACAAAACAGGAGAGAGGAATTAGTCACAATGCTAATAGTTCAACATTATAGCAGTAAAAACATAGTAAATATATTCAAAGGTTTCATTTTACAGTATTTGAACTGCAACAAGTCATTTGACAACCAAAAATGTTAGAAACCTCCATATGACAGACCGAGGACCACCACCAGCAATGCTCCGAAGCAACACCAAGCTCACAGGGAGCAATTTAACGTCGTTCTAGAGGAGACTTTCTGGCATAAAAACCAGTAAGGCAGCACACAACGTGGCTTGGTATTTTAAATTCTTAAAAATAGTAGTTGACAGTATTGTTATGAAAACAAATGGAAGCTGGAAGGGGCTGGGGAGAGGAGGCTGGGAGAGGGGAAACAACCCACAAGGCCAGCTGGTCTCTTGTGAAAATATCAACCGAATTGCAGCATTTTGGAATTGCTGATAACACTGTAAGCCAAAAAGGTAACTGCTTAAAAAAAGGTGACTGTGTGCATAATCCAGGGCTTTTCATAACTCCCTCATTAGCTGACAGATTCTTGAATAAGCATTCTTTTTTCTTCTCCCTTTTTTCACCGAACCGAGTAACACTATTTGGCCGAACACCAAGCTGTACTACTAGCGCTCATCTCCAGGCCCGCGCGTAGCTCAGTACTGCAGCTAGGGAGGTAATTTTTCAGGACTGGCATAAGCTACGGCACAGGAATGATCTTCTCAGGTGGGGACAGGTCTGTGGGCACCATGCCGGGTCCTGCAGGGAAGACCAGGTCTCAAGCCCCTCTGGCTGCAGCACAACAGTTGAAGTAGACGGGTGTGACGAGTCACGCTGATGCAAGACAGCGGCACTGCCTCCAGCGGGTAGTTTCTGTGAGTGACGGCAAGTCAGAGCTCAACAGAAAACGCTCACCGCAGACCCTTCTCCGAGGAAAAGGCACATGTTAAAAGCAGCCACAAAGCACGACATCCAACTGACAGGGGCTTCGGAGGGAAGGTGGTTCCTGCTTGCCCCTACTCCTCCCACCCCAAATATTTTAAACGCGGTAATAAAGAGCATCTGCCTTAACGAGAGAAATCACGTGAATGTCCCTGGCCTGCTGACACAGCACAACAGTTCAGCAACGAGCAGCTGTACTGACCCGCACGTGAACTGACCTCACGCTGCCCGTTCAGCCAAGCCAGTTCTCCCAATCCAATGCATCTCAGGAACTGGTGAAGTTCAGTTCAGTGTAACAGGAAAAAAGGCATTTGAGAAGATCTCGTTTGCAACTTTTTCATACAGACATGGTTCCTGGTTTCCACATCACCTCTTACAACCACACACACTCAGTAAGAAGACATTTATTCCATTATTTCTGTTTTCAAATTTTTGGTACAAAGTTTATTTTCAGAAGTTCCACATGATCCTTTCTTCTACCAGCGTCTTTTAGGATTTTTTTTTTCTATCTCTGATTTATTTTCTTTATCTGTTGAAGCAAAAGCAGTAATTGCTACAGAAAGCAATAATGGCAATATTACAAATACTTTACAGCAGCATCCATTCGTCTCTTTGCCTCAAAAAAATAACAAAAATAAATCCAAAGACAAGATCCATACTGCCACAAAGGCTTAGGTTTGTAATATCCAGAAGTATGCTGCGTTCCCATATATGAGTTGTACAAGTCCAGCACAACTTTCCAAGTTTGTGCAGAGCCTGATAAATAAGACACAGAAATATCAGTTACGTTATACTGTTTCTAAGAACTTTTACTCTGTAAAATGTTTGGTCACTCAAAGCTATAAGCTTAATCACATATCAAAGAACACAGGCAATAAAGCCCATCTTACTAGAACATATAGTATTAGGCCAAACAAAATATATGAGGACAAAAATCTAGTGGTCACTGAAGCCTCTTCAAAAAAGGTCTAAAACAGAATGTTTCCATCATGTATCAGAATAAAAACGTACTGTATTAAAATTTGATTTGATTTTTTTTTTTTTTACAAGCTGTCTTTTAATCAGTCTTCTATTTACAGTGCAGAACTTCTGCCAACTGCAGTAGTTTAACTTTGGCACAACACTAAGTTCCAATCCTTTTGAGTATTCAAGTCCTGTGTGTGTCCAAAAATTTTCTTGGTTTCACGAAAGATTAGGCCCATTCACAGTTAACCAGTTATCTTGAACTTTTTCAAGAATTGCTTCCCCTTCACCACACTGGGCAGCTACAAAGGAAAGACACTGTAAGCTATTGCATCATTCAAAAGAAACTCTTCATTCTAAACAGTGACAGTATTGTTGCTTCCTTTAACATCACATACACCAGACAGATCACACAGACGGCTACATACTGGACACCTTCTAAAAACCTTGCTGGTCGTTAGTGAATCGTCTTCCTCATACTTCAAATACATAACAATGCATTAACTTAATTTCATTTCACATGTCAAACAGGACATTTAAATATATTGCAATATATTATAGAAAATTGCAAAGCGCCATCATTTCTGTAAACGAGATCGACACCTGTTAACTCTCCTGTGCACATGAAGAGCAGTACCTAGTGCCACATTTTCTATACAAGATAAAGCCTTCCCAGGTAGGGCAACTCATTTTAGTGCATTTCTGTACAGACCGTGAGCATACATGCAGATAGCCAACTATGCAAGATCAGAAACACTTTCATAAGCTGGAACTGGAGGTGGGGGGAACGTTTCAAAATCCTAGTGGAGTTCCTGTGGTTGATCTTTTCGTATCACAGATAAGACTTGAATCTTCTGTCATTCTAGTAGATTCTTTTGGGAAAGTTTCATGACAGGTATCTAGTACTGAATAAGTGTAAAGGAAATACTTTCTTAACTGGGACACAAATATTACTTGTCTTAACACACTCTAAGTTATACATAGTCCAATGTTCATACAGTTATCTTCAAATACTTGAGAAACCGCAAATCATTTTTATGCCACAGTATTATAACCAAGGATCAGTTATCCACCATTGTAGTGCTACCTGCTCGAGAATCAAAGAAAAAGAAAGGCAACAAAGAAAGTAAAACTAAAAAAAAAAACAAAAAGCCTCTCACTTCCCAACAAGCATCGAGTCGGAAGCGGAGGTAAGTACCATTGCTAACCGCAGCACAAGGATGAGTGCTGCAATCTGGCCAGCACGCTCCAGGCGAAGATCCATCTCGCCTCACTTCGGACGGCTGCAGTGCCAGCATCTGCCTGCAAGCCACGTCTCAAGCCCGTGGAGTTTAGGGTGCAGCTTGTCTGACCAGCTCCAGGCATTTAGGACGAGCCAGCCTGCATTTGTTAGCTATACCGACTGGCTACAGTGTCCTGCTCAAACGCAGACATCAGCATGCCATCAGATGAGTCCCACCTTAATTCGTGAAAAGTGCTATGGGACCCTCCGTTACCACTCTACATTTTATAACGTTGTGTAAGTCATTTTTGCGATGACCGTCCACTGAAAAAGTGCAGATGCTCTTCACCGCAGAAGGAGAAAAAACCCCAAAAGCTCAGACCATTAAATTTGAAAATACTGGCTGTAACCCCCACCTGTGCTTCAAAAGCTCCCTTTTAAAAAGTGGGAAAGCAATATTTGAGCTCTTGAGGGGATTTTTCACTTTCTGTTACAACTTTCATTTTAAAAATCTTTTCCTACAGAATTTCAATACATCACCAAGCCTCAGGTAATTCGACCCAGTAAGTTTGTGTCATGCTGCTTGGTAAATCTACTCCTCCTGGGATAGCACAAGCTTGAAGGAAAACACAGGCGTAACCCAGCACTGTTCGGTGCAGGGAACCGAGCCCTCTACTAGCCCTTCCCATCCCTAATTTACACAATCATCCCAGGCATTATGAACAACTCTGAACAGTTTTACCACCCTCTGATCATTGATACTTTCTTTTCATTACTACTGACTGTAGGCAAAATTATTTTTCCAAGAAAAAAATAAATTAAATCAAAGAAAGTAGCTATATTTCATTGCACTCTATTTTTGTGCATTCAGGTTAGGGCAGGGATATTTAATATTACAGAAGCTTAAAGATTATCTTCTCTCCTTGGGAGATAGAATATAGACAGATATGGGACTCAGGTGAGGACACGAATCGATACTGTCATATTTACAGAAGCAAATACTGATATCCAGCCTGAATACACAGTACTCCGTTAAGTGCAAAAGGAGAATGCTCCCCACCTTAAACTCCAGCTTGGTTACTCAGCAGCCAGAGACTAGTTGTCAGAGTCACCGCTGTGCTCTCATTTCAGAGGAAAATGGATGAGGAAGAGTGTGCCTGCATCTTTGGACGTTCTGGCCTACAGAGACTGCATAAGGCCATGAATCACTTTGTACGGGCTCCAGAAATGCTTTCCCTGCTCGGTAGAGGAGAAGGGAGTGCATTTGCCTGCCTCAAGAGTTCCTTGGCGAGCAGGATGAAAACAGGCTTTTGCCCAAAGTCAGCAAATCATGCTTTAGAAGAACTATTTCCTATCATGTGCGGACATTGCAAGAGTTTCCTTACCAATAAACAAAGTTACAGCCAGACACCATATTGCATATAATGTCATGAAAAAACAGTTCTTCAAATGGTACTGGACAAGGTTAAAAAAGGGAATAGCCTCATTTATGATAGTGGATTAGAGATAATCCACTAAATTCTCATCATGAGGTACTAGGGGTCTTTCCTTCGCTTTCAAAACAAAGTGGAGATTTCTGCATGCTAAAAATGAGTGATGGCAATACTTCACTTCTGTCAGAACAGCAAGAGTAAAACTTGTTTTGCTGATCAACTTTTAGGTAAGTGAATTCTGCAGGGCAAGCAAAAGTCAAGAGCCTTCAAGCTTCTGCATTTTCCCTTCTTTCCACTTCTTACAAACCAGCACTCTGTTAGTTCATTCAAACCTCCAGGGAGAAACAGGTCTGACTTTCTACAATGAACACTAACCTTGGGGTCATCGAGAGGCTGATACTGAGAAGACAGCACTGGTTAAGATGGAACCGGTGCCCTTTCATTGTGCTCTAGAAACAAGGGCAAGGCATGCCATGAAGCAGCACGCTATGGTGACGGTGGATGCCTCACCTGGCTGTGACACTGCTTGCTTTCTTTTAGCCTCTCTCCATTCTGGCACAGGATTATATTTATTCTCTCTCTAGCTGAATCACAGGGACAGCAGTAACTAGCACCACCAGGTCAGGTGGTACTGACAGCAACAGCAGATGAAGAGGAAAGCTCTACCTTAGCTCTAGAGGAACCGGTGCTCACAGCTGAATTCTGACAGTGCTCCCAAGGAAAACGGATAACAAACCAGCTACCGAGAGCTAAGATCTGAGCAAGATCGAAGAGTTCCTTCATCTTGCCTGTCCATGACAATCACCGAAGTCTGGCTCATAACTAGCTCAAACCGAAGAGGTGAAGCTCCATGGAAATACAGAAAACATACCACGGGTTCATCTACACACAGTTCTTCGCTGAGCAGGGAGATCAAAACCCCACACAGACACTCACCCCAGGGTAGATGTACTTGCTTGCCCCTTGCCTTCCCACTGCCAACATAGCTCAGCCCAGGCGGCTTCCAAAACACCCTGCAGGTGTGCATAAGCTACCAGGCTGCAGGGGTGCACCGCTGATGAGCACAGCGATGCCCAGATTCATCATAAGTCACAGACACTTGCTGGTATCTTTAAGTTCAGGAAGTTTCCTGTATGTAACTGGTAGAATGAGTATTCTCTCCACCCACCAGGCCATTTCTGTTTCCCCCAGGTGACCGTATATCGTGCCCTGCGCACCTAGGTAAGGAGCGCAGCAGCCGAAGGCTGGCTGAGTGTGGGCTAAACTGCTGTTACTGGTAGCTCTGAGTTCCACCCAGACACAACCACAATTCACAGATAAAACAGACCGGCATGCTGACAGCCCTTTCCAATCCTTCTCCTGTCAGTCCTGACGCGGGAGGCCTCCGGAAGGAGTTTCCCTCTCTCCCAGTACGCAGTGCAAATACACACATGCTGTAAACCTGGAATAAACTGGTAATTAATGGATTCTGTTTGTTCAGACATAAATAACAAACAGATTATAAGCAATAATGAATGCATACAACTGCTCTCTTCAGGCGGAACACACCCAGATTTTTCTCATCCTAGCACAACTGAAAGCCTTACAATATGCACGGAGCCCGAAGGAAATGTGGGGACCCTGCATCTCACATTAGCTGACCCATAGCACATGGTTTAATTTGTATTTTATATTCTGCAAAGAGATGATGCTCCTCAATGGGCTGCAAATACGATTATAGCCACTGAAATACATAGAACTGTAATATTTACACCAACTGCAAATCTGTCCCAGCATACATCAGTGACCATCTCCGACCATTTCGCTGAAAGAAGATGTCGAATCCAACTATATTTAGTCTGATAAACAATGTATTTCCTCTTCCTGTGTTTTTCAGACCAGATGTGCTAAGGCCTGCCATTATAGCTGAGTGTTATTTAATAGAACACTGCCAAAATGGAAAATGTCCCAGTTTAATCTTATAATTAACTTGGATCTTTATTTTTCCCATCTTTTAAAGAAGGTTGGATTTAACCTAACCTAAATGCTATATCTGCTAACAAAAAAATAAAGATGTTTATTTGGAAGGTTGCTTGGGTGGGTTTTTTTTTCCTTTTGAAAATTAATTCTGGGTCAACCTTAAGGATTAAGGCAACTCCAGATTTTGCTTGCTAGAGGCATATTCCCAAGGATTTTAAGGTTTTGCTTTAATATTTTTGGAAACTTAAAAATAGCATCTTTTTCTCTAATAGCTTTGTCCTTTCCCACTCAGCAAGCACTGATTTTTGACCCCATATTCCCAGCAGAGCTTGAAGCTAACGCGAGTCCATCTTGTATCTGCTGGCATCTACAACAGCATCATGCATATCACTACAAGCCAAACAAGAATATCTGCCAACCACAGGCAGCAGTCAATGCTGGAAAGGCCAGATCCTGATCTCACTTACATCACCTCACATCCGGAGTCATAAGCACTCCAGTGACAACATGGTTTTGCTTCTCCACCACTCCAAATGTAAACTGAGGGATTCTTGGCTAGTCCTCTCTAGCACCGCTGGCCACTTTGTGCCTCACTGATTTGAGTCTTGGAGGTCAGGAAACAGTTTCATCATCAAATTCATGTCACACACCAAAAGCCACTGTCTTTTTCTTCCCAGCAATCTCAAACAGTCAGAAGACCTCACCCTGGTAAATAGCTTTCACACAGAACATCCTCCTGCAACTCAGGCAGCCTGTTCAATATGAGAGCAGACGGGCAGCTACAAGTGTCCAGAGAGGAAAATGAGTTAGTTAACCATCTTTTTTTTCTTTGTCAGATGTTATTCCCTTTCTTGCTTGACCTGGGTTTCACCTACAATCAGGTATGAAAAACAGATCCAACATGGAGACCTCTGCTTCAGAAAATCATGACTACAAGGATTTCCTTGGTCTTTTGACAGTTATCACAGTGAGGAAGAAAGAGTAATTCCAGATTAGGTTATTGGAAATGTGGAAACACAAGGACACGCTTTCTCTACACTTATCTGTCTCTCATTGGTCATCAGATGCAGAAGCCTACAGAGAAGATGCTGACAGATGTGCCAAAGGAGATTGCTAGTATCCTTTCTGGTAGTGCCAATGTAAAAAACAGACAATGCTGGCAACAGCAGCACCAATTCATCAGCATCTTTTGACATCTAAATATAAAGCCCTAAAGAAATGCAGACCAACAGTAGCAAGAACATAAACTACTCTTCCTTGGAGTACCAGTTCTCTAGAATGCCAGACATCTGCCTGAACTAACTTCTGTGAATTTGGCCCACTGTTTTTAAGTTGGTAATTCAAACTCTACTAAAATTTCAATTATTTTTTTTTTTAATCTTTTTTTAAAGAGATTTATTCAAGATGCAGAGGTTTTGTATCAGACTAAATTATTTCTAGAGTTCAGTTCGGGTAGATCAAACCACCTCTAAAAATAAGTGCATTCAGCCCTAAGAACAATCAGAGTGGCGAACTCAGTCCATTAGGATGAATTTAAGTAAAACTTGCACATGAATCATTCAACTGGGCTATTGTTGAAGAACAATTAAACACTAACATGTTTATTCCTAAGCACCTAAAAGCCATATAACTTCATCTTGTTTGAGTATTAAACATCACGTCATTGCCACAACTTACTTGAAAAGCCTTCTTACTGGTACCCAAAAACACTTTTCATCTCTGTATCTGTGTATTCTTGCAAGCCCCTAAGCAACTCTGAACAACTTTGGGGCAGTTTCCACCTCACGTTTACCTTAAAATTCAGTGTAAGATTTCAAGAAATTATTCTTTTCAGCTAGAAATACACATACTTTTCTTACCATTTCCAACAAAGGAAAGAATGCACAAGCTAAAATCAAACGTTACTACCAACTGCATCAAGTCTGCCAGGCATTTAAATTAAATTGATGTAGGACACACCGATTAAATGTAACGAAAAGCATCTTCTAGCATTAGACTCATTCAGTGAGCTCATAATTACCAATAAGGAACATTTCACCACAAGTTCTGTAAACCCAAAACACTCTGAAGATATGCAAAAGGTGCCGATATCACCTCGTTTTCTTAAACCAAGCAATCCTCACCCCTAGGTTCATTGATTCCTTTGTGACACTTTTCCCCTTCTCTTTTGTTTTGAACTCTTTCCTTAAGAAATAAACCCAGGCCTTGAAACCTTTCAGGTGAAGCGATGTTTGCAAAAAGACATCTTAGGTTTTTGTATTCTCCTCCTTCATGAGCAGGCAGTGCTCTCCTACGTCAACGAAAAAAAAATGTGTGTTTTTTTGGAATTAAACAACATAAGGCAATTAAATATTGGGAAGTAGTCAGGTGAACGATTAATATGAACCTTCCCGTTGGTAATGTGGAAAAGGAGGAGTGAACTGGATCCGATTTGTAACACCATGTCCTAGGCTAGGCCTGAGGATGTCCATCTCTTGTAGCAAGGAAGCAAACAGTTGTTGGCTGCACAGGTAGCATCTTGCCCATGTTCTTTTAGGTGGAAGGAAAATGCTAGGCAGGTGCTTGCTAAACTGAAGGCCGTGAAAAATCATTTGGCTCTTCACCGTAACATCAAACCTAAGTCATAGGTTTTTGGCCCCCAAATCCCAAATTGCACATCAATCTGATTTTGAAAGTTTACGCTTAACATGTCGGGGGGGTTCCCAAGTATCACTATCATCTGTTTCTTCCTCATCTTCCTGATCTTCCAGCATTTCGTCTTCCTCCTCGTTCTCATCAAACAGTTCTATTCCAAGTTCTAATCTTCTTTGCCTTTCTGCAAACCACTCTCTGACCTGCTCATATCCCATGTGAGATTTGGCTACCAGTTCATCAAGGTCTTGCTCATTAAGAAATTTGTGCTTCATATAGTAGTCCTTCAGGATTGCTGTTCCAGTTTTGAATTTTATGACAGACACACCTCTGTCCCAGCAATTTAACCTCTTGCTTCCCCGAGGCCTCCCCCGAGGCCTCCCTCTCCCCCTCCCTTTTGGTCTTCCTCTCCCTCTTTTCCTTGCAAAGCCTTGGCCGTTCAGACTGTTTGCATTGGCGCTCTGGTAATAATAATACCATTTCAATCCACCGTTTTTCCAGGCATAGCGAGTATCTCCAAACCAGCTGACGATTTCTGATCTTGGGAGTCCAGTTTCTTCTGCCAGCTTGTTGTATTCTTGTGGAGATGGCCACTGAGTACGGACAAAGGAACTTTTAAGCATGTGCAACTGCTCTGGTGATTTTTTGCCTATTTTGCTTGAAGTGGAACATCCCGATTTTGTTCCTGCTGCTCCATCTCCCACAGATGTTTCTCCAGCCTCTTCTTTTGAGCTGCCAGCATTGCTCTCATTCAAGTCAGCTCCTTCTTCCTTTAAGACATTTGATTTCCTTCTTTCTGTAAACCAGGCATCAATCTCTCTCCTGGTCAGTTTGGTTTGGGCTCTTAACCTATTCATCTCTTCGTCAGTAAGGACAGGGTTATTAAGAAAGCTTGCTTGGAGGACTTGCAGTTGTTCAGCAGTCTTCTCTTTGAACTTCTGTGGGGTGAAATCAGGAAAAGCACTCCACGATGACTTGCTCTGTGGAGCAACTCCCGTTGGGGACTCATTCATTTCATCGCTTGAATCAATAACAATGGTGGCACATGAATCACTGTTGAGATGAATCCCATGGTTGTTCTTTGAGTTTCTCTGATTGTAGCGTGTATCGCTGAACCACTTTTTGATCTCTCCTTTAGTCAGACCTGTTATTTTCATAAGCCTGACAATTTCTGAATCTTGAGGGAACTGATTTTTAAGGTAGCTGACTTTCAATTCTGCCAGTTGTTCCTTAGTTTTTTTTGCTCGGATACCAAAGGAGTCAGGATTCATCAGCGCAGATTCATTTTTGATAGGCTGAGGGGCTGGAACGGCAGCTACTTGTTTGGTTTCTGCAACAGGCTGAGCAGTGTGAATCTGACTTTTTTGTAACTGTGTTTGGTTTGGGACTCCTGCTACCGTCAAAGCTATTGGGGCTGTTACTGGTAAGGTATTTGCACCTGCAACTTGAGTGAGAACAAGTCCAGGCTGACCAACTATTTGGCATGTCTGTAAGATGGAAGGTAAACCATTGCTAGCGGCAGAAATGTGTGCTGGAATAACAGTAATTGTCTGGGGCACGGTATGCACCGTGCCATTAAATTGTTTCCTCCTTGCTTCCTCCACTTCCTCTGGTGTCCAGCTCACACCATGTTTCAGACGCTGGGCAGAAAACCATATTTTAATCTGTTCCTCTGTATACTTAGCTTGAGTGGAAAGAACAGTGATTTCCGACATGGTTGGATATGGAAATTTGTTGTAAGTGTTAAGCAAAAGAGGATTGTTGTCCAAAGCAGTATTATAGGCTGGAATGCTATTTACAGGGATTAGGACTTTTGGAATCAGGTTTGAGTTCTGTGGAGCTGTAACAGCTGTTATGACCTGTGCCACCCCAGGCTGAAGCACTGGTGCTGGAGTCACTACCGCGCTAGCCACGTCTGCTGCACTGCAAACAACTGAATGGCTCGCTTTTGACTCAGGAACTGCCGGTGGGGGGTTTTCTACTACTTCTTCAGAGTTTGGCTCATTTTCAGTTCCCTTTTCTTCACCAGGAATGTCATCAACTACATTGTGGAAAACAGCGATACGTTTAGTCTCAGTTTTGTTTTTCATCATTTTCATAATAGGAGTTTTGCTAATTGAGATCCCTGATGAGGGCACCTCAGAAGAGTCGGCCTGTTCAGTGTTTTCTTCTCTAACAAAACTCCCATCAAAAGTGAGATCGTTTACTGTTTGTTCAAAGATTGTCTGATTATTACGTTTCACCATGGTCAATTTAAAATTCTCCTCTCCAGGGTGGTACTTCAAATTATGTTCCGAGAGCGCATCATATCTTTTGGTAAGGAAATTGCATTCTATGCAAACATAGGATGAATTCAATACAACGTTGGGATGTTCTGAATCCACATGAAAAGTAAACATATTGAGATCTGGAGTTTGAAAAGTACAATATTTACACTCGTAACCACCTTCTACTTTATTTGTATTTTTCTGATTGTCTGAATCCACATACTCGTGAACCTCTTCATCACTTGTTACGCTTTCTGCCGTAGGGTTATCTGCTGGTGTGAGTACAGCTGGTCCTTCCTCCAAGTCTGATACCATTTCTAGATCTGGATCCTGCTCGTTGGCTAAGACCATGCACGGTGTTGTTGATTTTCGTTTACTTGCCATGCCTGTTATGTGAAAATGATACTGACTGGTCAGATACAGACTTAGCTTCAAGGTCTTCTTGATTAATAATAATGGCTTTCGGTGCTTCTAGTCAGTTCTTGTAAAGTCTCAACATTTATCTCATTAGCAGCTTTTTCTTTTGTAGTGCAATCAGATTAAAAATAGTTGAGGATGAGATGTTGAGACACACTGTTTTAAAGTCCACATCCACCACCTGTAGCAAAGAAGAGACAGTGGAATTAGTTTAATTTGAAGAGTTAACTTCTATTCTGCTACATCACGTGGCTTAAGGTAATTCAGTCCTTTGGGGTTCAGTCAGCCACTGTGCAACCCCTGAAACCAGTAGACCTATTGCAAGAAAAGATTCTTGAAGTTAAGGCAAAATCCAATCCACTTACTACAGGCTGAGATTTCGTTTAGTTCATGTCAATGCAGTGAAAGGCATAACACACAAAATGGTATAAAACAGGTAACTTTGACTGTTTCCCTTTCTTCAGAAGCCTTTTTCTTGGCATAGTGCTGAGGAAGTCGTCCTATGTAATTTTTGAGTCTTGCCTTTGGACTGCTCTGCCTAAGTTATGACAACTTCTCTCGACTGCCCTGTGAGCTCAAGTCATTCCTACCCAACCTTGACCTCAATATGACGTTTCCACTACTGACACTGTCACGTCTTTCATGTCAGATGTTGTGAAGGGTCCCAGAAAAAGCTTAGAGAGCTTTTCTACTGCATTATATACGCGAGTATGAACATGTGCAGGGCCGTCCTTCCAAGTCTGAAAACAGGAAAAACAATGCCTTTTTATGGCTCTCTGACAGACAAAAGATGACTATCCTTTCTTCCTAGCTCCCCAAATGTCATTCCCCAATTGAAGACCAATTCCAAACCAATAAAAGTTGATTGCTAGCACATGGCAATTAACTAAAATCTGTTTTCATGCCTCTATGCATTAACAGGGACATGATCGATTGTGTGAACCATACCAGAGAGAAAAAGCATTAAAGACTGATACAGCAAGCAGAAGCCAAACAAAATTACATACTCTGTTTAGAATTCCTTGTCCATTTCTAAAAAAAACCTAAAGTACCATCAAATAAAGTTGAGGTCTACAGAAATTCAGAGAATAAATGTAATCTTAAATAGCATAGACTGGAGTGAATTTTACCCCACAGGGACCACAATTGGCGTGTTGGATATTATGCACAAACTTCTGCAGAGGATTATAAACTCTGTATTTTTTTTTTCTTGAAATAAAATCATACACTGATTTTATTTCAAGAAATCCCATAGGTACATAAATTTTTAGACAGTGGAACATCACCTACTTCCCAAAGTGGGGGCATGCTCAAGTTCAAGGGGAATACTCAGTAGCTGTTTCAGAAGATTCAGAAAGAGAACAGCATGTAACGGGTTAAAAACAGGCGGCCACCTTTGCTCGTGATGAATTCTTAAAGGAAAAAGAACAGTGTAAAAGGAAGAAAGGCAGTTACATGAAATGGGAAGGGGAAAAGAAATACTATTTTTCACTGTGTAAAATGATTCTTTCTTTTTTGATTATGGGAGGGCAGAGGCTGTGGATAGGAAGGAAGATAAATAACTCTTAGCTTCACATATTTTCTTTAGGCAAAAGACAAAAATGTTCCTCCGTAGCTGCCACCCAGTGCTGCTCTCTAAGCGCTCTGTGTCACCTTTTTTTCCCCCCCCCCCATAAAAATCCTCCCCAAATGTTTTTAATAGTCACCCTCTGCACCACTTCTGTGCCTACATCCAAAGTGCACAGCCTGACACGATGGGCTTTTTATGCCAAGGATACAGTTACACAGCACTAAGGACACTGACAATGCTCAATAAATCTTGAGTAATCATTATTCCAGGATGACAATTATTTAATAGTACTGGAGTTGAAAAATACCCTTCTTCCACCAGCTAGTGTTGGCAGTCGGTAAAATGGCACAGAAGTGTAAAAGATATTTATTTTAATGTATATACAAAGTATGTATTGCAGGCCATCTCGTTCATCTTTGCAGTGAGAGAACCATGAAGCACAACTAAATGGATCCATTTGTCTCTGTGTCCTGAGGGATGAGAGGTAGAGCATAATTAACCGTACTGCTTCTCTCTGGGGCTGGAGGGCTCTTGACAAAGGACAGACAACTGCCAAGGCTCAGTGTTGAGCAATGCTCTTGGGGAAGAGCTGGGTGGTATTACCTAATCTTTCTGCGATCTTGAGTAAAATTTCAGAAATGCCAGAAATGCCCATTTTCAAAAGCTACTGAACAGCAAGTTTTGCTGACTGAAGCTGCAGTTGGAGAAGCGCCTGCAGTACTCTGTAGTGCCTCGTCCCTAGCGCAACACGTAGGATCGATACACAGGGCAGCCTGAGTGAACTTAAGGGGGTGTCGAGGGTCCCGTTCTGGAATGGCACAGAGTGCGAGTGAAAGCAACGGCTGACCTGACACACGGTGTTGAAGCATGCTCGAGATAAGGTTGGAGGTAATGAATAAAATGAGAAACCTGTCCAACAAATCAGTAAGTGTTTTTCTGCAGTCCCCTCGCTCACATAGCTCAATAGCGTTCACAGTGCCTGTAAACCTACAGGTCCATGTGCGATTGCATCACCTGCAGCTTTTTTAGCTCAGTCTCTGTGCCACATCTCTGTTTGCCGTGGTTCAGTTTTGCTCATGGTGCACTTATCCCTCCACTGTTTACCAACGGAGCAACACGTTTCTTTGATGCAGGCAGGTCTCGGGAAGAAAGCTGCATCTATGCTCTTCTGACTACACTATGAAAGATGTTTTTTTCTAAACAAAGGATGTTGTGATTTCAAAACCCTGTTTAATTCAGGGCTATGAAGAGCTATGACAGCATTCACTAAAATCTCAACCAAGAAAGACGCTTGCAACCCTTCCCCAGCCTCTACAGACTTTATAGAAACCTCCACTCCCTTCTCGTTGGTTCCAACGGCGTTATTCCATTTGTAGCACCCTGCTTGGCATGTTCTCACAGTTTACCAAGGGATTATGAAAACTCGCACTTGAGTAGTTTATCAAATCAATCACATATCACCCTTGTACTTCAGTTCCTCTAAAACACCCTTCCTGTACTCCTCACAGGAATGCCACACGGGACCTTGCCATGTGTGTTCAGTAAGCTTTATATCATCTCAATTACTCCAGCAAAAAATGACATCAGACTGGCTTGACAGTCTGGTTTTGACAAAACTGCCTTTTTTAAGAACCTTGTTACAATTCTCTAGGTCGTACAGATCAATTTTTAGTAAATTCTTCCTGTATTGTCCTGGGAATGAAGATCCCGTTAACTGAGCCATGATTCCCTACAAGTTCTCCTCCTCTCATGCCTCTCCCTCATTTAAGACCAGGTACTATGACTGCCTGTCTCAGGTCTGCTGAGATCTCTCCCCGTTCTCCATGAACTCCTGAAGATCATCACTGATGGTTCAGAGACTGCTTTTGTTTGTCCCTTACGTACTTTAGGGTCAAATACACGTCTTAACATTGTCTAAGATTTTCTGGTTTTATCTAAGCTGTATTTTTATCCCTCGCTCTTAATGTTGACATTATATTGTGCAATTTGGACAGGTGTTTGCTTTACGTCAAAAGGAGCATTTTTCAGTGAAACAATCTGGAGGAAAACTTTCAATTAGTGGCACTCTTAATCTCTCCAGACACGCATCACCACAATCCCCTTCTATAATTTTACCTCAGATTTTCATACAATTGACATTCCTAGCAAAACCAGTCCATAAACCAGACATTTTTTCCAGGAACACAAAAAAGTAAGTGCAGGCGTACTTTTTACAAGGTGCAGGATCTTATCTTTGAGCAGGCAATTGCTCAGGACACTGCTCTTCAGAAACAGACCACAAACAGTGAATAATCCCAATTCAAAATTAATTATATTGACAGATTTATTCCAGAATGGAATTCAACATTTAAAGTTATCTCTACAGCAGATTCGTATAAAGAATTATATAAATATTTTCCAAATGCAGACTGAAACTTTCTGCCCCTTTGATTATAGTTTGAGAAGGAAAAGACAAAGGGTTGACAGCAGAAAACACCCATAAAAGAACCTGTTTCTAGCACAAATTTTCTACTCACCTCTTCCTTCCCTCCCCCAAACAGGAGTAGCTGATACAGCAAGAAAATAAATGAGTTTACAGAAAATGTTCACTGAGTGCTCAGGTTATACGCTTTATGAAAAGGCATTTCTCCCTGCTTGCTGTATGACACCTCCATCCAGCGTGCAGAAAATGCATGCCAACAAAAAATCCAAACCCATGTAATGGGATTTTAAGAATATGCACCAACAGGTGGCTCAGGAGAAGATGAAGCAATAGGGAGGGCTTATAACTTTTAAAATCACCTAGACGACAAATTGCCTATGACCTCTCTCAACACAGAAAGCATTGTTTTGTCTTCTCCTTAGAGTGTCCAATTAATCTGTGACAACATGCAACTGTTGATCCTTTGTTTAACCTCCTTCTATTACCAATTATTCAGGGTAGATGTATCCATGTCAAAAACTATTCTGCACAGAGCTCAGTAGAGGCTAATCTGCTCCGATCTGTGATGCCTCTCAGCGAGAGGGGTGAAGGACTTTGTTTTATAGTGCCATTTGCTTCAGTTGTTCATTATCTGCAAAGTTCAGAGGGCACTACTGCTTATGACTCCAAAATAAAGCCAAACCTCCATCTAAACCCTGCAATATTCACATTTAATTCCGTTTTTAAAATGAGGTCTGGTTCTAATTCAGCACAGGAGTGAAACTTGTCAAACTGATTTCAGCAGGACTTCGTGCATTCTCGGTTACCTCCTATCCCTGCTGCTTTTAACGGGTAAAGAACAGGTTCCAGCCAAGTAAACTTCAGAATTTCAGGCCAGGAGTGATCATCAAATGACCTAGATTATCTTTCCCTATTACAAAATATCCCACAGGTACCTCTAGAGTCAGCACAGAAACTTGTGCCACTGATTTTGATACACAAAACCATAACCAGTTTTTATGCCTGATCATATAGAAGTTACTGATCAAATGTGACAAGTACTTAACTTACAGGTGCACTGACAAGGAAGTACCTTTATCATATAGAAGTGCCTTTAACACATATGCTGCATGTCTCTGCTCCTCAGTCACATAAACATGTATTTTCTATGTGATCTGGTCACCTTGGCAGCTAAACCTCACATGGGCAGGTCTGTCTTTTTCAGTATCTGAAGCGTTCCATTCAAACTGCGAGCATTCAGTGCTATGAACATCAGACATCTCTGCATGAGCATTCTTGAAAGTGAGTACCAGACTTACGTAAATGCTCATCATACCCCATAAAATGGCAGCAGAGTTAGGGATACTTTTGCTTTTTGCATAATGACAGCTTTGTTTTGTTTTGCTTGCTGTGCTGTTACATAGAAAAAGGAAAGGAGGAAGAAATAAATTATGGACATGAAAAGATTTTAAAATGTTATGGGTTGAATAAACATTTAATTCCACCCCCAAAATGTTTCATGTTGGCTTTTAAAAAAAAAGAACGGTAAAAAAATTATTCATGTGAAATTTTTTTTAGCAAAAAAGTTTCTCCTTAAAACATCAAAACAAAAGGTTTTATTCTCCTGCGATTTCCTTCTTACACATGAAACAATCTGGCACAGCCATGATTTCACAAAGCGTTCCTTTCGACTTCAATCTGCATTTTTTGTTTCCAGACAAAAAATTTCTAGAGACCTTTGTTTTCCCAGGCCCTAGTCTAGTGCTGAAGTACAAGACCTTCCTTTCACTTCCCGGAGTTTGTGTCCCCAGACACCTTCCAGCTTCTTCACAGACCAAAGCAGCAGTCCTACAGATGGTCTCCTTCGCTAGATAGCCCGACTCATTCTTTAATCATCCCTCGTGCTATACAGAAACCCCCGCGCTTTTAAAGGTGACACAGCTCAGCACAGATTGTCTCCCTCTCCTCTCCCCCTCCTCCACTGACTGCAACTAACTGTACGCGCCCTCATCGCATTGGAAACCAGATCTCAAATCTGCTTTCATTAATATTTGCTTGTGACCGTACCAAAATGATATTTTCTCAACAGCAATCAACAGTCTTGGGAACTCTCTCCCCTGAAACAAGTGGGGTTAAGTCTCAGGGCTTACCAGCTCCCAACACCTTTACATCTCCTGCTAGACCAGGGGCATTTGCAGGAGCACAAGCAGCAGCAGCAGCTACTGAAGGACTACAGTGAAGTATGCCAAAACAATAGCCCAGACAGAGGAGGAGAACCCATTTAATACAGGTGGTTTAAAGCAGCCTGCAAGTGTGCATGACAGGCATAAAAGCACGATCAAGAGCAGGTAACACAACATCCTGCAAATTCTACCTTGGAGACAAAAAGGTGGTGATACATTATGACTCACAATTCTGCCTTTTTTTTTTTTTTTTTTAAACAGCAGAATGCATTTCTCAGACCTCAGGGCTAGATCCTTGCCAAATTTCAAGTTCCTATGTCAAATCCCTGAGGCACAGAGCTGTTCAGAAAAAGAAAATTAATATGGCTTTTACATCGAGATTGCCTCTCCTCCCCTCCTTGCTCTGTTAATTTTGCTCCTGAATCAGCTGAATGTTCCCTCAAAACTCAATGCAGGGAACAAAAACAGCCTCCAAACAGAAACAATGTGTGAGAAACTCTCATGTCAACCATTATAAGAAACTGAAAACAAGGACTTACAATGGACTCACCAGGTGACACTAATATGCACTGCTACGTGCTCAATATGTACACACAGACGTGCACATGCCAGGATACAGCCCATAATTTAAGTAACTTGTAAAGGATCCCAAAATACCTGAAATAAATGTATAAACCCAGCATCTGTATGAGACAGTGTTTTATAAATGAGAAAAAAACCCCAAGGACTTAGAGGGTCACTTGAAAAGCAAAAAAATCATAGTTTTATTGCACAGATCTAGGTTAGCGCATGTCAAGGTGAAGACATCAAGGCACATTATCAACGCTGCAACTACTCTTTAGAGCCTCCTCTACCACTTATGCCACCATGGGCTTTTGCTCTCACGTGCTTCCTCAGAACCTCTTCTGCACGCCCTGGACTCACCTGCTTTCCATCTCATGCCCTCCTTAAAGCTTCCTCCAGCCTTTAGGTCTGCCACCACTTTGGAAGAAGGCCAAGGAGCACAGAGTGCATGAAAAGTCCTTTATTTTCTTTGCCACATGATTTGTCACTGAGTAAAAAAATGTGACTTCAGAGCTGATATTTTAAAAAGTTCTTTTTAACGTGGCTCCAGAATGCTTCCAGCGTCATGTAACAGCTTTACAACTGTAAACTGAATCACAGGAATTAAGGACAGACAAAACCAAGAGTTCACCTAGTCCTTTCTGACAGACTCCTCTGTACCACAGAGATTCAGAGAGACTCAGAAAAATTCTGCGTTCATGCTCCAAGCACTGCTGATCTTACAGCAGTTCTTCAGGATGTTGCCCTCTGATCCGATCCAACCAACGCTGCTCACACAGCAGCACTTTCACAACACAAATACACCACTTTCCCTCTCCATGTTCAGGGTACTTGGTCACTGCCATTACGTGCAGCAGTTCCCAGTGCACTATGTTACTGCCAGGACCAGGGTGAGACTGTCAAGCTAGCTCAGGTTTAGCTGCCTCTCACGGCAACACCACCATACTCTTGGCCTGCTACAGATGACCAACATCACCTTAGGGGCATGGTAATGGTTCAGTATCAGCATCACAGCACTGGTGGGAGCTGTAACCAGTTGTCTGGAGAGGTTGTGGAGATCTGCTGGGAACTTTTAAGGAATTTGCATGCTTCCAAGTTTTCAAAACTTGGTAAGACCTCAAACAACCCCGTCTATCTTCACAGTTCACTTTGCTTTAAGCAGGAGGCTGGACTAGATGATTTCCAGAAGTCCCTTCTATTCTCATTTTTGTCCCCAGGATTTTGGAACGTTTCAGCTTCTAAGTAAAGAGGAGGAGGGCAGCCCAAGCTGCCTGCATAAACACTCTCTGCAGTTCCCAACGACAGAGTCAAATACCACTGTGTACCAAGTTAACCTTTGCAAAAAGCAAAGCATTTTTATTTGCAAGAGTGACCTGACTCCACTCCCCTGCTGAGTACTGTACTGTACTACTAAGATGCTCCCGCTGATTTCTGTGGGAGATAATGTCTTATTCTGTGTGTGACAAAGACTGATCCCCCCTCTCCCCCCTGTGATCATGCATTCACAGAGTGGATAAACATTGTTTACTGCCAATCAGCCCAGTGACAAAAAAGGTAAGAGACAGTGGACTACAGAGTCTTCCAAGTGTAACATGTAGAATAAAAAGCTGAATCTCAAAGTACGTCACCTGCGGGAGTCAGAGAGATGGCTGCATACTCAAGTTACCACGGAGTAACGAAGGGTCCTAAAGAGCCAGCAGACCAGAACAAGTCCCTCAGCCATAGCACAGGGAGCAGGAGGTTTGCAGTTACCACGTTTAACATCATCTACTTCACAAGCACCGCTGGACTAGGAGCTCTGCGACAGCCCCATTCTGTCCGACACTGCTCCTGGCTCACCTAAACAAAGGCCTTTGATACAGCAGCAACGTAACCCAGCAAGAACCATCAGATCTTCCACCAGACTGTTCCCTGCTCCCGTTATCCAGGCTGATCCCCAAACTTTGTGAACCTCGCCTCTGTGACTTACTTTCCACCGGACACATGATCCCCCTCATAACTGCTGAGAGCCCTGCGCCAGGGGCCAGCCCTCAGCTCGGGAAACACCGGCCGAGGCAAGCGGGAGGCTGCGCTTTTTGCCCTGTTCTGCTGGAGCTGCCTGTCACAGCAGCAGCTCTTGCAGGAGAAACACAAACCTCCGAAGTTTGCTCCTGGCAGAGAAGCAGGAGCGAGGATTACTGACAACAGACTACCCAGTTTCACTTTTTGTCTATCACGTACTAGTGTAATGCTGGAAAATTAGCACAACCGGATTTAAGTGGAAAGTACGTAGTTAACTAGAACACTTGCTTAAAATGAACAGCTGTGGGGCTGCTTTCTTCTTTTTTGCATTAAACACCATCAAAAAATCATATTACTTCTCGCTTTAAGATATATAGGTAGTTTGAAGGGTCAAAATCATATTCTCACTGGTTTAAATGAAAATGGGCAGCAGAATTTTATTAACAATACTGTATGCGCTGATAAACATATTCAAGAATCAACAGAAAAGCCTCAAAAAAAAAAGGCACAGCACAAAACAGGAGAGCATCAGAGCTGGGGGAGAAAGAAGAATCAGTATTCTGTTTAAAGTAGGAAAACAAAAATCAGTTTTAGTTAGAAAGACTTTGTTTTTGAAACATTAACATAAATTGACACACTGAACACATTCCCTCCGTAAGAGCAATGATGGCTGTCTGAAGTACAGTTCTAACTGTAAACGGCTAAGTTTTTATTAACGGTATAAAAGCAGTGAGAAAAAAAACTCTTATTAAAATGCACAGGTTTAGTTCATATTATTATTTTTTTTAGAAGCAAGTTGTCTTAGTTAACTAAGTTGGAAATTCTTGGTGAAAACACGGAATTAGTGGCGGTCAGTGACTAACCTTGCAGACAGACATTCACTTTGTACACTTCCACACTGAGTGAAGATACAAATTATTTGCTGAATGACAGAAGTGTCCTGCCTCAAAGTTGAAAATGCAGGACAGGTGGTTTTCTATGCAAGGTCTCCAATTCTGGTTTGAGGATGAGCTCTGCCAGGGCTAAAATCTCAACAGACATGGATACGCCATCACAGAAACAATAAATTTAATCCAGTAAGTGTAAAAATGTATCCTATTTTGTCTCATAAATATGTAGGTTTGGAAGAAAAAGAAGTCATGCTTGAATAAATGTATTCTTAGATATTCTACATATTTACAGTGGTTTAATAACACAGACATGTTACGCTGTTTATGGGAAATTTTAGTTAAATCTTAATTTCCAACAAATGCAGTTTGACATAAATTTGCAATAACAGGAACTAATCATTATCTGAAAAACAAGACGTGCATAATACACTGTTTTCTAAGAAAATGACAAAAAGTAAAATTTAATACTCGGAGTGTATGTTGAGATATAGGACTGAAAAAATAAACACCCACCAATATAATTTATTCCTTTACAAACCAAAACTCTGCAAACTACCACGATATCAAACAAGGAGAATAATCTGCTATTTATGAAAGTTATGAAAAGCACAAATGCAAATCAAGATTAGAAGAAATCATTTAAATCTAGGTTCCCCGAATACAGATTTAAACTGTGATTAAATCACCTAGTTTAAACCCTTTTGATTTCTATCAGTTATTCCAGTTCCCATATATTAAGATTGCTTTTGAATTAATGCAGTAGTTAAATGATATTTGGGGGGGGGAGATAAGGGAATACAAAGATTGGTAAGGAGAGGAAAGATGAACACATCTACTGTCATTATTAAATCAACCAAAGTAGAAGCGCCCAGGATATGACTGGGGTGTGGTACTCAAAGGGAATGTTTATGAGAGTGTCCAAGTTTAGCATAAGAGGACAGGCAGGCCTGGAAACCCCACGGGAATAAAATGCATCTGTTGTTGTAGACAGCCCCAGCAAAATGTTACTGGTTCACTAGCCTGGGGCAAGCTCCCCCCCCCACCCCCAGCTTTTCTTTTTTTGACAGCCAAGTACAATATTAGCATGTGCGTTTTCTTTTTTTTGCCATCGTCAAGCTGAGGCTGGGTGAGAATATTTTGTGTCTAGACTAATAAATGTTTGTAAGGATTTTGCAAGACTGGTTTATGGGAACAGAATCCACTTTTTGTTTTTCTGCTGGAAAAAGCAGCATTAAAAGCAAATGAGTACCATCATGCATTTGTTTTAAATTGCACATTACAGCACTGCTATTTTGTGTGCAATCAATACATAATTTGGAAGAAAAATGCTTTTAAAATTCAAAGCTATCCCTGAGAAGCTAAGGTTCTCTTGGAAACTGAAGGAGGAGTCTGAAATTATTGTTCTTTTGTTTGCATCCCCCAGTGGGAAAGGCAGCACACAACTAGAAACCACTGTGCTTTGAGGCAGCACGAATCATTAATAATAAAGATCAACCCCCCTTCATTTAAACATTAGATATTAAAACTGAATCTAGGACAAAGGTAAACTAAACAGACTCTTTCTTTCCCAAGCACTTATTGGGTTAAATACAATATCAAAGGGACTATCTAAATCTTGTAACTTCCGCTTCTGAAATTAAGAAAAGGTATTTTGCAAAACATGGCCTGTACAGATCCCAATTACAAGCATCAACTTAATCAGTGGAAATTACTGGGAGACACATGGGCCAAAACCTACATTTTCTTTTGAATATTTGTTTTGGAGGGCGGGGTATCTCAAAATGAAATGGCTGACTGAGCTTTTTATTTCATTGCTTTGGGTGGAAATGACTGCATCTTTCCACACAAAGTAGTGCAGAGAAGCTGCTCTGGTGCAAAGCAACCTTCAGTCCCAGCCCTCCAGCAAGCTCTCACCCTCAGCCTCCCTCTCCCCCGTCGGCTCTCTGCAGCATCGGCACTTAAATGTTGCCTGGTAAGAGGGCTCCTGTTCAGTAATTCACAGACAGTAACTTCATGAAGATTACATCCAGAAATAGGATATTCACTCATATAAAGGAGCATATCTCTGCAAACTCTGACCTTAGAACTAGCTCATGCCCATAGGCATCTGGGCTAAACCTCGGTAAAAGCACTGCGCGCTCTTTGTCAGTAGCACGCGTGATCACAGGGTACAGGCTTTGCACTGTCATCATCCAGGCAAATATTAATATACTGAAAAGGAAATATTAATATACTGGAAAGCTTTCAAAGCAAAGGATTCAGAATTAAAATTTCAGTGTATTCAGCAACGTAAAACTTCTCCCTGTCTGAACATTCTATACAACAGTTCACACATGCGTTTCTAAGGATGTGCACATATGACTATGTTTACTATGTGAGGAAAGAGTAAACTTACTTTACCTCAGTATCATTCTTTTCTTCTCATCTTTTCCCTCCTCTCCCCAAAAGAAACAAACAGCTCATGTTAACAAGGCCTGATTTTCCCCCTGGAGGAACCCAAGAACTACAGAATTTTTAAAAAAAAAGGCAAGCAAGCTACTTCTCATGAATCAGATTCAAAATTAATGTTTGTGGACTGTAAGATAAACCACCCAAAGTTGTAATCATCTCATATACACACACAAAAAACATCTCCTTCCATCTTATTATTTCTTTTAATAAAGAAATTAGTTCTCTACTCACCCACAAACTCCTTCAATAAATCCAAGTAAAATCTATTAAGAAGCCAGAGTTAAAACACCCTCATAAGATACAAAGAGCAAAGCTGCATGGGTCTGCATCCTATTTAAACAGATACCTGCAATGCCAGCAGGGATCTTGAATGGGCACCAATTCCTCAAACCAACCCATGCACAAAAACCTTGAACCCATGTGACACTCCAGGTATGATGAACCTTTTGTCAGTCCAGATTCCCACTGAGAAGTTTGGAGGACAGAGCACCGTAAGTATTCACCATTCCAAACAAAGCCGAACATTGTGCTGTGCTGAATGCTCCAAAAACTCCACTGAAGCTACAAATCTGTTTCACCCTGCTGAGAATCCTACTGAGAAACAGAAACCCCGGAGTTTTCTTCCTTGCTCCATCTAGCTCACTTGGCAACTGCTGCCAAGTGCCTAACTACTGATACAGCTCCGACTTCCAGAGCGCCCTCAGCTCCAGCTCATGTTGCTGAAGGCAGCTGACAGGTATAAAAAGGCAGGTTTTTCTGCTTTGAAAGTACTCTACTAGGAACCTGGACTTTTTGAAGAAGCTGTAACACAGCTGTAACTAAGGTTCAACTACTGGTCTTTTACAGCCCAGGTAGTAATAACTGTCCTTCCCAACTCCTGCCCCATTGTGTCCCCTTTACTCTTTTTAGGGCATACAACATTCCTAGATCTCATTTTGACCTCATTACCAGAGCAGAGACTTACACCCATGCACAGAGCCAGTAGAAGACTTTTTAAATCAACAGCATTTTGACATACAAAGTATGTCTTTCCATTGTAACACAGGGAGGAAAACGTTCTTACCACGTTTCGTTTAGTTAATACACTGCCATATTTAGGAAAGCCAAGCTTAGCGTCCTCTACCAAGAGTGCCTCAGGCTATACAACTGTGCATTGCCATACATGAATTTCTTAGCATCTTTGTAAGGCATAACACCGTTCAAATAATCACACTCCTACTGTACAAATGAGGATTCAAGCCTTACATAAAGGCTATCTAAAACCATGGCCTAATTCACAGTATTCCATGTAAGCTAACAGCTATTTCCTATCCAGTATATGTGGTTCACAAGATGCTTTGAAGATTCAGAGCGCTGAACACGTGGAACTTTCACCATAACCATCAGAAAGTTCAAAAGCTCATTTCTGCCCTTCTGCCTGGTGGGGAGAATTTGGCGCTCACAGAACGATGCTGGCTTTGCCAAAGAGCGAGGGTTGGCGTTACGCATGCCTCATTACACAGTTCTGTCTGCCCACTGTTTAAACAAACCTGCCAGCCTCCAAGGCTTGCCTGAGCAACAACTTCAAATTGCGGGTCCCCTGGCAGCAC
Source organism: Psophia crepitans (assembly GCA_013399095.1). Lineage (NCBI taxonomy): Eukaryota > Metazoa > Chordata > Aves > Gruiformes > Psophiidae > Psophia > Psophia crepitans. The sequence goes on from VWZZ01002670.1 coordinate 62,215, forward strand.
GTTAAATTCCTCCAACTCCTAGCGAGACCAGCGGATAAAGAAGGTGGGCAGCAGACTGCAAAATGCCACTGGGGAAGGCCAAGCTGCATGGAGTGAACCTCAAATACCAAATCAAATTTGAAGCCTGTTCTTTGGAAGTAAAATACACTGAGCTCCTTTAGACCTGTTAGGCACCAGGAGAGGTCATGCCACTAAAGGAGGTTTGCAACATTAAGTTCTTTGCTACCTTTGACATCATTTAAAGAGTGCAAAAAGTAGCCTCTTCAGAGTTCTTTACCATTTTTCCTAAAGCTTCTCCCATCCAGCCACATCTGTTCCTCTTTCAGTTGTCAGCAATCTTCCTAGTTTCTGGTGCTTTAGCATGAACTGCCCTTTGTATATTTTTAATGATAGAATAAATGTACTCTGTACCAGTTCTCACCCCTTTAGATACTACTCTTTTTCATTGAATTCTACTGAACTTTAACGTTTACTATGATATCAAAGCTCTTAAGGATAAAAGAATGGTACACATCTTCCACAAGCGACAACAGCAGACTTTTGCTCAATTTGGGCTGATTTCTGAAGCTGGTTAGAAAGAATCCACTGGTAGTAGAGACACTGTTCTATAAAATACCTTGCAGTTCACTGAACTCTGAATGATATGAAAGAGATTTGAGTGCACCTTCTGAAGTTCCTTCCAGTGCCTTGACAGAAAGACAACAAAACTGGAAATGAACCATCAGTTAAAGTGATGCAAGAGACAGAATTATGAAATGCCATCTGGCTGGTACAGGATAAGGAAATGTATCCTTTTTGGTGGCTTCCACCTCCACAGAAACAGAAACAACTGTTTATGCAGCAAAGTGGTTGGAGTATTTGGAAAGGTCCTAACACAGACACAAAAAAACTAAGAAAAGGGAGAAAAACAGAGAGAAGATGAACTCGAATAAAGACAATAAATTGGAAATAATGATAATGCTGGAAACATAAGTAATCACATCCCTTTGACAGCCTGAAGAAAGAAGCTGCTTTAACATGTGATTTGACAATATTAGAGACTTCAGCAGTAACCTCTTCCTATAGGTATACATTCTACAAAGGTGATGCCACTGACACGTAGTGGGGAGATACATGAATGGAACAGTAACAACAATATTGCTGCCTATTTAGGAAATCCCAAGCAAACAAAAGAAAAGGGAAAACAGTACTATATTGAAATTGGCATCACTTGTTTACAAGTCACTGACAATTTGGAGACAAACCATCTTGGACATTTATGGATCAATGACCGCGCATCTAAAGTGCAAGGAGAGGGAATACTGACCATTAATACACAGAAGAGACCAGCACGTTCAAGTACTCAGCTAAAAATGTTAAAACCTTTCCCCATGCCATGACCCTAAAACTGTTACCATACAGGACTTATTTAATGAACAGACACTGAGAAGATCACTCTGTAAATTTTGCAACAGGCTCAGGATTAAAAAAATTAGAAAACATAAAAATACTGAATTTGACACTCTGGAATTCTTGACTAGACCTCAGCTTGGCAGGGTAAAGAGAAACTGACCACCAAAACAAAGATTAGCCATAGCTCAGCTGCAAGTGATCACGCCTTGGTTATCTTTATCCTGTGCAGCAAACAGAATAAAACCCAGTTTGTATGTACTTGGTGCTTTACAAGTTCCAGTTGCACAAAGCTGGAAAATATCCTGAACTCGGACTTGAAGAAAGAATATGACTTCAAAGCTATGTGACTATTATTTTAAATAAGACTCTTCCAAAGTCACAGATGAACAAAAGGGTCACCCATCATAGCTAGATAGAAAAGTTCATCAAAATTTAATCCTTTCCCTCAGAGTACATAAAAACAAGCGGGGGAAAAACAGGGAGAAAGCTCAGGGATAGCAATAAGCTTCAGTGAAATGCTGTAGACTCTTCAGCAAAGCAAAGACACAAGAAACGGTCTCTTCAGCACAGGAGGAATAAAAGGAATCCAACAACAGTACAAAGTCCATTATTTGATAGAAATTCTTCAGTACTGAGAAATCTGCAAAAGGCAGAACTGTTCAATACACAGCTCTAACAGCATCCAGTGGTATCTTGGTACACAGTGATAAATATTGTCTAGTCCAGTAATAACCAACGCTCACAAACGACAGCAATTAAGGCTAGACACCAGGACACTGATCAGCTAAAGCATGCACAGGTCACCACGGGTAATACAAGAGGAAATAATCCAGAAGAGACTTGTAAGAAACAGCAAGAGAGTAGAAAAGTATGCCTCACAAAGAAAAGCTCTACGTCAACCACTGTTTTACAAGGGCAAGTTTGGGGACAATCATAGCATACACACACCCATTACCCAAACGTGATAGCAGAGGGCTTTTCGGTCTAGCAAAGACACAAGAACCACTAGCCTGAAGTTAAAAGCAAATCACTTATAAAAAATGGCATCCAGTTCTAATGGGCTTAGGGGAATTCATTTATCAACGCAAGTGAAATGGACTGCCTCGCTGGCAATGTTTAGAGACAGCAACAAAAGGGTTTTCCAGATGATGTGTGCTCACTCAAAGAGGGTTGTAACGCTGGGCAGTCCTACAGTTCCCACCACCCAGGTTGTTTTAAACAAGGTTTCTGTAAGTACTCACAAGCTTTCTCTTTTTTTGCATGAAATCCTTCTAAGCAAAAACAAACAAAACCAGACTGCGGGTCAAAACCAACAGCACAGCTTTTCAAATTCCTCTCCGATCCCTACGTTTAATGGAATATTTGTTTTCACGTAACAAGTCTCGTTACAAAATCCACTTTTTATTTACACAATGTTTATACGCACTCCGACACCCCCAATATGCTCCCTGTATGTCTAAGTGGAACCCATTCCAGCTCGCAGACCAATAGACACCTCAGCCTTCACTGTTTTACACGACACTTTGTGCGAAGCAAACTCCTCCAGCCTTCCGTTAACTGTTTCACCTACCAGAAACTCCAGGCAGCTCAGAAATCAAGCACAAGTACCTACCAGAGCGTGCTGGCTATCGCAGATGCTCTGAGCCCTCTTAGGGATCCAGAACTGCCTCCGTGACGGGGTCTATCGAAACCGGTGTTGATCTCCAGTGCTGCACATCCTGATCTAGGGGAGAGCCGAGTGTCAGAACGCACCCCAAAACGCCCCCGGCAGAGTAAGCCACACGTCCTCCCCAAGTTTGCCTGCACGTAACGCCGCGCTCTTCCTGCGCGCTCGCCCCCGCTCCGCAACGCCACGGCACGCGAGGCAGCTCTGCAGCCAGAGCTCCATGGCGCCCGGCTGCCGGCAGTCCGGCCGGCAGGCAGTCCGGCAGCCCGAGCCCCGGGCGAGGAGCCCGCTGACACCGGCGGCAACTCGCCAGCTCCTCCGGGCGCACCGGCAGCGGACTTCTTGACTCTCGCTCGCCGACAGAGGAGTCAGACGAATCTTCCTCCGCCCTGTGGCGAGCAAAGCCACGCACAGGCTCCCGGCTCCGCAGCTGGCACAGGGCGGAGGAGGGACGAACGGGGAAAGCAGCTCCTCCTCGGGCTCCAAGGGGTTCAGCCCCGCTGCGGGCCGGGGATGCGGGGTGCACGCAGCAGTCCGCTCCGAAGTTACCCCCCGGCTCTCCCCCCGCCCCGGCTCC
>VWZZ01002673.1:0-12650 GCA_013399095.1 Psophia crepitans
CTGAACACCTGCCTGCCCATCGGAAGTGGGGAATGAATTGCTCGTCTTGCTTTGCTTGAGTGCATGACTTTTGCTTTACTTATTAAGCTGTCTTTATCTCAATCCACAAGATGTCATGCTTTTGCCGTTCTTGTTCTCTCCCCCATCCCACTCGTGGGGAATGAGCAAGTGGCTGTGTGGGGCTGAACTGCACACCGGGGTTAAATTGTGACACAACTCTGTGAATTACCAACTTTATTTAATAGATGGGGAATCAGAGCAAACAGAGCAAGCAGGCCTGTTGAACATCACCAAGCAAGTCTATGACACTATGGGGAACTGAAGATCTCTCTTGCCATAGGCTAGAAAGCAACCATTCTTCCATTCTTCCTGNGTGAGACTTGCTTGCCTTACTGTATAGTAGAGTCTAGTGCTCATTAGTTGCTGCTTTTTCCTTTTGCTGCTCGCTGTACTGCTTATCGTTTTACCATGCTGTGCGTGGGAACATTTTGGTAACAGCAATGGTGATGTACCTGGGCTAGTCAATAGCCAGGGCATTGCTGCTGTGTCTGTGCTGCTGTACTGGACAGGCTGGAAGTGCAGTGGGAACTTGAGTCAAAAGGACTGTGACTTGTGGATGTGTCCACATGGGAGCACGACAACCCAAAGCATCTGTGGCCATGAATAAGTTCACACCAGAGCAGGAACACCTCCAAGTGCCTGTATCCATGGTTATGTCTGTGCCGCAGCAGGTATAACTTTGAAGGGATTGTTGTCCGAGGATAAGTACACACTGGAAAAGGTATGCCTTGAAGCATCTGTGGCTGTGGATAAGTCTGCACTGCAGTAGGCACCTTGAAACATCAGTGGCTGTGCATGAGGTCAAGCTGGAGCACCTCAAAGTGTGTGGTAACAGACGAGTCCACAACAAGGCAGGTGTATTTCTGAAGGGACTGTGGCCCATGGATAAGGCTGTGCTGGTTCCCATAGCAGGAATCACCTGAACTGATGGAGGACAAGACTTACAAGAAGCAGTGCAAGTGCAGCACTGGACTTAACCTGAGTTGGCTTTGGTGCCCAGTAACTTCTCGCATTATACCAGCTCTCCTGTCTTGAGTGATCACTACAAGAGATGTAGCCCAAAGTTATGGGCTAAATGAACTCAGTGGACATTTTACAAGGGTAGTCCATAGACTAAGGGAGTGATATCAGCATATTACATTCTATCAAAGGATGATGATGGTGGTGGTTAATGAGGATGTATTGGACTGAGTGGGGCCTGAGAATGATGCAAATGGTATGGAATAAGGGGTGGAAAATGTCCTGGTTTCAGCTGAGACAGAGTCAATTTTCTTCCCAGTAGCCAGTATGGGGCTGTGTTTTGGATTCATGCTGGAAGCAACGTTGATAGTGGAGAGACGTTTTTGCTGTTGCCGAGCGATGCTTGCACAGAGCCAAGGCCTTTTCTGCTTCTTGCACCACTTCGCCAGCGGTACGGCTGGCAGTGCACAAGGAGTTGGGAAGAGACACAGCCAAGACAGCTGATCCAAACTGACCAAAGGGATATTTCATACCACATGGCGTCATGCTCAATATATGAGGGGCTTGGGGGAAAAAAAGGGGGGCAGCGGCAGCGTTCAGAGTGATGGCGTTTCTCTTCCCAAGTCACCATTACACGTGATGGAGCCCTGTTGTCCTGGAGATGGCTGAACACCTGCCTACCAATGGGAATTGGTGGATAAATTCCTTGGTTTGCTTTGCTTGCCTGTGTGTGGCTTTTGCTTTACCTGTTACACTGTCTTTGTCTGAACCCATGAGTTTTCTCTTTCACTCCTCCTATTCTCTCCCTCATCCCACTGTGAGGGAGTGAGCAAGTGGCTGTGTGGGGCTTCAGTTGCTGGCCAGGGCTAAATCACCCCACTACCATTTAACGACTCATTGTAGGGTGGAGTACATGTACTCTACTTACTGAAAGCTTTGTCTATCCTCCATCCATTAGCTTTTTCTTCACGTTTGAACTTGTTCTAAAAGCAAAGGTATATTTGTCTTTTTCAGTAAACAAGAAATGCAACAATATATTGTACAATATGGTAGATAAAGATAAACCCTCTCGAATGCAACAAAATTTTCTACCAACTAAAGTTGTTAAATCCTACAAGCACACTCACAGTACACAAATTTATAATCAATTATTAAATGTAAAATCTGTCACCATTAGATATCGCTAGTCATAATTTTTGATTGTTTTCAACATCTTTGTCCTTACTTCAAACCTAAGCAGGGTTTGAAACATCAAAGATTTTCCCAGCTGGATACCACAAAAGAGGAAACACAACAGACCATCACAAAGCATACACTTACGCTGAGTAGCATTTTTCAATTAAAATAAAATCGAGACTAATGGTGTCTAGATATGCTAGATTTACGACATATGTTGATCAGAATTCAACGCAGCATATTAATGTTTCAGATACGTAAGTCTTGGAAACCAGTATTAAAAAGGCATTGCTACACACCCAGTTAACATCAAAATTATCAATACTAAGAGTTAAGCACAGGAAGCGTGAATTAGAAACAGAAAAGTGAAAACAGACATTTAATTGCTTTATAGAGTGGTTTAATTTTTACCTTGATTTCTGCTCTGGCTCTATGAGGAAACAGCCGTCCAATCAAGGAGAAATCTGTTCCTACCATACTGATAGCTAAAAAGAACATGTCTGTTTCTGGAGGGGTGGGAGAAATAAAAGATTGATACACACACGTAAGTATTTAGTTAACTATCCTTCTTGCTATCTAAAATAAAAACACTTTCCAAGCTTAATGCAGCAAGACAGATAACTTTAAGGTTTATTATTTTGGCTGCAAGCTCACCTGGGCTGGAGCATGTGTGTTATTTCACCCAAGAATCTTTAATAACATTTTCTGAACAAACTATTAACAGAAAGAACAGTCTAACCTATTGTGAAACTGCAGAATGTGAAATATATTTTGCAAAGCTAGTAAATCAAAGCTAATCAACTCCAAATTGCCAATGTTCGTTTTAATTATGAACACAACCACAAACAGAAATCAGAAAAAAGCACAAGCAAAAATACCATCTCCATTATTATTTAACAGGAAAAGAGTGCATTCCAAAAGAAGTAGTGTGAATTCTGAAGCTAATTTTTCCATCTACACTTGCAAAAAAAACATTTCCAGTTGTAAAGTATTGTAGACTGTTGTCAGTCTAGAGCTAATAAATCAATTCACAGCAGGCATAATAAAAAAACCAGCCCACCCACTCATAAAAACACAGCTGTCCACATGCACTGAAATCAGCCCATACAGACATGGCTTACAGGATTTGTTCTTGTCCATGCTGGAATAACCAACTAAAGAAGCTGTTAAGAAGTGCTACCTGTTCCATACAGAGCTCAAATATCAGATGCTAGAATCCAAAATTACGCTTTTGATAAGGCAGACTAGCACTTCCACAGCATCTAAACATCAGTGACAGAAAAAAATTCACAGGTAGCTTGCATATCATAAGGCATCGGATTTTTTTAAACATGCAAATTTTCACAGTAGATATCAGAGCTCTGCTTGTTTTAAGAGTTCAGAACGTTGAGACTATGTCACACCATAGATCCATTTACTGCACTAGAAGTTACTGTTGAGTACAAGGCACAGGTGGAAAACTAAAATTTTTCTGCAGACTCAACTTGAAACTAAAAATACACTCACCTTTATTTGACCATGGTTTTGTGTAAAAGCTTTTCCTGAAGCTGGAATACGTAGTTGTAGAGCCACGCTCAAAGATGGGATCATTTTCTTCTACAACACATGGACCTTTCGTTCTTAGAACTTCTACAGTTAAACTGGAAAAGCAAGCACAGAGTCTCATTCGGAAATATTGCTAACAAGACACACAGTAAATATTTATAAGCCAGCTATTCAGACTTTTCCTACCATACGTCAGAGTTTGTACTGTAACCAGGTTTAATAATTACATTAACACATGTTTTAATAGAGAATGCAACAATAAATCATTGACCTGCTCAGCCTGGGAAAGTAAATTTGCTTTTCCCTTTTTATAAGGTACAGTACAGACAGAATAATTAAATATCTCAAAATATAAAATTGTCTTTTTAACAACCAGGAAAATTATTTTGCAACACCACAAGAGCCTCTCCATATCCTTTTAGAACACTTCAAATTCCTTTAATTGTAAGCCTTACACTTTAGCCTAAATTTCATGCTAATAATACATTTGGAGAACTCAATAATTTGGTAATCTAGTACTTAAAAAAACTCGATATTCTAAGCAGAGTTCCTGAAAACACTGACAGCTAAATAAAGCAACAACATGCAAAATGCAAAGCTGGAGCAAATCACACTGACAACTAAATAACGGTAAGCAGACACATGCAACTGTGTGAAACAAAGAAAGTAACTAAACAGAAGACATTTGGAAGTTTGACAAATATTCAGCATTCATTCACTGTAATAAAATATGAGATCTTCCTCTTTCTCCAATAAGATTTCTCATAGAGAAATCTCACTACTAGATAACTGTTGCTCATACTTTGGCACATATTTGCACTGTCTCCTAAGTTAGGATAGCTCAGCCCTCAACACACAATCACACTCATGTTTGTCCCTGTTCAAAGTTACTATTCTCAATCCAAAAAAACTAAACAGCAAGGTAATACATATTGTCCTTGAGTCAGGTACAGAATTTATTACCTTTCTTCGTCCAGAATAATTGAACCATCTTCCGCTACTTTCACACGAGGAACTAGAAGTGGACCGTCCTGACTCTCCTCCCCATTCTCTGCTTCTTCCTCCTCATCTTCTTCTTCATGATCAGGAGTACTTTTCTCTTCCTGTCTACAATTTTAAGAGACCAAGCAAAATTATTACTTTTATTAGTGTCTTCAATTGCTGCTCTGTATGCCAGACATTCAACAATTTAATGAACTACCAAGCAACGCAACCCACCAGCAAGTTAGTCAATACATAAACTCTGGAATCTGATTTTCATTCTATTGCAAAATAGAAAAATCAAAAAATATAATCTTGAAATCAAAATGCTCTTTAACCACCCTCCCCTCCCAAATTACAATTTGTTATAAATAAGGGCCGTGATACCGGAAAAGTTAAAAAAAAAAAATTAAATACAACACAGACATGTTTTTTCCAACATCAGAAAACTTTTTGACTGTAAGTACAACCATCATCGAGACTTACTCTTTCATTTGACCCAGTGAAGAATTTTTTTCTGTTCTCTTCTCTTCTGCCAGTGAAGATCTAGAATTTTAAAAAAAGCTGGCTGGAGATGAACATTTATACAGATATATTTCTGCTTCATTCCATAAAACCTGCTTTTAGTGGACCATGGACACAGAAACACAAAGCTTTTTTTTCAATTATTTGTACCACATCTAGGTCTCAGTCTAACTGAAGAATTTTGGTCTATTTTTTTTTTATAAGCAAGGACAAAAAAAAGGTATTTCAGTAATCCATTGTAAGGGCACAGGTAATGTCACAGCATCTGGTTCATTACCTGCTTAAGGACTACTCAATATAGTAGAAAAATAACACGGAAAGTAGTAACTAAAACACACAAATATGAACAAGCAGGTGACAACAGACAATAACAGAAAACTCATCTGCTACTGAGAGGAAGAACTTTTGTTTATGTCAGCGTTTTAAGGAGTTGCAGGAAAAAGGTCCTGCTCTGTCTGTGGCAGTCTGTGCAGCCAGCTATGTTAGTGTTCCCTGTGTATGTGCACCTCTGGGATGCTCACCCTGCCTTGCTACTGGTGAAACCTGTAAAAGGAACAGTAGCAGTTACATTCATCCAGCGGGAACAGAGAGACTTCCTGGGCCTTGCACTGTGTTTTGTGCTTCAGCACCCAGGAAGGAGAAATGCTTAGCTTCCCGCAGTCCACTAGATTTGGCAGGTAGTCATACCACCCCTAGCAGTCCTAACTGATAAATCAAACAGCAGCAGTAAAAAAAAAAAAGAAAAAAATTCTATTATTCTGCATTTGTACAGAGATAAAGTAACACCAGGGATAGGTTCATGTTTTTGTATTTCAATGAGTACACTAATCTTCACCCTTATTTCTGTATGAAGACTGAATAGGTGTGAAAGTATCAAGAAGCTTTTTTACTATTGCAACAATACTGCAATACTGCATCTGTGCTAATATTCCAGATTTAAGAATACACTTTTCCACAAATATTAAATCCGCAGAAAAAGAAAATCATTTAACCTAAGGAGAGAGAAAAAGAGTTATACTTACTTCATAGGATTGTTTTCCGGCAGATAGTATATCAAATCTCTCATGGTCATTTTAGAACGATCTGGTGGAGAATGTCCTTCAATTACTGGAGGCCTGTGCTTCAACTGTTTCCATACAAAAACAAGACAACCCTTAAATTCACACTGAAAGTAACTTGTATTTCACAAATTACTACTTTTCTTTGTTTACCAAGTACCCCATTTGAGGAGTTCTGTTGTGTGTCATCCCCCTGCCCCGCCCCCAACAACTGAAGTAAGTTTTATCTTATAAGTGACCATCTGTCACAGATGAAGCCACAGACCCATACATGACTTATCCTCTCACAGAAATTCAACACTTGGCACAGAAGTGAAAAGTTATTCAAAATTACAGAACTTTATCAACAATCAAGTTGAAAAGATATGAGAAACTCCACATCCCACACTTCCCCACTGTATTACAAACTGTGAAACTTTTAAAATTGGAATGTGGACCGTAACATAATAACAGGTCTCAAGTCAAATGGGCTCTGGGTCTAATCAAATGAAAAGGTATGCAATTTCTTGTGAAATCTGTATTTTGAGGGAACACAGTGCTACTACTGTTTATAAACAAACTAAACCCATACAGAGTTATGAGATATCACAGATTATTAGCAGTAAGCAGCATCACAAAACACTACTGCAAAGAGATAGTGTATGTTAGGTGAATCACACATCTTTGCCCTACACAGATCAGCACTGCTCAGTGCAGAGGCCTACCATCCGCTCTTTCTTCAGCTCCTCTTTAAGCATTTCTCTTAACTTCCGAGCTTTGAGGATCCTTTCACGGTCAGAACACGTTTGTTTCTCTTTCACAGGAACAAGTTTCATAGGTAGCTTTTCCTCTTGTGTTCCTGATCTTTCCTGTGTTGGTCTCTCCTTGAGTGGGGAGGGTACATTCTTCTGCAAAGTATCATCATTTTTTGGAGCAGCTACACCTACAGTTTGCTCTTTGTTCACTGATTTTTTTAGTGGGGAAAACTGCGGCACTTGTGGCACAGGTGTTTTCTTTTCGGGCAGCATAGACGACTTTAAAGAGCTTTCAACATTACTCTTTTCTGATGGAGAGGAATCCTTCTCAAGTGAAGCACTGCCATCAGGAGCCTGTGATGCTTGCCTCTCCTGTTTTGATGCAGAATGCTGGGCAGATGAAGGCCCAGCTCTGGGTTTGGCAAGATTGGGCACAGTGAAGATCCGTTTTCTTCTCTGTGTAGGCATCTCAGCAGGTTTACTAGCTTCTCCGGCATCATTTGAGCTATCAGCCTTGTCATCACTGGAAAAATTAAAAGAGTATCCTGAAATATTTTACAGTGACAGATTTGTAACTCTTACTTTCAAGAAATGATTATGCTCCAATCAGTACAAAGGCAGTTATGTACAAGAAGCCACACTAGAACCAACCTGTAGCTGGTACTTCTTCATAAGCTAATCCGCTCTAAGAACTGGTATATTATTTTCTAATATTAATTACTGTTAATGTTGCTGTTACAAGCCTGTGGACCAATAATTCCAAACTCACATGTTCCTTTCTCACTCCCACCCCCCCCACTTTCAGCTGAGAATACCAAACATCATAATATAGTAAAGGTTTATAAAAAATAACCCACATAACACAGATGACATATTAAAAACATTTAAATGGAGTTATATGCAACAAGTAGTGTGGTGATTCTTACCACAATCAAACTGAACACTCCTCTTACATGTTTGAAACCAGATTATATGTAAACTATGAATTCAAAAAAACCCAACAGCTTTGCAACGAAAATAGCTAGTTATTCTACTGCTCACACTAAACACATCAAAAGTAGCTTTTTACAGGCAACAGGGTTACCTTCCCTGGAAAGCTTTCTATTTAAGTATTTTTTCCATCCCTTAGACAGAAGTAATTTTCAAAGTGTAAGCAAAATTGCCAACCATTATGATCTTCCTAAATCTGCAGACTCCTCCAGTGTGTGGCTCCTTGGCTGTTGCTTACAGTAACACTGCAGTAAAATTATAACTGAGTCATAAAGAGTTTTTTTTCAATTTTACATTGGAACTATGCCTCATTTCTGTCCATAAGGACAACCACACACATGGTTCACTTAGCCATCTTCAAAAACAGTCAGAAGCAAATGCCTCTGAAGGAATATAAGAAAAGCACAAACATACAGTGAAGCTTTTCCAAATCTTCTCCAGCTGCTATCTGTCTCAGGCAAATGCTGCAAATGATATGTTTGTATTTAGCAACAGACTTTACTGAATTAATTTGTGCCACACTATGAGTTTACAATTTTAGTACACAGAACATCCTTCAGCAAGGACTTCAGCAGCCTTACTATATGGTGGCTGGCTGTGTGTTTTGAGTGAGATCCTTGCAAGTTCAATTCAACATCCTCTGTTTTTTGTACAACAAAAGATGGTGAAAAGTTAATTTTTCATTCATCTTCTCCATACAGCCTGTGTCTTGTGGAGTTTTTAATCAGACTGCTACATGAGATTTCTGAATGATTAAATACAATTTAACAGAAACTGTGTTTAAAAAATCTTATGCTCACAGAATTTTTACTTCCTTGATAATCAACAAAACCCATTCATCATTTAGACAACAAAACAAATTTACTGACACTACAGATGGTAGCAGCAGGTTTGAGCAGCTATGAAGGAATGCCTTGGGTTGGAAGGATAAATTTACAAGATATTTCACATTTGCCTTTACTTTTCTTGCAGATCACACAACAAACACATTGTGCTGTATGTCATCAGTTACTGCACTCAGGAAATCAAATTGTGTGACTTCCCTCAAATCCACTCCTCCTGAATCTTCAGAGACACCAAGGCAACTAATCTTTAAAATGCATTATCTAGAGAGAGAGGTCTCCAAGAAGCTAATACCGCAATAAATCCCTATGCCTGTTCTCTCCTATTTGGTTGCCATACACCTTCAAAAGCGATGAAACATTTTAAGAATCAACTATTCAGTGGCATTTAGGGTGACCAAACAGGGACAAGAAGAGAACAGCTCTCATCTGTGCCTTTACTATTTACTCCCAGGACAAAAAGTTCCCCTGAGAGTCTCCCAGCAGTTTTACGTTGGATACTACCTTCTCTGTCCAGCTGAACTTTGGAACTCATGACAGCACTCCAGTAGTCCATGTGTGTCTTCTAAGTGCATCATTTTCCAAACCCGTATTTCTCCAAAGAAGCTCTTTCCTTTCTTTTGAGTGTGCATGGCAAGGTTTTGTTAGCGGGGGTGGGGTGGACCACAGAGGTGGCGGCTGCTGCAAGAAGCTGCTGGAAACTTCCCCTGTGTCCAACAGAGCCAATGCAGCTGGCTCCAAGACAGACTCACTGCTGGCCAAGTCTGAGCCCATTAGAAACAGTGGTAGCGCCTCTGGAATAACAGAGTTAAGAGCGGAAAAAAAACCCCAAAACCAGCTGCAGGAGCTTTTGCAGCCAGAGGGAGGAGTGAGAAGATGTGAGAAACGCTGCAGACACCAAGGTCAGTGAAGAAGGAGATGGAGGAGGTGCTCCAGGCATTGGAGCAGAGATTCCCCCGTGACCTGTGGTGAAGACCATGGTGAGGCAGGCTGTCCCCCTGCAGCCCATGGAGGAGGGATGATGGAGAGCAGAGATTCCACCTGCAGCCCATGGAGTACCGCATGCCAGAGCAGGTGGAGACACCTGAAGGAGGCTGTAACCCTGTTGGAAGCCCACGCTGGAGCAGGCTCCTGGCAGGACCTGTGGCCCTGTGGACAGAGGAGCCCATAGCAGAGTAGGTTTGCTGGCAGGACTTGTGAGCCCGTGCGGGACCCACGCTGGAGCAGTCTGCTCCTGAAAGTCTGCACCCCATGAGAGGGACCCACAGGAGCAGTTTGTGAAGGACTGTAGCCCATGGGAAGGACTCACATTGGAGAAGTTTGTGGAGGGCTGTTTCCTGTGAGAGGAATCCCATATTGGAGTGGGGGAAGAGTCCCCCCGAGGATGAAGAAGTGGCTGAAACAACATACGATGAACTGACCGCAACTCCCATTCCCAGTCCCCCTGTGCTGTGCAGGGGGAAGAGGGAAAAATGGGGACTGAAATTAAGCCCAGGAAGAAGGGAGGGGTGGGGGGAGGTGTTTTAAGATTTGGTTTTATTTCTCACTGCTCTAGTCTGTGTTTTGCTTGGTAATAAATCAGATGAATTCCTCTCTATGTCTGGCCTCTTTTGTCCAGACAGTAACTGGTGAATAAGCTCTCCCTGTTCTTATCTTGACCCGTGAGCCATTCGTTATACATTTTCTCCCCCGTCCAGCTAAGGAGGGGGAGTGACAGAGCGGCTTTGGCGGGCACCGGGACTTCAGCCAGGGTGAACCCACCACACCTAGCTACATCCCACACATTTCACTGTGCTGGCAAACTGAAGAGATCTGTATGCTACCCTCAATGTGAAATCGCAAACACTCTTGAATTTCTTATAACTGCTCTACTTCTTCTTTAGAATAGCAGGATGTGGTTTTGTAGATTTGTTCACTTGGATATATTCTGCAATTATTGAGAAAAATATTTTATGAGCCTGTTCCTTATATGGCAAAGGTCTATTTGTCAATAGATTCCCTAGAATATTCTCCCTTTCTGAAGTGCATCGGTGTCTAGTTTTGAAACTTACAACTAGATTACACTGAAGCACCCATTAAATTAAAAACACAAAAATCTTTAATAAATGTGCTTAATCAGCAACAGTACCACATAACTGAAAAAAAACCCAGCTATAACTTAAGAAAAAGGTTCTGGATAACAAAAGATCCAGTAACCTGATCTCTGCGACACATAAATTTTATTTAAAAAAAATAAAAGCAAAATATCCTTACAGCACATTGCAGAACAAGTTCAAGTATAAAGGTCAGAAGATACAAGCTGAATAAAAGGCAGCATGGGTTAACCAAAGACATGTCATGTCAACTAGTCTGATATCTGAATACCTAGTCACAGGAAACAGAAGACTGTAAGAAAACCTTGTATTAAGACCATAAAGGACCAGTTTCAACTAGAGGAACAGAGATATTCATGCAAGATGCAAAATCAAATAGTTAAAAGTGAGAAGATTGCTCTGAAGGCAATTATGGGGAAATGTCCTGCCGAAGAACTGGTGTGTACTGGTTTTGGTGAGGACAGTTAATTTTCTTCGTGGTAGTTCATATGGGGCTGTATATCACAATTACGACCAAAACAGTGCAGACAGCTCACATGTGTTTCAGCTGTTGCTGAGTGGTGCTAACATTGCATCAAGGCCTTTTCTCACACCACCCCACCAGCAAGTGGGCTGGAGGTGGACAAGGAGTTGGGACGGGACACAGCCGGGACAGCCGGCCCCAACTGATCAGAGGGATATTCTATACCCAGGATACCACCTGCTGGTGTGCTCAGCAATAAACGCTGGGGAAAGAAGGAAGAAAGGATGACAGTCAGAGTGACTTGGAAAGCCAGAGTCTTCCCGAGTCCCCAATAAATGTGATGGAGCCCTGCTTTTCTGGGGATGGTTGAACACCTGCCTGCCCACAGGAAATGGGGAATGAATTCCTTATCTTGTTTTGCTTGCGTGCATAACTCTGCTTCACTTATTAAGCTGTCTTTATCACAACTCACGAGTTTTTGCACTTTTGCCCTTCTGATCCTCTGCCCCGTCCCACTGTGAGGAGGGGGAACAGGGGGGTGGAGAGGTGGAACAAGAAATTGTGTGGGGCTGAGAGCAGCCAGAGTTAATCAACAGCATGGAGGTCCTGAAGGACTGGTCCTAGGACCAACCTTACCACAAATTTCCATTGCAACAAAATGCACTTAAAAAAATTAAACAATCTAAAAGGGAAAAGCCAGAAAGTTCTCCCTTGCGAATGCGTGAAGAAGCAAACACAAACCAGGAAGTGCTGTAAGAATCCAAAATCAAACTCATGCAGTCACAGAGTGTGAAGAATTTTTGCTGTACACAGCAAACTCGAGCTCCCTGCTGCTGCAGTGCCAGAGAAACTGAGTATCAGACCACGCTAGGCCCCTCCTTTGCAGTCTTAACTTATATATTATTTCAGGCACCCGCAGCGCAACCACAGTACAGAAATGCAGGTTTTGCTTCCGTTGCAAATGCATCAAATACCCAGAAGTTGCTGACCAGCACGTACACCCCTGTCGGCAGGCAGCGGGCAGCGTGGCACCTCTCCCAGAAAACCTTCAAGACGAGACAGCTCCAGGCCAAAGCAGGGACAGGAGGCGGCAGGCTGCGACAGCAGGCCTTACTTGCAAGCCCGCCACCACCACTTCCCCAGGGGCTTCTGAGGGGCGGCGGGGGCGGGCCTCCCACCTCCCCAGGCCCGTCCCACCCCGGGGATCCACGGCCGGGCGGTGG
>VWZZ01002673.1:12927-24054 GCA_013399095.1 Psophia crepitans
GAGGTGGTGGGGGCAGCGGGGCAGAGCCTGCGCGGGAAAACCGACGGGCAGAAGTACGGCGCCGGCCTACGCATAACACCTCAGGCGCCTGCGCGGCGCGCCGCAGTGACGTCAGGAGCCAGCGAGGCGCTATAAGAGGCGGCAGCGGTGGGGGGGACGGCAGAAGGTTCTGGCAGCCGGAGAGCAGTGTTGGGCGGGTGGTGGGAGCAGTGGTGCTGCGCGGCCGGAGCGTCTCACGATGACCCGTGAGTGCTGGCAGGCCTGAAGGGGGCTGCCCTGGGGCCCCGCCGGGGAGCGGAGCAGGCGGTGGGCCTTTGGCCGCGCCACCGGCACGGCGGTGGGCCGGCCAGCGGAGAAGTGCGGCCTGGGCACGATGCTGAGGGCAGCCCGGCGATCGGTCTGGGGGCGGGGGTCGGCGGCGGTGTTGTGCCACTGTTGGACCTTGGTCCTTGCGGACTTGGCGTCTCTGTAGCGGAACTGGGCGGTGAGTGCGTGGGCCGCTGGGGCTGAGGCTGCCCGCGCCCTGCCTCTGACCTCGGCTCGGAGCAAAAACATCCTTACCCTGTCCCCTGGCGTTGCTAGGGGAGAGGACGAAAGATGGCGATCTGATAGAATAATAGTAACGCTCAGCTGCAGTCCTGGCTGCCGTCCAGTCTGTAAACAAAGGGCTTTTATATCACTGGCGAATACTTAATACTATGTTGATTAAATGGTGATTGTTAAGGCTGTCTTTGAAAGGGCATCAAGGACTTGCTAATCATCACCTTTGCTCCAAAGTAATGTTTGTATATCCACTCTAAAATGGTGGAGACCTGTGAACCAAACTTAGCGTACTCTAGCTCACCTGGTGAGCTTCTCCTTGTTGTACTTGGCAATGCAGAAAGTGCCTGTGTTTAACTGAGGAGGCACTTTCACATTCACAGTTAGAAATATGTACCTTTGAAGCCACTGCACTGCTGGAAGTGTGAGTGAAGACCTGAGTCATAAACAGTGCGTGCACAGATTAGACCTCGAATGTGAGGAAGAGGCAGGTTTATGGTGTTTGTTGACATTTTTTTCCCTGCTGTGTATGATGCTAAAATAAATGTAATTTAAGATTTAAAAGAGGTACGGCATCCCACACCTGAGCAGAGAATCATAACATTTCATTTTAGGATAACAGTATCTGAAATACTGGCTGTGTGAAAGTTGTAATGTGCCACTATGCAGTCTAGTCTCAGCTTTAGTATGTGTTTCTAGAGTTCAGTGTTTTGTTATCAGTCAGACCTGGACTAGATTCTGTGATTTCGAATGGCCATACAGTAAAATGGAATGAGAATGGATTGCTTATTAAGAACTACTTACTGTGCCTCTAAGCTGATAAATTCACAGTACTTGTTGCACTGCCAAATTTCAGGGTATCTGAACACTGAAAAAATCTGAAGATGGTGATGACTAGATGAATTGGAGGTGTTTTTGTCACTTGTCTTCCATTACTTTGTGCTTGCATCAAACTGTTCTGTTTACTTTTGCACCCTATTTTTTGGGACATGGTTGCACGCAGTTTTCTGTTTTAAGTTCTGACATGTGATTAGCTCCTTTGCTGCTCAGAAAGGACTACAGGGATGATGACCTCCATAACCAATCCTTACTGCCATTGTCTTTGACCTCCTTACAGTAGAGACGATTACCACTTGTTCCAGTGTTGTTCAGAGGTCTCTTGCTTATCTTTCTCTTCGCGTATAGGACAGGGACAGGTGGAACTAAGCCTGTGTCTTACTGAGGCAGGGCAGGATGGGGATGCCCAAGTGTAGGTATGAGCAGGAAGGGTGTATTGGCCTTTGCGTGAAAGTTCATGCTTGAATTTGATGTTACAGGAAGCTGGAGTATCTTCTGTCAGGATTGGGCCATGCTTCATGGAAGACTTAGATTGATGTTACAGAATGCAGGAAAACAGCACCATCTCCCTTGGAGCTAGGGATACTGATTCAGCATCCCTGGTGAAGTACTGGGGCTCAACAGTCCTTGGTAATGTTTATGTGGAGGCAGAGGTGGTACAAGTTAGGTTTCTTTGTTTGTTTGGGTCTGTGTTCCCTCTCCACATGGTTGTATTGCTGTACTTTTCTACCTGCTCTGCTTTGCTGTGCACAAGTGGCAGCCAAGCTGTTCAGTAATGCCACTCAGTTTGGTGCTTAAGTTTGCAGTTTTACCATGTGTGTGGAATAACTCTGGAGACATCCTGCACAATGTTTGCTTGGAAAGGAAGTAAGTGCATAAAGTTAAGGAGGGAGGATAACTGCTGTATGAATTCTGACTGTAGAATTATGTTTTGAGTTCCAGCCTCTTTTTTCATGATAAAAGATGATAATTCATTCTTTTAAGCACCACAGAAGAGCTGTTTTATTGCTGGTAATTTGTTCATATGACGTTCATACCTTCTGAGCAAGCAGCTCAAGGACCATTTATAGCCTGGAATGTATCATCTGCTCATGAGTCATCAAGTTCTAATCAACGCCAGTACTGCCAGAGATAGCTGTTTTACTTCAGTTTCTGAACAAATAGTGGCCCTTGTTCTGCATGGACTTTGGACAGGATCTCACTGAATGCTAGTGAGGAGGATGGAGCAGGAGTTCTTTTAGCTTTTTCAAAAGGTCAGACTTGGTGTCCTGTCCAGATGAAGTATATCTTCTAGGGCAGGAGCTATTTTCATCTGGGCTTCTGGCAGCTCTTGCCAGGCAGTACACATACTGGTGTGAAGAACACACAGAACCCCTGCTTCTGCAGGGTTCCTCTTGTCTGCATGTTGACATGGCAGGTACTTTATCAGCTTGTGAATGGGATGAGCACAAAGATGTTGATCCTATCAACAGGTTGCTGTTTAAAATTGAACTAGTCCTAAACTGCTTCCATATCTGAATTTACAGGCACTGAAAGATTGGAGAGATCAGTCTTTGAGACTGAAAGATGGCATAGGTAGTCTTAAGGCTGGAGAGAGACTGAGAAGAGGCACAACAGAAATCTTGGGGTGACAGAGCTTTCATTTTTGGATGTAGGCAAAAATGTGATCATGTTTGTTCAACAGCAAGTGATTTCACCTAGTGTATCTGGAACACTTTGAGTCCAAAAGAAGCAGGGCAAGAACAAACACCAAGCCAATGAACTAGCTTGGGCGGGTTAGAGTAGACCAGAACTGCCATAAGGAAGTGGATACTTGGGAAAAGTTGTCAGCTATTGCAGAAGAGTTTGTAATTGTGATGGCTGTGGCGATTGCCTGGAAGGCGCTGTGTATTTAGGTGGCAAGCTGTGTCTGCTCTGAGCAGCAGTTGTGGTGGTTTTGGTGTCATGCCCTCAGGAATGTTGTTTGATCAAAAAGATTGCATGCCTCACTTGCCAGCAGTTCAAGGGCTTGGTAGTCCTGAGGAAAGCTCGCTGTCCCCTGAAGAGGTGTCCTCTGTACTGGTAACAGTGATGTAGTTTTGTGTCTTAATGTATTGTGGTGGGTTGACCCTGGCTGGATGCTAGGTGTCCACCAAGCTGCTCTATCACTCTCCTCCTCAGCTGGACTGGGGGAGAAAATAAGATGGAAAAAAATACCCTCATAGGTCAAGATAAAGGCAATTTAATAAAGCAAAAGCAAAGGGCTGTACAGAAGCAAAGGAGAAAAACCTCCAGATTTATTCTCTTCTCATTAGCAGGCAATGTACAGCTACTTCCTGGGAAGCAGGGCTTCAGTATGCATAGCAGTTGCTCTGGAAGGCAAATGTCATAAATAATAAATTCCCCTACTTCCTCCTCCTTTCTCTCAGCTTTTCATTGCTGAGCAGATGTTGTACAGTATGGAATATCCCTGTGGTCAGTTTGGGTCAGCTGTCCTGGCTGTGTCCCCTCTCAAGACCTTGCCCACCCCCACTCTACTGGTGAGGGGGAGTGTTGGAGAGGCAGCCTTGATGCTGTGCCAGCCCTGCTCAGCAGCAGCCAAAACCCTGGTGTGTTGCCAGCACCTTGCTGGCTGCCCATACACAGCACAGCGCTGCGGGGGCTGCTGAGGGGAAAATTAACTCCAGCTCAGCCAAACCCAATACATTACATATAAAATTGTGCTTCTCACTTTTTGTTGAAAGTGAGGCTAAGCACTTGCTAAGGCCATGCTGAACTGCTGCCTTTGATTTCAACTAAAAAAAGTCTTTTGAGGTCATGTCTTTAATAGTATTTGAGTATAAGTGATTGAATGGACTAACAGCTCACCACAAGCAAAGTAGGTAGAATAGCTATAACTGTGCCCTTCCTGCCAGCTTAAGGGAACACCTACATACAGAAACTCATAAAATGAGGAAGATTGAAAAATACAGATGTTGGTTTACAATGGAATCTAAAAAAACATGCATGGGAAAGAAAGCTATGAACAGAAGCACATAATAGTGCATGGAAGGAGCCTTCCTGGACTTACTTTTAATTCCTTCAATAGCATGAAAATACTCTTGCATGTGAACTGCATTATGGTTGTCAACCCTGTCTAGGGACATACGTGTGTACCTGTTTTGGGAAAGTGGTAAGTTGTTCTATTCTGAACAAGGAGGAACTAGAATTTTGACTGTGTTAGCTTCAGCTTTGCCATCCCCACTTCTTTTGCAGGGGCCTCTGGTGTATGGTAGGTAAACAAAATCTTGAACTGAAGCCCTGTAACTGTTGTAGCCTCATAGCAGCAATGAATTAAACCTACATACAGCTGCTTGTGTGTGATGTGGTGGTCTCTGATTTCATGTTTCCCAGATCAACTGTAGCATATGGTAACACTAGCTGAGCTTTTGGGGTATAAGTGCCCAATAATACATTACAAATCCTGTGTTCAATAGTTTTGGGGACTTTATCCAGTAAAGAGTAAAGCCAGAGTTCCCATATGTATTAACTATAGTTGTTATCTTTTAAGTGGCACCTGCAGAAGTGTATTCTTTCTGCAAATACATGTAAGGGCCCTAACTGCTATTACTGAGTAGGAGCAAGACTTAAAAGGTTGATGGTGCTGTACTGTGGGATGTGATAGAATCTCAGTGATTTTCTACGGCAGCACTACAGACCGAAAGCTGGTGATGTGCATGGATTCCAAATACTTACAGCCATTTGCCTTTGGTTTCTTAGAGGACCCTGGGAAGAGTTTGAGGAAGTTTTATAAACTCACTCAGGCTGCCCTCTTTCTTGCCCAAGTTCTTTAAGTCCAAAATTAATTTGTAAACTATATTGGATGCCCGAGTCTGTTTGAAAGGATGGCTCCTTTTCAGAGGAGTTACTATTGTCATTTTGCCTGTGCTATTTAGTCTTCTATGGGAAACTGCATTGCATTTCTGGAAGGAATGTTGGAATGGATTTTTCTGAACTCTTGAACATGACCTGTAGAAATGTAAATGTGAGAACTAACAGGCTGTGATGGAAGATACTGCCAACTACAGAAGAAGCTGCCATACTGACTCTATGGAGCCAAACCTTACCACATTTGTAATAGACTTATAGATGGGCAAACTCTGTGTAAAAAGTGGTAGTACCTGCATAAACTGTGAATTATCTTACAGGTGGGAACCAGCGTGAACTTGCCCGCCAAAAGAATCTGAAGAAGACTCAGGAGATCCACAAGGGGAAAAGGAAAGAGGATAGCTTGTCTGCTTCTCAGAGGAAACAGAGGTAAGGTCTGGTACAGTTGAGTGAAATGGTTGGGCAAAATAGGAGGGGAAAATGGGTCAGAAAGAATCTGATGTCGTAGCTGAAACAACATTTAAGTCCTTTGCCTTGATTCGTGGTCAAATCACATGCCAGATCATAAACTGTGGATGTAGCTTTCACTGTGCTGTTAAACAGGTTTATTTTTGGTAAGACCTGTAAAGCTTTTATGTCTTTTGAGCAGTTTTTTTGACGGGTACAAACAGGAAAAGATTGTGTAATACTTTCTTGAAGATGTTTGATCCATTGTGTCCTTTACTTCTGAAACAAAGAATTACATAAAGTCTGCTAATCAAGTAACTTGTCTACCTTGTGGGGCACTGTGCTGAAAAAAATCCAGGATAACAGAAATCGTGTGCTCATGGCTAGCTGAGTTTTATACTAATCTTCTCTTCTTGAAATGGGGGGTTGCTAAAGGGCAAAAACAAGCTGGGGGAGACTCTCCTTAAAAAAACAGGGAGCCACTATCTGAAATCCAATTTTTTTTTTGTTACAGAGACTCTGAAATTATGCAGCAAAAGCAAAAAGCAGCTAATGAAAGGAAATCTCTGCAGACAGGAGGAAAATGAGCTGCCTGTATGGAGAAGATAAGTGCAGCACCAATGAAACAGAAGGGTGGAGATGATCATTCATTAAAGTGTCTGACCATTAAGTTTCTAAATGTCTATTTTTGCAGAGATGTTCAACTAGCATTTGTTCAGAGTATTTTCTGGTTAGCATAGGCTTAGTTGTCTGGTGTGCTGTTTCAAAACTGATGACACTCTTCTGCATGCATATGAATAAAAGTACCAAGCAATAGCTTTACTCCAGCTTTTGCTGCATTTGTTGTTTCACTCAGTGGTTCCGGTAACAATGAATTTCTGAATCTACAGTTAGACCAGATTTTCTTGTCTTAATTCTTGAAGTACAGCTCCATTTGGAATGGAACACTTGTAAAATGTGCTTAACCTTACCAAGGTCTGGACTGTAAATCTCATGTTAAATTATTTTTTACAATAAAATGTTGCATGAAACACGGTCTGAAGTGGTTATGCTTGATCATCAGTTGATTTCTAAGAAGGCACCAAGAACACAAAGAATAGATACAATTGCGGAGAAATGTAAGTATAATAATATAAGAAAAAATGAAATTTATAGTATGATGTGCGTATTACAACCAATATGCTATGCAGTGGTGAGTCTGTACTGCAGAACAAGATGCCTGTTGAGTTGCAAACTTCACTGGTGTATGTAACTGAATCTGCTACTGGTACTCATTAAGGTGCAAGCTTACAAGTTGCAAATGTAAGCAGATGTTGAAATTGCAGTGTCACCAATGATTTAGAATTGGGGCTTAAACTAGCCTCAAAAAAACACAGTGCTCGCTTTACAGGCGTGCTGGAGTGTGTGGCGTGCTGACCGACGGACACCTTTGGAAGGACAGACCTTTGAAGCTTCTGCTTTTAACGAACTGCTAACAGGCCCCTGGCACAGCCTGAGGGGAGTTCGAAGGACCGCGCAGCTGGCTTTGGCAGCGCGGTGCCTGCGGGGTGAGGCGTAAGGCAGCTGCTGTTGGCCGGGGTTTGGTCCCTGCGCCGCGCTGTGCCAGGGCTCTGAGGCGGCTCTCGGGGGGCGAGCCGCGCGCACTGACACCATCAGCCTGGCTCCCGGGAGGCGGCCGCCATCCCCATGGGTGTGGGCTGTTACGGCTGAACGCGAGCGCTCCGCTAGCGTACGGCGCTGTCCGGTGCGGTAACGGGCGCGGCGGGGCGGGACCGAGCTTACGGCAGAGCCGGTTCCGCCCAGGTTGGGGCGGAGCGGCCGGGCTCTGCCTGCACCGGCGGTTGGGCGGGGCCGCGGCGCGCCGGAAGTGAGGGAGCAGCGCGTGCGCAGGAGGAGGCGCACGGGGCCATGGCGGAGCGGGTGCTGTTCCGGCGTGGGACCGGGCAGGTGGGCGCCGGCCGTGGCGGGGGGGCGGGAGCGGGGCTTCGGAGCGGTGGTAAAGCGGTCTGTGGCCTCCGCAGAGCGACGACTCGGACGTGTGGGACGACACGGCCCTCATCAAGGCGTACGACAAGGCGGGGGCCTCCTTCAAGGTAAGGGGGGCGGCCTGGGCGTGGCTGGGCCCTGGGCCGCGGCCGCTGGGTTGCCTGTTGCTGACTCCCTCCTTTCTTTTCCCGCAGAGCGTTTTAAAGAACGGAGAGTGTTCAGAGCCCTCGGACAAACAGGAGCAGCGCCCGGGGACGAAGAGAAAAAACAATAAAAAGAACAGAAACAGAAAGAAGAGCAGCGCGGTGCCTTTGAAACAGGTCACCTCAGCTGTAAATGCCAGTGATGCGCCCACTGCGTGGCGTACTTCTCTGTGCTACTCAAAAGTAGCTTTTTCGTCACCTTGAGAGTAATGTTCTGGGGTGGAGGGATGATAATCTTGTAAACCTTATTTATGGGCTACACTGAGCGATTTCGGTAAAGACAGAGGAAAAACTTTCCGGGTGGGAGTCATCTTTCTTGTGCTTGGGACAGAAAAGAGTTCAGGAAAAGACATCTTTCTCTCTGATCATTGGTGTGCCTCTTGCTTCTGTTGCAGTGGAAAGTTGGCGACAGCTGCAACGCTGTTTGGTCTGAGGATGGTAATGTGTACCTAGCAACTATTGTCTCCATCAATCAGAAGAGAGGCACGTGTGTTGTTACTTACACGGGATATGGAAATCAGGAGGAGCAGAACCTGTCTGATATACTTCCTCCAGCCAGCGATGAAACAGTAAATGGGATGGGAAATTCTGGGGAGGTGAGGGACACTTTTTCATTCTTCTGAAAAGGAAAGAGAAAGCAGGGAGAATAAACTTTTGCAGTATTTCTGGTACCACTGTGGTGTTCAGAGTGAGAATCAATGCTTGATTCCATTGTGAATGGGCACAAGCTGAACGAATGAAAACGTCCCCTTACTTCTTGAATTCAGCATGGAAGAAAGGGAGGAGACAAGAAGAAATTTAACAAGTGAAAAATAACGTAGCTAAAATAGTGAGCAGATAAGTTTATGAGGTCTTAAGATCTTTCCAGAGTAGGACAGGGAGGGCTGGAGAGAGGGAAGAATGTGGATGGGGCTTTCCAAGCTTTTTCCAACTAAAATTGCATGCTGTAAATTCATGTTTAGTGGAGCTTATTAAAATGTCTTGGTCTTCCAGAATGAAAATGAGACTCCATATTCAACAGATGAAAGTGAAAAATCTTCCCAGTCGCATCAAAACAAAAACAACTGCTCGAAAACAAGATGCTCCCCTCAAAACCTACATTTTCCCACACCGCCAGCAGGCCTGGGAAAGGTAAGCTCAGCCTTATCTGAAGTAATTCATATATCACTGTTAAGCATGCCATTATAAGTTATGAGATGGTAGGATGGTATTTATCATGCATGTAGAAACAAAATAATAGCATTTTGAGAATGGATATACTGATATGTATGTTAGAACCTGTTGATACATCATTTTAGAATGATCTGGCCACAGCGTAGCAGTCCTGCTGTCTATTGAGGAAAGCCTTTGCCCTGGCTAACACTTGCCTTGTAACTTGAAAGAGGGATGTTGCTCCCTGGACTACGATAGTGCTGTTAACAATAGCACTGTTGATGCTTTAAGATGGCACTTTTTCTAGCCACTTGGTATGTCTCACTACAGAGGACATTGAAAACAGCAAAAGCAATGTCCAGATGTCATAGAAGCTCTCAGCTGTAACTTCTCTATTGACTTATGAGGGCTAGGGTATTGATACACTCTTTGCTTTTCCTGTTTGTAGGAGTCTAAACAACAGTGCAGTTGAATGTAGTGCTATGTTTTTTAAACACTGCTGTTCAAGGTTTCTTTATAAGGTTTTCTTTTAATCTTTCATAGCAGTAGATTTGCATCTAAGCTTATTTTTAAAGACATTCTCAAGTATAATGGAATTTAGTCAGCATGTGCACCTAGCCACACAAGATCAGAGGAATTATCTGTTTGCTTCTGGGCAATATTAGATACTTTATTCATGTTGAGAGTGCAAGTTTTTAAGAAAAAACTTCTTCAGATGCTTGTATTAACTAGAACTCCATTTCAGCCCTGTTTACCTCAGTGACACATGTAAGTTTTACTTTTCCAGTCACGGGAATGCTCTACAGAAGTAGCTGATGTGTGTTCTTACTGCAGTTTCATTAAATTGCTGGGATTCATTGTGTTTAGTTTAACATTGTGAATTGCTTCAAATAATTCTCTTAAATAAAAATAAATTTCAGTCATTAGTATTTTAATTTGCACTGTTCAGTTTTTTTGTTGTTTTTTTTTTTTAATGTAGCTTGGATCAAAATTCAGGACACCTCCATCGTTTTTATCTTGCTGGCCTCCACCCTTCCCAGCAGGACCACCAGTAAGTGATAGGAGAATGGGAAGAGGGTGTCAGAGATGAGGATTCATGATCGATCTTAAGTTTTCTAATTGAATGTGGTCGCCACCCGTGTTTTTAGAACACATTACTGTGTCAAGAGCCTGTATTTTCCAGGTATGTGATAACATTCAGTTACAAATATTACAGTAATGTAGTGCACAAGGTCTGGTCTGCACTTGTTTTTGTGACAGTGAAGCTGTGGTAAGACTATAAAGAAAAATTATTTGAAGAAACTACACCTTACATTTGATTAACTACATTCTAGTGATGCAGGTAACTTTTTCCCCTAATAAAACTTTTTCTGTACAGTCAAGTTACAGGAATCCTATTTCTCCCAGCATTTGGAAATTGCACGTTTTCAGAAAATACCATCTTACTTGACTCCTTTTCAGGGAATGCATTAAGGATATGTTCCCATTTTTCAGTTTTATATTTTGATCTTTTAGAATTGGTTGTGATTTAACGTGGGACATACCCTACTGAAACACCAACATTTCCTTTGTGATTTCTTAGTTGATTCCTCCTCCACCACCTATGAGGCCAGACTCTCCTGAGGATGATGAAGCATTGGGGAGCATGTTGATAGCCTGGTACATGAGTGGTTATCACACTGGTTATTACCTGGTACGTGCCACTTTTGTCTTGAAGTGTCTGTAATTTTGCTTTTGTGTTGCTGCCGCTGTTTTCAGCAAGAAGTTAGAGAGGGAGGGCTGCTTTTTAGATCTCTTATTCTAATTTCTGATAGCTAAATTTAAGAGTATTTTGTATTGCATAAGTATTCTTGTCCTCAAGTAGGAGTCATGTGAACCAGCATATATGTATGGTCAGTGATGTTTGAATGATTTGTTCTGCTGGAAGGGTCTCGTTAGGTGCTTTCATAGCCAGTGTTTGTAGCCATTCTGAAACAACTTTGTAGGCAGGTGGAGTAAATCTGGATATGGTTATTCAGTAGTCTTCTGTGTATTTTCTTTGAGTATGAGTAGTAGCATCACATTTTCT
The DNA here is from genome assembly GCA_013399095.1 of Psophia crepitans. NCBI lineage: Eukaryota > Metazoa > Chordata > Aves > Gruiformes > Psophiidae > Psophia > Psophia crepitans. Next base: position 24,007 of record VWZZ01002673.1, read on the forward strand.
GTCCAGGGGTGGATGCGGGGCGGGGTGAGAGTTTGTGAGTGCGAATTA
>VWZZ01002677.1:2917-12922 GCA_013399095.1 Psophia crepitans
GAATAGCGCCGGGCTCAAGACCGAGCCCTGGGGAACACCGTTATGACTGGCCACCAACTAGATTTAACACCATTCACCACAACTCTCTGGGCGCGTCCTTCCAACCAGTTTTCAACCCAGCGAAGAGTGTGCCGGTCCAATCCATAAGCTGCCAGTTTCCCCAGGAGAATGCTGTGCGATACTGTATCAAAGGCTTTGCTAAGGTCAAGGTAGATGACATCCACAGCATCTCCCTTATCTACTAAGTGGGTCACCTGATCATAGAAGGAGATCACGTTGGTCAAGCAGGACCTGCCCTTGAGGAACCCATGCTGGCTGGGCCTAATTCTTCGACCATCTCGCACCTGCTCAGAGAGCACTCTCAAGACAAGCCACTCCATGATCTTTTCTGGTACCAAGGTCAGGCTGACAGGCCTGTAGTTCCCCGGATCCTCTTTTCGGTCCTTCTTGTAGATAACACATGATCAGATAGTATTGATCCTCTTGTTTAGACACAGTGCATTTGGAGGAAGAGTAGAGGGAGGAAAATATAATCTGCAACGGAAGTTGTGAAGAGTCTAGCTGAAGGCCTGTCGCTAATGGTGATCCAACCTGTCCAGATCTCTCTGAAGAGCCTTCCTACCCTCGAGTAGACTGACACTGCCTCACAGTTTGGTGTCATCTGCAAACTTACTGACGGTGCACTCTATCCCCTCATCCAGGTCGTTGATAAAGATGTTCAACAACACCGACCCCAAGACTGAACTTTGGGGAATGCCACTAGTGACCGGCTGCCAACTAGATTTAACACCATTCATAACAACTCTCTGAGCCCATTCTTCCAACCAGTTTTCAACCCAGTGAAGAGTATATCGGACGACATTAGCTGTTTCAAGCGGATTAGATGGCACACATCACATGTGCAGCTCAAATACATGAGTACAGCCTAGGAAGCAAGCCTCTGTTGAACGAACGCAGCAGTATGACTGTGTCTGAAAGCACCGGACGTCCGTACAGAGCACCAGCGATGTGGGTGTAGGGACATCTAGAGACCGAAAGTGCTACCATACATCTTAAACTGCCACTTCGCTAGCTCTGTTTTTTACAGGGAGCCATCAAGCAAGTAGTTTGTGATGTCTGTGGTGATGTTCTGTGGTTTTGGCTGGATCGGATAAGGATGCCTATTAAAAAAGAACAGAGTTAAGAGTCACTAATTTTTGAGTGTTACTTCACCTGTGATAGCTATGGTGAACCTTCATTTTTAGCATGCAACCTGCCTTCAAGTGTTGAGAGACAGACCCATGATTAGCTTTAGCTCTGATTGTTCTTCCTTGTCCAGATTAGGGTGACATGCAGCATTTGCCATACATGTAGTTTTATTCCTTCACAGTACCTTTCATATTAAATGTGATATCAAGTAAATTATACTGTTATATGCTTTGATGAACAGGAATACTTTGCAGAGATTGGACACATGACAGAGGAAACAGCATAAATTTGGAATTCTGTGGGTTTTTTCCATTATTGGTAGTCCATTGGGATTGTGGAAACATGTTATGTCATGATAACAACGCAAAGGATAGTTCTATAGACCTGCAAACTCTTAGTTTTCTGTTCATATGTACCCCTAAAGTTAAATATCTTGCTATTCAAGAAAGTTCTACACTACTAGTAGACCTGACCACAGCATGTTTTTTGGAAAGCATGTCGAGTCTAAGTGTAACAACTCCCTATGTTCCTGAATCATAGAATGGTTTGGGTTGGAAGGGACCTTTAAAGGTAATCTAAACCGACCCCTCTGCAATGATCAGGGACATCTTCCACTAGATCAGATTGCCCAAAGCCCCGTTCAACCTGGCCTTGAATGTTTCCAGGGATGGGGCATCTACCACTTCTCTGGGCAACCGGTTCCTGTGCCTCACCACTCTTAATGTGAAAAGGTTCTTCCTTAGATCCAATATAAACCTACTGTCTTTCAGCTTAAAGCCATTGCCCCTTGTCCTGTCACTGCAGGCCCTGATAAGAAGTCTCCCTCTGTTGCCAATTGCAGCCCTGTTCTAGGATATGGCAAAAAAGAGCCTGTGTCCGTGATACATGGAGCAGAACTAATGAAAAACTGTGAGCGAGAGAAAGGTAAAGAACATATGTATTTCATCACATCCGCTCCCACCTAATAAATCTATGTCCAAACTTGTCTGCACCACAATTCTTAAAACATTCTTGGTAAACTGGTCATTTGTTTTCCTGCTTGCAAACAAATAAATTTAGCCAAATCTCTGCACAGTTCCTTTGGGTTTCAGAATTTGGAGGGTATTTTGGAATTCCAGAGCAAATAGTGCCAAATTCATGATAATATTTAATGGAAAAAAAGTCTGACTCTTACTGTTCCCTATTTTCAGGGAAAAATTTTGTGTTCTTTTAATTTCCTTCATTCACAGGCCTTTTAGACAAAATTACAGAATAGCAGTTAACTAACAGTTTGGTTTGAGGTTGTGGATATGGTATGTGATAGAGCACGGACACTCCCGCTGAAATCAAGAGGGTCTTCTTCTGTGAAGACAGCTGCGTGAAATTCTTCCAGGTGCCAGTAGCTATGGAAGTTTTCCACTGCACTGTCTGGGCTCCGTATCAGTGAATCCTTTGATTTGCACAGAAAATGTCCAGCCCAATACATCTAGTTCAAATGAGCTCTCTGCTCTGGCTCATTTCTCGTCCTTTGTGTACTCCTCAGTTCTCCCACACATTATTTTTAGTTCTGTCCATCTCATCCTTCTGCTGTAACTTTCAATGACTTGCTATCATGTGTTGGCAATTTGCAAGTATCTGTTTCATGTCAAAGCATGTAAAAACAAAGTCGGGCAAACAGTCTTTGTCAAAACTTACTCACTCTATTGGCAGCCAGAAAGTATTCATGTAACTGAGGTAAGATACTTCTGAAAACAATCACTGGCAGATAGACTAAGTAAACACTAATCGGCTGGTGCAACTTAAGTATACCTGTAATCAGAGCTGTACCTGTCATAAAAGTACCTAATGACATAGAGGAGGGATTTCCTTCCCCTGGGAATGCCGGTATCTTGTTGTCCCAGGAGTTCAAGGATTTCTGGAGTCGGGACAAAGATTTTTTTAAACTGTGCAGAAGTGGAGGCTGAATGGCAGGCCACTGGTGTGTGTAAATGTCGTGATCTGATCAGTCATTGCTATGTAAAGCTGTTACTGGTTTGCCTTTACTACCTCAGAAAGATGTTTATTTTCATGAAAGTAATGGTTGTAGAACATGACCGTCTCCTGATATTTTAATCGCTTGTTGAGATAAATAATACAGAAAAGGTCATTACAGAAATTTCTAAGAGAGTTCTGCTTTCTGCCAATGTATGAGGCCTCCAAGTGTCCAAAAAGATAATGCTGTTTTCCAAATTTCCGTTGATTCGTGTATCTCCCAAGTGTTTTCACACAGGGTCAGAAACACAGCTCTGTAACCTCTGTTTTACTTTAATTTACTGTCTTTTCCTATTAGCTGTATTTTGATGGCTGTCTAAACGATCTGTGATGAGTGTTTTTTGTAAGATTCAAACAACATTCCTTCATTACAGACTAGAAATATATCTCAAAAGAAAGACTGGGAAGACAGAAATGTTTTGCAAACAACTAAAATAATGCATCTGATCATTATCAACTGTAACTGTGTAGTCCTGTATTGCCTTTTATGGCTTGTAACACACCGTAAGCCTTGTACTGAGTTTCCAAGGCCTCAGGACTGGAGCTTGTCAGACTGGCTCTGTCTGAACGTTTTTTTGTCTGCTTGCACCTTTGCTTTGTTTTATTTAACTGTGACAGCAGTTTGCCCAGGTCATGAATTTTCTATGGGTAATTTATTTTTCTTCTTTGTCTTTGCATCGCACAACGACAGTTTTAAATAGGTTATAGTAACAAGCAGCTATGCTGTTCTGGAATGATATTTATGACTCTAATATGATGAATTAATGTAGAGAAATGCAGATGGAGACATGGGATACATCTTACATAAGCCGATAAGAGATGGAGCAGAAATTTGACACTGGGGACGTCACAGCTACAAACAATTCACCAGTGATCAGTTAGAGAAAGACAGAGCTGGAGCTGGACACAACTGCTTTTACGGTTAGCAAAGAAGACAATCTATCTAATAGTATATGTGGAAGGCACCATATACAGTAAACTCAGATGTAGTGCGGAGCTGCAGACTAGCGAAGAAAAAGCAAGGTGTAAAAGTGTGTTAGCAAGCACACAGAAATAACTCCGAGTGGACCCTCGAGGGAGGAAGAAGAAACCATCAGCATCAACATCGTATTCCTCCTGCTGGAGGACTCCAGGTGCTGGTCACTCACTGTAACACCCACCCCCTCACCTGAATGAGACCACTGCCCTTGGTGTCTGGGGAAGGACAGGAGAAGGGTGGTAGAAACTAAGTGTGTGTGGAACGATTTTAACTGTAGTAGTAGTATCACTATTATTGAAACTTTTCAGCAAAGACATGTCCTTTCTCATTCTGTGATTCTGTGATAATTACATCTGGAATTAGGATGTTAAGATTTCAATTATGCTAAAATAATTTTTTTACTTGATAAAAAAGAAGTGTTTCGTCTTTGTCATAAATGAAATTTTAAGTGTAACAGACAGTAAATTTCTGTCTCAAGAACATCCATTTCCTAGGCCACTTAGAGTTTTGGGACAATCCTTGTTATGGGTAAGTGTTAATTTGCCATACTCAGGATATGGGAGGAATGATGCATTAGACAGTTTAATAAAGACAGAAATGACACCACAACAGTGATACTGTTATATCGCTCTGCAAAGCATAAAGAATTAATTTAAATCTAAGTAAAGAATCACAGCTGTGCATGTTTGGTTTGTAAAAAAGTCATGCATTTGCTACTTTAACTATACGGCAAACAATTAAAGCTGACGAGATTTCATGGAATCATAGAATCACAGAATGGTTTGGGTTGGAAAGGACCTCAAAGCTCATCTAGTTCCAACCCCCCTGCCGTGGGCAGGGACACCCTCCACTACACCAGGTTGCCCAAAGCCCCATCCAGCCTGGCCTTGAACACTGTCAGGGCTGGAGCAGCCACAGCTTCTCTGGGCAACCTGTTTCAGTGTCTCACCACCCTCACAGTAAAGAATTTTTTCCTAATATCTAATTTCAATCTTCCCTCCTTCACCTTAAGGCCTTAACCCTTGTCCTGTCACTACATGCCGTTGTAAACAGTCCCTCTCCAGCTTTCTTATAGTCCCTCATCAGGTAGTGGAAGGCTGCTGTAAGGTCTCCCTACAACCTTCTCTTCTCTCAGCCTGTCCTCATAGGAGAGGTGCTCCAGCCCTCTGATCAATTCTGTGGCCCTCCTCTGGGCTTGGTCCAGCAGCTCCATGTCTTTCTTGTACTGGAGACCCCCGAGCTGGACGCAGTACTGCAGCTGGGGTCTCACAAGAGCAGAGTAGAGGGACAGAATCACCTCCCTTGACCTGCTGGCCACCCTGTTTTTGATGCAACCCAGGACACGGTTGGCTTTCTGGGCTGCTAGTGCACACTGCTGGCTCATGTTGAGCTTCTCATCCACTAACATTTCGAAGTCCTTCTCCTCAGGGCTGCTCTCAATCCATTCTCGACCCAGTTGTAGCTGTGCTTGGGCTTGCACTGACCCATGTGCAGGACCTTGCACTTGGCCTTGTTGAACTTCATGCAGTTTGCACAGGCCCGCCTCTCAAGCCTGCCAAGGTCTCTCTGGATGTCATCCCTTCCCTCTAGCGTGTTGACTGCACCAGACAGCTTGGTGTCATCGGCAAACTTGCTGAAGGTGCACTCCATCCCACTGCCCATGTTGTTGAAAAAGATGCTAAACAGTGCCGGTTGCAGTACTGACCCCTGAGGTATACCACTCATCACTGATCGCCACTTTGACATCAAGCTATTGACCATCCTGCCAATTCCTTATCCACTGTATGGTCCACCCATCAAATCCACGCCTCTCCAATTTAAAGACAAGGATGTTGGGTGGCACGGTGTCAAGTGTTTTGCACAAGTCCAGCTAGATGAGTTCAGTTGCTCTTCCCTTATCCACCAATACTGTAACCCTGTCATAGTTTTTGGCTACCAAAATTTTGGCTACCAAATTTGTCAGGCATGATTTGCCCTTAGTGAAGCCATGTTCACTACATATTTCAACTTAGATCTAATTAGAAAAATGAAAATTTGCCCCTCAAAGGTTTTTGATGGTATACATTTTTGAGGAAGCATTTGCAACTGTATTGTGTATGTATGCTAGCCTTCATTGGATAAGTACTGGATGTCTTGTTTTAGAACACGATTAATGAAGTATCTTTTTTAAAAAAATATAGCATCAGAACCTAATTGAGGTTGGGATCCAGATCTCCAGTCCAATCTGTGTCGCAAAGCAGGGCCAGACAGCAGGTTGCTCAGAGCTTTATCCAGCTGCATCTTAAAAACCTCGAAGGGTTGAGACTTCTACTACTTTGGCTCCATGCCTGACTCTATCAATCCTGGCACACACGTTAGTAGGGAGCCTGGCCCTGCCTTCTCAGTAACCTCCCCATCAGGTGTGAGAAGGCTGCTATTAGGTGCCCCTGAAGCCTTCTCCTCTCCAGGCTGAACGAGCGTGGTTCCTTCAGTCTCTGGCAGTGCCTCTTTTCCTGCCCCGACCACCTTGGCCACTTTCTGCCAACCCTGCTCAAACTAATCAATGTCACTCTTGTATCAGAGGGCCCCAAACTGGCCGCAGTATCCAGACGTGGTCTAAGGACTGCCTAATAAAGGGGGTAATTGTTTCCCTGATGTGGTGGCTATGCTCCTGATAGCATAGCCCAGGATGTCATGGGCTTTCTTTGGTGACAGGGCATGTGCTGGGCTGTGCTTAGCTTGCTGACTACCAGTGCCCCCCAGACTTTTTCAGCAGAACTGCTACCTCACTGGCCAGTGCCCAGCCTGTACTGTTGCAAGGAGCTAGTGCATCCTCGGTGCAGGACTTTCCACCTGCCTTTGCTGAATTTTGTCAGGTCTCTGCTTGGCCCATTTCCCCACCTGATCCTGCTGAACTGCAGTCCTGCCCTTGGGCCTGCCCGCTAAGGTGTCATGGTCTGGTGTTACCTGCCAAGTTGCTGAGAGTGCATTCTGTCTCCTCCCTGGGGCTATTACAGTTACTAATCAGGACAAGGTCCCAGGGACGACCCTGACAAACTACATTCCTTAGCACCTTCTCAGGAGGGTACAGAACTTAAACTGCCACACTTTGAGCTTGACTCCAGCCAGTTTTTCACCCATCTAATTTCCACTGATCCACCCAGATGAGGTACAAAAATTATGTGGTAGACCACCTCAGAAGCCCTACCAAAGCCAGTATGATACTGTATAGCTTCTTTCTTTTGTAAGAAATCATTTTGTATAAAATAGAACACTTGGGAAGTAGTCACCTGACAGTGCCAAAGGAATTCAATATCAAACTCAGAAGAAAGGATTGAGATCTCTAAGGAGAAGACATGACAGGAACTATTTTGACAATTCAAGTCTTAACAAACCTCCTCAAAGAATTTCTTATGCTTGAAAAAATGCTGAGAGATCTGACAGACTCTATTGGAAAGAATATTTGGACTTGTTTGAAACAAGACTTCAATTGCCGTTCAGCCACCGTGAGGACAACTTCGATAAGCTCACTGAGCAAGAGTCAGGATTTTAACTTACACCTATAAGTTACATGTGTGAATAAGGCACCTGTTGTATTAATTAAACATTGCTCACTGTGCTAATATTTGAATAATATATTATATGAATTAAATCTGAATGAAGATAATCAGATGTCATGTTCCAAATGACATCCAAACCATCAAAATGGTGGCTGCAGACAATTCATACGCATGTTTTTAAATACAGAATAGCTGTGTGAAACATTGTATATGAACAAATGAACCAATTACCTATTTCAGCACCACAAATCCTTCCATACTTTCCTTTTCCACTTCTGAGTATGTCACAGCTATTGCACAAAACCACTAGGACAAGGTTTGGACTCCAGCAAAGATAGCCAAGCTCATTTATTTTATTACATAATTTTAATAATATAAGCATCCACTTTTTTTCTGCAAGAGTCATATGTTAGTAAGACTGTGTGTGTGAGAGAAGTGCCTTTCCATCCACTTCTACCTCTTGTTCATGAAGTTCTGAAAAGTTTCTTAGTAGTCTTCAACAGTGGGGTTACTTTAGCAGTCCTCTGTGGAGTTTTCCTGAGTTGCTCAATAGCACCCATAGAGAGGCTGAACCTCAGTGTTCCTCTTTCACAGGCAGATAAGTTATTGCTACTTTTTATACATGGTGACTTTAGAGATAAGGGTTAATGATCACTCTGACAAATCTAGTCAGTTGTGGCATATTTATTTCGTATAATACCTTCCACTTTCCCACAGGTTTGCTTTAGGAACACTCAGGTATTGTCTACACGTTTTGTGGACTTCCACCTTCTGGAAGCCTGCGAAGTGTAGAGCTTAAAACAAACAGCATGTCTTCTAACATTTAAATTGCTTTTTGTTGCCAAATTTTGTTTAAGGCTGTAGTGCTTTGGCAGACTGAGATGTTGCCCGGGGAACATGCATAAAGCCCTCAATGTTTCACTCTTTCCTACTGCATTCTAGAATAGAAGTATTGCTAGGTTCAGTTATGGACTTCACATTGGTCAGTGTAATAAGATTTATGCTCATATTATGACTTCAGTGCTAAGCTGGTCCCTTCCTACTTAATAGTTAAAGCAATTTATTTTGGCAGCTGGGCAGTTTTTGGGCTATATACCCGGTTTCATACTGTGGTTAAGCACCACATGTCCATTTGAAAGTTTTCTTGTTGCTGTTCCAAATCTCTTGTAAAACCATTGAAATTGAACAAGGTTTTAAAACGGAAGGCTGAATTTTATAAATGTTTTGGCTTTAGTTCTGCTTTACGTGAGATCGCTTTTTCAGTGTGGCCCTTCTAGCTCACAGCAGCTGAGACCCACCAGCACCTCCAGGGCCCGCAGCAGCGAGGCTCAGGCCCGCCGGCACCTCCAGGGCCCGCAGCAGCGAGGCTCAGGCCCGCCGGCACCTCCAGGGCCCGCAGCAGCGAGGCTCAGGCCCGCCGGCACCTCCAAGGGCCCGTAGTAGCGAGGCTCAGGCCCGCCGGCACCTCCAGGGCCCGCAGCAGCGAGGCTCAGGCCCGCCGGCACCTCCAGGGCCCGCAGCAGCGAGGCTCACTCCTCCCGCTGTGGACACGGCAGCGGACGCTCGGCACGGACTTGTGTCTGGGTGAGAACACCGAGTTCTGCCGCGGCTGCGAGTCACTGAATGACACCTGTGAGAAGCGACTTCTGGATGTCACCTGAAAGAATCTCCTCAAAACAAGGCCAAGCTGCAGCAGTTCACATGCAAGTACCTGGAAGAAAGCTCAGAGGCTCGGCTTTTTAACAAGGCACCGACGCGCCCCCACGGTCGGAACTTGCTTGCCAGAGGCCAGGAGGGGCAGGGTTGCTGCGCGGGGGCGGGTGAGCCGGCAGCTGAGCTCAGCAGAGGCAGCGCCCTCACCCGACAGCGACACGGCTCCCGAGCGGGGCAGGGACAGTGACGGGATGTGTCAACAGCCCAGCAGCCATCAGGTGACAGCCAGGTAACGAGCGGTGTCCCAGGTCAGCCTGGGAAACCCTCTCGGCAGTTCGGAATCGAGACGGGCAACAGGCTGGGGCAGAGATTGAGGGCTGCGGGGGCTGCCGGCGTGGGTCTCCTGGGCAGAGCGCTGTCGGGAACTCGGTCAGGCCAGTTAGGGCAGTGATGCCCTAGTGCTCTCTGATGCTTTACTTTCTAAAAGGCGATTTTCGTTAGGGTTTTGGTTGTTTTTTTTTTCTCCCTCTTCCCGGTGCTTTTACGCAAAGGACCTTTCCTTCCTGCCCCCGACTGACAGCCAGAAAAGCTGCCACTGCTTTTTCTTAGGAGGACTGGCTTCGGGTCCTGTGCCCG
>VWZZ01002677.1:13351-34939 GCA_013399095.1 Psophia crepitans
CCCCCCCGGCCCCGCGACGAGGTTGGGCGTCTTCACGCAGCTCTTCCTGGAGGCCAGAGGCCACCGAAGTGGGCCTCAAGGCTTCGGGAGAGGACCCTCTAAAAGCTGTCACTTGGCATCCACTCTGTAAGCATGAACTCGCGTGGGGTTTATGCCTTTGCCCTTGTTTTGTAATGCCTAATGGTTTCCTCGGTGCTTTTCTTAAGCACCCTCAGTTTTTCATAGGTGTTTCTGACAGCTTTTCAGCTGAAACGCCTTGAAAGGGAAAAACACTCATAACAGATGGCGTTCTGGGCAGTCGGACTTTTTCAGATGTCAAATGAACGGCTAAAAGTAGAGGCACCTAGAATTACCAGCTCTTGCAAAATTAGGCCTTGTCCCAAACTGGCAGGCATAACCGTGGTGGTGCTTTCCAAAAACAATGGAAAAAGTTTTCAAACTGCTTATCTCGTGCCTTTTAAATTATTATTATCGTACGACAGGTTCATATCGTGCTTAGATTTCAGTCTGTGTTTGCATACGGAGTTGCTTGTGTTAGGTGGTGATGTGAATTACACTTAGTATATAGTCCTAGCTTGACCTCTGGCTCTCTGGTGAGGTGCCACAGCCCCTCTGGTGGATTTTTGCAATGATGAAAGGTCCCCTCCTGACTTCAGCATCTGCTTTTCTTCATGGTGGGGTCGGGAACCTTGTAAGAACCGTTTCAAGTTGCGTGTGCTGAAGTGAGAGTATTGTTATTTCTAGCACCCTGAAGCTGCGGAGAACTACATTCACTTGTAAGCATCACCGCAGTACTATGGTTAGGGAACTGGCAGTCTTGGGTTTTGGAAGCTTATAAGCATGTTTGAAGGTGAAAAATTATCTGTATTATGAAATCAATTCTGATGTGATTTCCACATGTCTTTTCACACAAATTCTGTTTGCTCTGTAAGAAAATGACCGTGGCTAAGTTGACTGACTTTACTACGGCTGATACCTACAAGTTAAACATTTGCTAGGAGCACCACCTGTGCAGGCATATCTGATCACATTCATGTTTTTTCTGTCTGTTTGGTTGCACAAGCATAAGGTTTTACTTACAGCGGGTGACAAAACCAAAGTTGTTGCTGTTGTGAAGGTAAGACCTAGTGAGAAAGAAAGGCGATCCACAAGATGAAGGAAATGTATTATTTACTAAATACTTTAGGTTTTGTTCAGTATGCCTTGGAAGCAAGATCAAAGAGCACCAGAATCAAGCTGAAGGGCGTGTGAGAAGAGGAAATGCCACATTGCTTGACTTGAGGAGGGAGCCATTAAGTACTGGAAAGAAAAGTGATTCTGCAAAGCATTCTAGGTGGGTTGGACAGATGAAAGAATGTGAAGGTGAACCAAGGTGAGAAATGGAAGTGTAGCAGACATGTTAAAACCCTGAATGTGAGGAGAGAAGCCAGTGGAAGGCGTAAGAGATGAAGTTTCCTCTGAATTAGCTAGCATAGAACTTACAGGAATCTGCGCTAGAGAGTTTTTCATTCATTAATTAACCCAGATGAAGCTCTCTTTTAAATTTTATTGAAGGCGAGTGACTCATTGCAGAACTGGTCTCCAAAGGATTAAGATGAATACTGAGGTAGCAGGAGTGAAGTAGTACATTGAAGGAGGGAGGGGGACTGAGAGGCAGCTCAGAGAGCTTTGACAAGTTTATTTGAGGCAGTAAGTTTATGAGTTTTGATTACAACAGATGTATCCTCCAATTCCCAGTTCTTTGGGAACTGTGTTAGGCCAAGCTGGGCAGTTAAAACACTTGGGAAATTAAATATAATTAACAATAATTATGCAGTTATGTATTTTTTGGCATTTGCTGTCTTGTGAAGATGAACTTTGTTGAAAAGTCTGTTGAACATGCGAGTGTCCTTAGCAATTTGCAGTTATTACCGTGGTCTGCTGCTTTGGAGAGTCTGTGACCACCTCTCTAGTGCTAAGCAACCTGTTATCTGACTATGGCTAGAGCTTGTTTGCAGTGGTGTGGTTAGGACATGGCAGTCGTTTGCAAAACCATGAAACATGGATACTTGTTATCACCTAGACAGGAAAGAAACCTGTGTCGACTTTAATTCCAAAGATTGCCATGCCTGTAGTGGTTTCAGACCCAAGCTGAAAAAAAACAGAACAAAATAAAACCAACAAAACTTCACAAAATCCCACCCCCAACAACAGGGGACCAAAAAAAAACCCCAAAAGCCAACAAAAATGCAGCTGTGCTCTAGCAGACAAACTTTTTTTTCCTAACATAAAACTATTCAGATACAGTTGTGCCTATTTTTTTCTTCTGTAATTGTGACTTTCTAAACAATCTGAGGTTTGTAAAAAGAGGCAGCATGTTTTCAACTCTGTTGATATAATAATAGGACCTTACAGCTTGCTGTACTCTAAACCTCTCTGGGCCCAAAAGCTCATCTGTCTTTCCAAAGTAATTTGGTACCATTCTCTATCAACCTTGCCTTGTGCATATTCTTAGATCATTGTGACTAAAGCAGTGCTGAAGCATAAATCAGTAACAGATCCAAGTGTCAGGCATACATTAAACCATCTAGATGTAATTGATTCCTCCTCCCAGCCTACTTTTCCAGGGTACGTAGCTCAAAGTGCAGTAGAATAATAACAGAGGTATGACTTGCTGACCTTGAAGAAGGGCAGTGGGGAAAAGAATAGACGCTACCCAGGGAGACTGTCACTTGTTTCCAGTTTGTGATGTGCTGGAAGGCTCAAGCACTGCAGTCTGACTCCTTTCCACACCGTGAGGATTATTTGAAGTCTGACCAAGGCGCATAGTGCCTATCAAACTTTTCAAAGCCTTACTATAGATGTGAATTCTCAGTAAGGGGAAACTGTTCCCTTTATTACTCCCCCCCCCTCCCCCTCCAGCACCTGTTTGCATTACTTGAGGGCGTCTATTGCTTTTCAGTTGCCTTGTCTGAAGAAGGGCCTCTGTACTGTTGCATATTCCAATACTGCATCAAGTGATGGGGGTGGCATTCTTCATGGCTTTCTGCTCTAAGTGGTTGTATTTTGTGTTGCTATGTCAGTCCATCCCATTTTCTCTTCTGTTTAGTTTACTGTAACTAGATCTGAATTGGCTGCAAGTAAAGGCTTCTGCAGATGCACAATAAAATGAATTTAACTGCTATTCTGAGTGACTTACCTAATTGAGTAATTGTTTTATAAACAAAGGCCACAGAAACTGTGCCTAGGACACAACCTAGACAAATTAATTTCTTCCTGGCTTTGCCCATGATTTGGGTGAACTACAGCATGCCTGTCATGTAGGAGCACGGTGTGATTTCCGGAACTGTGATGTGTGGATGGCATTTTAGTGAGCCAGTGGGCTAAATGACTGGCATTAAAGGTTAGTCAGTTCCATGGGAACGTAATAGTGTCTGTGTGCTCCCATAAATAGTTTACAACCTCTATAAACATCCTCTTGTAACTCTAGTAATCATAAAACTATGTATCTGGCAAGCGTGTCCCACTGCATACAGCTCTCAAATGCCAAAAGCATTTCTCTTTGTAGTGAAGTCGTAAGTTAATAACAGGCCACCAAACTGAGAAAATAACTTTCTTGACAGGAAATCTGAGGGCTGATATCTTAATGAACTCGTATCCCTTACATTTCTTCTTTTGAAGACTCTTTTACCTTTTAGTTTTTGGAACCCAATATTTCAAATACTTGCTAGTAAAATTTGGAGGGTGTGTGGATAGAGGTGTGCTGAATGCCCTGTTGCCATCTGTGGAACTACAGACCGATCAAATTAATCCGATAATATTTGCATGATCAGATCCTAACTGATCATCTGTTTTCAAATTTCAGGAAGCATACTGTCTGTCTTGTTATACAGCTTTACTGTTCTGCACCATCCTGATAAAAACAAAGTTTTCGCAGGCTTGTGGGCTTTTTTGTGCTTGCTGGAGGTCAGAGATAGTGTAATGTGACTTCTCTTACTTTCACAGAAGTTGGAATCCTTGCCAAGTCCTACATTGATCAAGGGCGTCTTATTCCAGATGACATCATGACACGATTAATGCTGAATGAGCTAAAAGGTCTAGATCGGTACAACTGGCTATTGGATGGTAAGTCAGCATGTTGGGTATCGCTATATACGGAGAGAAAACCTGCACTGGAAGGCTTGGAATGCTTTGGCCACTTTGTGGGTCGCTACACTCCAGTAGCCATTCTCGAGTCATAGTAACTGGACAGAATTTGTTGCCAGCTTGTTGTGAAACCTTTCAGCAGCCAGTCTGCCCCGGTTTCTTGGGCTGTAAAATGCTTTGGGTGCATCCCACCTTCAGAGCATTACAGGGATGTTTAGTTCATGTTGAAAAGGGTACTTCAACACTCCAGTAATTTCAAAACTGGCAATTCTGGTAATTCTTCTGCTTTATTTTCCCTTTAAAAATACACATTGAGAAGTTTCTATTTTTAAAGCCTTTTCTTGTTAAAGTCCTTGGGGAATGGAACGTTTCTGAAGAACGGAGTTGAGGAATTACTTAAATAGAAAGGTAGGTATGTGATGCCACAACAAGGTGAGTATGGAGAGCAAGTACTGCAGCAGTGCAGCGCGTAATAAATCACTCAGGAAAACACTGCATAAATGCTCTAAAAGGTCTCTTCCATTTGATTTTTGGTCCTATTCTCTAGAGTGAATTGTTCTGCAGTTCTGCAGCATAAGCTCATTGCTTCAAGCATTGACAGTATAGAGAAAATGCATTTGCTACTGTCTTCGCGAACTGAATGGCTCTTGTTACCCCAGCCCAAGGGAGTACAGTTGGATGCATGGCACAGAGATAGTGCTGGATGTGTGTGTTTTCAGATTCTAGTCACAACTTTTCTCAGTAGATGAAGCTAGCAAGTTGTTGGTGTGACTTTTTATTTAGAGCGAATGAAAAATCCAGTGCTGTCTGTCCCTTAGTGCTTTATTTATTGCTTCAGTAATTACAGTACAGTGATCTGTTGTGGTGGCTTTAGTTGCAGTTGCATTCCTCTTGAGTGAAGACAAAGGGTTAATTCCCACACTGAACAGTACAATGAAACCTAATCAATAAAGGAAGGAGCTGCAGATGTTTTTTTCTTTAGTTCCAGGTCCTGTGTACACATAGCTCCAGCCTTGTGGATCTGGATGTGTAGCAGTATAGCTGGGCACACTGGCAACTCTTAACAGGAGGATGGTGTGGAGACCGTAAGAGAATAAATCAGTTTCTGCTGCATGTTAACGTGCTGCCTTCTTTTAACATTTGGAGCAGAAATTTTGTCTGCATCAGCATTTGCAGTGAGACTTGGCGAATTACACTAGGGATAGCTTTGGCATAATCGGCTCTGTAGGAACAATACTGTTCAGTTGAAATACATTAACCAGAAAGTCTTTAGTTTGATAACCACAACTCAAAACAAACAGCTGAGGTCAGCTGCGTCAAACTAGAGTCGCTAAGCTGCTTGTATGTGCACTTAGCCAAATAACCATTTCCACTGCTTTACGATAGGTTGGTAGCTTCTGGAGTCATAGCAGATGTAGCAGTCTGAGTTGTGTTTGTGTGGGTGTGACCTGCTTAGATTCATGTGCTGTATAATTAGGGCACTTTTCTCTGTGTTCCTGGATTCTTCAGCATTCATTGTATCTCGTAGATTATTTTTTCCTGTATCAAGAAGACACTGTATGTGGCAAATGCTGGTTTAATTTCAACGAAATGCTTTTGTAAAGACACTTTAATTTGTTGAGGAAGTTTCTCATTACTAAGTTCCAAAGCAAACTCCTTTTCCATCTGCAAAACTAGGCTGTGCAGTGGCTGACTAGCTTGTCAGTAGTAAGAAAGAACAGCAGTGCTGGAGCCCTGGCTGTCTGTCTGCTCTTAACATTTAGAAGCACTTCCATGAGATAATGTGAACATGAGAGAAATGGGATGAGGGCAGCTGATGACTGTGATGCAACCCAGGTGCATCAGACTTAATGCGCAAACAAGAGCTTGATGTCAGTTACCAAGTCTTTCCTTTTATGATGTGTTAAGACAAGACACAGTAGCTTTAAGACCATAAAATACTACTTTTTCTTTTGTTGCCTTGGCTGGTTCCTTATGCAGGGAATGGACTAGTCAACCAATGTTATGCAAAGAATTTCTTAAGTTTGTATCTATTAGTACTTCCCTTTATGGAGTTGTTTACTTGCACAGTATGATGAAAATGACAAGCTGCTGAAGAACATGACAAGAGCTTTGTGGGTAGAGCCATTATTCCAGTGAATCTGTGGTGCAGTACCACATTCTGCAGTAGCTTCGACTGTTAACGTGGTCAATTGTTAATTTTAAATTATTTGTGGAGACCTTGGTTTTCTTGTTCTCTGTTTCACCCCAACCCCACCCTTCTTAAGCTCCAGTAGATCTCTCCACTAGGAACACGTGCCTGCGAAGGCATGCTACCGGAGTCACAGAGTACATGGGGCAAAACGCAGTCTTTTAAGTGAAGAGAGATTCCTGCTCAGTGTTCTACAGTCATTATCCCCAAGGATAGTTTGATGGTGTAGACTTTCCAGAACTCTTTCTAAAGTTACTCTTTATGTAAAATCAATCCTGGACTGCATCTGGTAAATATATTTGGTTTACGGCAACGGAATAAAAATGGTTTGTAATGGTCACCTCCTTAAGCCAGGCTTACACAACTGTGGAAGAGTTGTCACAAGTATTTCTAGGTTGTTCTAGACCTCTGAGTGAACTGTCTGTAGCTTTTATTGTTCAATAAATACAATGCTTTCATTCAATATAGTGGTATAACAGTACATATGAGTATGGGGTCCTTTTGCATTTATTTGTTAGGCTTTTGGGAAGATCATTAACTGAAATGAGGAAATGGAAGCTGGGAGGTGTTTAACAAGTTAAAGTGCTATGACACACTGAAAAATACCTGGAAAATCTGATGTCTCTTCAACCTCTGCAGTATGACAATGCTTTTTTTTTTTTTTTTCCTGTCTGGGAACTATTTTCTCTAATGACTGAATCCAGGTAGTTCTGGCCTTTGGATTTTTATGGAGTTGTTTCCTTTAAAAAGGTTTCCCCAGAACAGTTGGTCAGGCCGAAGCCCTGGATAAAGAATGTCAAATAGACACTGTGATTGACCTAGATGTGCCATTTGAGACCATAAAATGTCGGCTCACAGCACGCTGGATCCACCCTGCTAGCGGCAGAGTTTACAATCTTGACTTCAGTCCTCCCAAAGTGCAGGTAAGCAATACAAGTCAGTGTTGGTTGGCAAGAAATAAATGTTGCATTGCATTTGGTAATTGCAGTACAATATTGTTCACATATGTTGTTGGAAAACACAGTAGCTCAGAAGAAAAAGGCTCGTTCCAACTCTGAGGAGCACAGAACCTTCCTGGTAACGTCCTACCTCTGTCAGTGACCTGGTAAAAGCTCAAGCTGATGGACAATGTGTTTGTCCCCTGCAGAATGAGACACCATGGTGTTTTGTAAGCTCTTAGTTTTAAAACTGTTCACTGATTCAGAGTACTCTCAGTCTCCAAATCACTCCATCTAGGACACACACCAAATCATTAGTCAGGAGTCCACTTAACGCTTTCCCTCTGTTTAACCAGGATGGCTATTTTCAAGGGAACAGTTGTATTGCAGTATTAGACTTCCCAGTCAGGGAAGCATCTCAACAGACCAAAGAGGTTATGTCTTGAGATATCCCAATGAGAAATAGTAAACTTGAAGATAATGATTGTATATTTTTACCTTAAGATTTTTGAGGAACTCAGATTAGCCTTAGTGCAACTCAGCTTAAGCTGTTTTTCGTCCTTAACTATATAACTTACCTGTTGTGGCATCGCGTTTCACCTGGAAGCTCTAATAAGTTACATCAGAAGCATAGCAGCCTTACAGTTTTTGGATTTCAGTGTTGCAGGAAGAGGCCTGCTGAAATAGCAGGTAAGCAGTGGAAGTGAACAACCGGAAACACTACCTTTGTATTATTTAAAACGTGTCATTTTAAGTCATGGTTATTTTTAATTGTAGAAGAGCATAGGCAAGCTGCAACAGAGAATTATCTCCAACCTATGAAAGACTGGGCTTCAGTTCCAACAGCTTTGCTATTAGGAATGCTCCACTCTACCTTCCACTAATTAGGACATTAGTAGATTGCACTGTTTAAGTGAAACTATGGAATGGAGTTAAAAACTGCAAGACAGTTGTCTCTGAGTTATAACAGACTTGCAGAATGTTTACCTACTCAACAGACCCAAAAGATGATGGCTTTAGAGTTAATGCAAGGCTGAAGGCTCAATATTTGATAGGTACAATGAAGGCACTAGTATGGCTGCCTGCACAGATGCTAGACAGAAACACTGGAATGTTTTCAATGATTGAATTATGTAAACAAGGTAAGTTTGCCTATATGAATCCATCTCTACAGATACAGATGTCCTGGAACAGATTTGCTTTATACCTTCATGAACAGAGCAGCTTACTGAACATTGAGTGTTACTGATTTTCTGAAACTGACTGCCAGAATGCAAGCAGGAAAGGAAAACATTTTTGTGGTCTAATTGGTTTTGTACTTGCAAGACTACTCACGTTTCCACTCCAAATATCAGCTTAAACTTATCTTTTGGGAAAATTCTTGAGGATTTAATTAATATGGACAAAGGAGCAAAAAGTCCCTTTTATCTGTGGTGGGTCACATTCTGTCCTTAGATGCACAATTATTCAATGCACCTAAGAAGGAGCCAACTTTTATGCTACTGCCTAGTCCTTTGTAAGATATGCCATTGGTCAATAAGTTCTTCAGTCATTGCTGGTTTCAGGGCTCCATAATCACTTAAAGCACATCAGTAAATTGGAGGTGAAATGTGCGGTAAAGTAGGAGCTGTCACAGGTCACACAATATGTCCCTACCTCTGTTTACTGAGTCCTAGAAAAACTTCAGGTGGCTTTCATGCCATTTTCTGTACAGCTGTTGCTGAATGGTAACTCTTCAATTTTGCAACTTAAAATCAAAGGGCCATTAAGTCCTTTCCTCATTTCACTATTGTCAAACAAAGGTCCAATTAGTGTCTCTGTTTCTTTCCTGTTATGGAGGAACACGTTACCAACAATATTGCTTTCCCTCACATATTAAGGCTTTGTCTATGTAATTCCCATATTCAACGAACATGCCAGAGGACAAGTAAGTCAAGTTACTACAACCTGATGTTCACTGCCAATATGAAAATATTTTTAAATGTTGAACTGTTTTACTGGAAAGTTAACATCTTATATTCCAGATAAGATACGGACAGTAGTTTTTATAAGCAGAAGACTAACTGGAAACTGATGATAATTTAAATAGTAAATTACACAAAACATACTTAAACAGAAATAAGTAATATACACCAGTGTTTGCTTTTAACCATGATTAGGGCATTGATGATATTACTGGAGAGCCACTTGTTCAGCGTGATGATGATAAACCAGAGACAGTTACCAAGAGGCTGCAGGCTTACGACGCACAAACAAAACCTGTTCTAGAATATTATCGGTAAGTAGTAAAATCTGTCCTTCCACATTCTGAAAGCGTCTTCCACATTAGCGTAACGAGAAACAGATCTCTTCAGTTAGAGATATTGCAACAGCAAACATGATATGAGTAAGAATGTATCTTTATTAACTCAATAAGAAATCTACGTAGCAAAATGAGTATGTTTCTCACTGCTGGATGAAATCTCTTCAGGAGCCTGCTTAGCAAAAGACCCTTTCACTGCAGCCATATCTAGTTTTACAGAGTGCTATGCATTATTCAATACATTGCAGTACTGTTCTGAGCAACAGCTCTGGTTAGTAGGATAACAGAAACAGTTCCTTTTTTTGGGAGATGTAACAGTATTTTCTCTTCTTGATGTGTAAGTAGAAACACTCTTAACAAGGGCAAGGGGTCAAGAAGTGACACACAAAAAGAAAAACCATTAATCAGCGTTTAAAAGTGGCTGTTCTAAGAACACGACTGTGACGGGCACAGCTAGCAAGATTCTTTGGGAATAAGTAGCTATTTGGGAATACTGCCATTTGCCCTGTGGAACGATAAATGGTTAGTTCTTTTAAGAGCCAGAATTATACACGAAGTTTCTCTTAATGTAAAGCTGCAAATACGACATTGCTAATATAGAGATAGTAGGTCACCACATTGAGCTTTGTAATCTTATCTTGCCTGGACCAAGAAATGAGACTCTGACAACATCCTGAAGCGACTCTACTTCCTCTGTCTCCATATCCACCACCCTTCAACTAAAACTGTTGAGCAGAAGACTAGAATCTCCATCTTTGGAGTGGTTAATTTTTAAAGAAGGAGTTTTTCTGGACTGACAATGATTTTCTTGACTCTGGTAGCTTTCTGAAGTGAAAAATACCTGAAAGCACCACAGTAAGACATGGGCCTAAGCTATTGTTATTATTACTGATAATGTCATACTTTATAGATAAAACTAGCTACTAGAACTAATTCAGAATAACTTGATTGCCTCTGGTTCAGCTGCTTGTTCTGACGCACCTTCTTTGATCCTTGAGGTGTAACTTCACAATACCCGGGTTAGTCACAGCTGTTTGGATGACTGCTGTACAGCATGTGCTATCTGACTGCATTGCTGCTTCTTATTTTTACCCTTTGTAGTCTGTTATTAAGTAGTCCCTGGACAGCTGTCAGTTTTATGAACTGATGTGGCCAATAACTCACTGTTAGAGGAAGAGAGTAATGCATGTCCAGCCTGCATTCCCAGTGTTATGGCTGTTCTTGGTGTTAAATCACATGCATATTGGCACACTCCTACTGGGGCGATCTTAGAGTGAGGTGGACATGCTGGAACAGCTAAACAATTTGACTTCTATAATGCTTTCTTCTTTTTCTTCCTTAGGAAAAAAGGGTTATTGAAATCATTCTCTGGAACAGAAACCAATAAGATCTGGCCACATATCTATGCTTTCCTACAAACCAAGTTGCCAGATGTGAGCCAGAAAGATGCTGCCACTCCCAGGTGAAAATAGGTCTAACTTCTGCTCATCTGTCATAGCTCACACTTGATTACATGAGATTCAGCAATCAAGGATTTCTCTAAGTAGTCTACAAGACTGATCAATAATTACAGTCTAACATTGTCCTGAACTTATATTATGATAAAACTTTGTTGCCTGTGGTTGTCACTTTAAGGCTGTATTTTTTTATATTAAATATACCTAATTTTTATAATATAGTAACTGACTTTAACAAAAGCAGCTACTCTTGTGTCTCTTATTCAGAAAATATTTGTTTCCAAATATTGACTGGTGAAGGCAACACATTTCAGAACACAGCTTCATTATAAAGCACACTGATTGATTTACTCACTCATGCAATGTAGTGTGAAGCAATGATAAGGACACGAAAGCACGTTTCTTGAATGTGTCATTAGTTGGAGTCAGCCAGAAGCTGTAGGGAACCATGACCACTATTCTGCAAAAAGCCATTTCAGACCAGACCTGGCATACACATATAGGTTGATCTCATAGAAAAGACTCACCTTTTAGCTTTGCTTGCAAAGATGTTAGTTGATTTTGCTGGGCTTCAATTACCATTAACACTTGCTTGAATGATTTGCCTTATTACTATTGTTTATGTTCCTGTCCTCAGAGCAGCTATGTTACAGGCATGAGAAAAGGAGTTCGGTGATGTGTAACACATTTGGTAAAGCCTCAGTCTTTGTGCACCTGTATAAGACTTTATTAGTAAAAAGAAAGCAGACACTGAACAGATTAGATGTAATCTGGTAAGCCTGCAGCTAGATGATCTTGACTAGTGAATATATCTTTTCTACTACCTTTGAAAAAAAATTGCTCATTGATGCCAATGACAGTATTTCTGGTGGTCAAATGATTGACTTTATCATATTACTGTACGAAGTTTTATTGTGGCAACTGGACTGGTTTTCTTGAGTTCATACTATTAATAGATGTCTCTGACCCGCTCTTGTATTTATTCACTAGAGAACTGGAGTTAAAAAGTGTGTCCTGTGGAGGTTTGTAACAGTCCAGGTAATGCAGACATTGCTATTTTTCAGTGAATTCTCCTATCCCTTATTTCATGCTCACCAGGTTGAGAGTTTCAAGAAGAGTCAGCAAAACCTAAGGAACAAACAACTCTTTCTAGACAACTTCTGAAGTAGCTGTGTCCTACTAGTGCAGGTCCCAATCTCTGTTTGCAGTGACTGTAAAGAACTACAGAGCTGTGGTGCTGACATACCTTGGACTAGATTTGCATGTCTGATTTCAGCATTATCAGTATGAAGACACATTTGAGTCTAAAACCAGTCATTGCAGAATTTCTAAAGCTCTGTCATTACTATAAATTAATAATATGGGCAGCAGCTATCACTGCAAGCAGCTTTACTTACACTTTAAAGAAAACTTGCCAAAAGGCTAACCACTGGTACTTTCATCTTCAGAAATGTCTATATGGAGGTTGTACACTGAGTGAGTTTAGAGATGCACTTCCTTAAAAAGAAAAAAGTTATCGTTACAAAACAGTAGCTACCACATTACTATGAGAAACCCTGATGTGCTGCTGACTTCTGTTTATGCATTTTGATTTCAATAAAAAGCACTATGCTTTTTTTTTTTGCCAACCTACATAAATTTCAGTTAGCCTTAAGGAGGAGGGGAAGGGAACCTCCTTACGGTTGAACACTTATTCCTACACCATCCAACTTTAGCCCCGTAGAAACTTGAAAAGTAACTTTCAGTGTATCACAGGTTGCTAGATGAACGAGGCTAATGGTCAGAACTGCAAGTCACTGTGCTACACTGCTGTTACTACCCTTGTACAAAACATTCCATTAAAAAACACCCTGAAGTTACTAGTTTCCCTTAATAATTAACTAATTATTTAGGAGGAGGCAGTGTTTACTTCATCTTCTCTGGAGTACCTGTAAACTTTAAAAAAACAAAACAAAACAGACTACTGAAGCCGGTTATCTCTAATTTGCATCTGGGACAGAGCTGCTGCTTGCTCCTTTATCCTCAATTTCTCTGCAAAAGAACTGCTACAGAATGCAAGGTATACAAAAAGATACTTCTCTCAGAGGATTTGGAGTTCCTACTTTTGCTACTGCACACTAATACTCCGATATATACTGCAGACTTAAAACTTTTTCCCTCTATCTGTCAAAGCTGAAAATTACTGGATCTCAGCACGGCTTTTGCCTGAATTAGCAACTGTCATGTCCTGCTTTTGCTGGGATAGAATCATAGAACCAATTTTTCTGCACAGTAAAGCTGCATTTTAGAGCAGACGGCAGCACTTAATTCTGTGAGAGCAACGTTGATAAGACACTTTGATGTAGTTGATGATGGCCAGCTATGGAATGCAGGCTCCCACAGTGATCAAGGTCTTTAGCAGTTCTGAGACAGCCAGGTGCAGAAGCTGGCAGGGGCAAAAGCCAGGGCATCTGACCCGAGCTGGCCAACCCATACCATAAACGTCACGCTCCCTATACATGAGGAGATTGTCTGGGACAACCCTCTCTCTGTGATGGCTGCTGTCCCTGGAGGGTCTCACCCTGAGGCCCGCTCCATGCTCCCGAGCCCTGCCCTGCTGGATGCGGTGACTGTCACGTTCTCGCTGGAGCTGCGCTGCTCTCTGCGTGCAGCATCAGCACCCACTGCTGAGGGAGCGCAGCTCTCCATCCCTGTATTGGCTTAGTATAACCTGCTGTATTTTATACTAGTATTGGTACTGATGTTAAGGTTTTTACTCTTTTATAAAATATGTTTCTATTTTTTTAAAAAAAGGTATAAACCAACTGTCTAAATCATGACATGCAGGTAGACTGTGTTCATCATACTGTTGAAATCTAGATAGCTCCCAGGCTTTACATACAATACAGTAAAGGGCCAAGAGTATGGACCTATACCATTATTTCAGATAACGAGCTGTCTTCACTGAAGTCTTCCAACTGCAGTATACATTTTTATAGATAGAACTGCTGTAATAGCAGCAAGTTAGAAAAGGATAGTAGAATTTTGTATTGCAGAGGTTTGGTGGAAGGCCTTGCTAGAAATAGTATTTGGATTTCCAGTTCCTCAAACAGGAAGCTTTTAATGATTTTCCATTTTAACTGTTTGAGTTGGCAATATCAGAAGTCAGTTTAGTAGCATATGAATTACCTTTCAAAACCCACACGACACCTTACTGTATATGAACTGCAACAAAGCTTTTTGCTTAAACTGAAACCTAGTTAGCCTAACCCTTATACCTCAAATTCCCTCTATCCCCTCAGTGAAATACTCATCCCCATCATGAGACTTAATTTAAAAAAAAATAAAAATGTGATGTTAGTGTCATGAACAAGAACAATCAAGACTCTCAGAAATCATACAACCCAGCACTCATACGTAGACAAGTGTTGCTTACATTTTAGGACAAAACCACGTTATGTTTAATGAAAGCACAATGTAACATTTAAATCCCCTTAGCAGAGGTAGAAAGCCAGTGTTTTAATCTAATCCATTCAGATCTGAAATACTGATACCAGATATTGATTTATTGCTATTAGTGATAACGAAATTTGAGAGCTTATAATGTCAGCAAGGTAGCATGAATACAGCTGTGATCTCCAATATTCATAGAGTAAAACATGTCTACATCTGTAGTAAGACAATAGCAGATTCTACCAAGAATCTACTGCTTCTTGTAAACATCGTATTTGTGCAGAGTTTTTTTTCATACTTTAATTTCTAAAGTCATGAAAGGCAAGGTTAGTAGCAGAAAACACATCCAGTTTCACATTCAGCAATATGAGAACCCTGCTCTTCAAGGACAACCAAAAACCTAGCAGCACATTTTCAAACAATATTACAAGTTTTTCCGAATTACCCACCCTTCCAAATCCCTCCCCCAGTAAAACCAAACAAGAACAACAACAAAAATCTGACACCAAAAATAAAGTGCAGTACCCAGAAAAATAAGTGTCAAGAAAATAGCAACGTTTGTTTCTTTGAGGAAAAAAAAAAAAAAAGAAAAAAGAAAAAAGGAGTACTTGGCCTCAGTCCTAAGACTACTATACTGTGTCCATCATTTTGGATTCTTCTTCATCTCTTTGTATCACAGAGTTTAAACTGCAGGCATCTGTGTTTATGGAACCTTGCAGATCACCTGTATTCTGCAACAGATCAAAAATTGGCAGCTTAAGTCTCCATAACCGTATATGGGGGGAGGCGGGGGGGGAAGGTAGGTTTTAGCTTAAGTTGGACTCCTCATGTTGTCCATCTTAAGATGAGACAAATTTGCTATGGTAAGGAAATAAGCTCTGAAAAACTCTTCAACTAAGATTATTTCACTGTGTCAAGAATTCTTTAAATTTGCTGGCATAGCTTGTATTTGGTCTCAATATTTCTAGCAATTGACCACACATTTACTTAGAACTCACCTGTTGGATTGAGAAGCACTTACTTCAAGTAGTTTCAATTGTGTGTCTTCCCCTAATACCTAGTTTTTTATATTCTCTCAAGTCTCACTGTGGAATGTGGCCATCACTAGTACTGTAACAAAAGACCTAAGTACCCTCAAATTCTTTCTATCAGAAGAAGAGACTTTCCTTAAGCTTGATTCACCTCAATGATCCCATGAATAGGATTAATCATTTTACACCAAAAGCTCATTTTGCTGCTAGTGGTAAAGACCACAAATACAGTTCTAGCATCTGATCAGTTTTACGATGCAGTGTTTAGTATAATATAGCATGAAAATGTAAGGCCACTGAACTAACACATGCTTTCGGCCTTATGCTGATGCTTGGTGAATTCCATCAGGTAAAAAGAAAACCCATATATGCCTTGCATATCGATAATACTGCACATTACGTCCTGAGCACTAGCGGTTCTAGGAATAATCCTCTTTGTATTTCAGAAAGGCACAGCTTCTCAAGGCAGAACCTAATTCTACTTCAGTTGAACTAATTTCTAGAAATAATAAACCTACCTGTGAAAAAGATGTCAGATCTCCTACAAGACCAGGACTGACGCTGAGATCATGTAGTAACATAGTTTGAAAGCCATGTGATTGTGAACAGATTCTCACTCTTGTCTTGAATGCCTCAAGTTCATTTTTAAAAGCCTCAAAATAGCCTTCGCCTGTCTGCAAAAAGTAAAATGAAATATTTGCATTTCAGTCTCCCCACATTTCTCCTGCATAGCTCTGGCTTGCTCTATTTCAGTAATGAGAAAAAGGACACTGTTTTGGGCCCCACTGTGAACTGCAGATGAAATGAGTAGTTGCGACAATACATAGGTACACTGTGAAAGCACGGGTGTAATTAGCCAAAATCAGTCCTTAAACTGGTCTATGTTTATTACGGTTACTTAGTTATTACTTGTCTATAACATCCCTGTTGTCCTGCTGCTGTACCTTGCCTTCCCTCTGGAACAAGCAAAATCCACTAAATTTTCATTTTCAGAATTAGAATAAACCGAAATATTCTAGCTAGAAAAGAAAGGCTTAAGTGAAAGTGCTTTGTTAGCAAAAGTCAGTCAATGAAATATTTCACCTCTGATGGTTAGCAAGAAACCTCTAAAACAGTGGTCCCTTGTACAGCATCAAGGGGTTTCTCCCACCATTACCCAAGTTGACTTACTTTGGCTCTTTGAAAAAAGAGACGAAAACATCCTCTTGGATCCACATTGCAGCTTCTGGCAATTTCTATAATAAATTGCATTACAACTGCTTGGTGTGCTACTTGCTCCATCAAAGCTCCTTTCTGGGGAGGGGAGGGGGAAGAAACGGATGAGGAAAAAAAAAGTTAAAGTTATGATTTAAAGATTATTTCCTGTGATTATATTTCTAAAATTCAGCATAATTTCCACTTGTTCTAGTTCCTAAATAGATGAGAACTGATGCTTTCAGAATCAAGAGGTTGGATAATTTGCTATAACTAGACATGTGTGTGACAATGCACTGTGGAGTTTTTCTTCAATAAAGTAGAAAGAGGGTGGGTAAAACAGTTAAACAGCTCATCAAGCTGGTCAGCTTTTCTATAGTGCAAACAGGAAACTATGCTTTCAAACGATTTAAACATTTTCTACCTGTTCAGCTTCTAGATGAAAACACCACAACATGAGATATCGAGATGTTTCTTCACATACAAGGTATGGGTGATCAGACAAAAATCTTTGACTATCATCCCATCTGCTCAGCATACCTAATAAGAGAAACACAGTTAAGATATTCTAAATGGATAAATGATTTAATGCAGCGATTCCTCAGTGTATACAACATCTTTGCAATCCTCTAACCTCAGAATGACAGCATGCAGCTAAATTTGGGGGTTTTATTTATACCTCTAACGAACATTGAAACAGCATTACCAGAAGGTATAATCAGACTTTGAAGATACAAAAAGTAGATTAACAGTCACAATTTCCTGTATCTTAATACATCTTTAGCATCGTTGATAAGTTATTTTTAATCAGTTTTCAGACATCCTAACAAAGTGGTATAGGTATCATCAAGTAGTTAGAAGAGTTTATGCATAGAGATTTACATTCATTGATTCTGACAAACACAAATCCTCTGAATGTTTGCAAATCAGAATGCAAAGAAAAGAACATGTAATCTGTCAAAAATGAAAGTGCTTCTACCACAGGATTTGCTAGGTTTTTAGGAATTTGATTACAGGAACAGCTCGATTTCAAAAAGCAAAGCCACATTAGCCTTTGAAAGTTAACTAGAAGATTGAGTTATGATAGCATGAAACTACCTACCTTTGTGTAAAGAGCTCAGTTTAAAAATCAGAACTCAATACTCAGACCACTTCTTAAAATTGCCCTTCATGTATCACTGACAGTTAAGTCATTACTGGCAACAAGTACCAGATATACAGCTTTACCCGTCTATCAGCGTATAATTAGAACTGGGCTAAAGATAATTCAGTGGTAATGACCTAAGCTAATCTTAATTCTAGCAAACAAATGCCTAAAGAGAAAGCAATTGCTAATATTTCTTTTGGCTGTTTCAAGAGAGCTATTCCAATTAAATTGGTTATTGCTTGAAGTCGGAGCAGGATCCAGAAACAGGACTCACGCAATATGGCGAGCAAAGTCCACCCTACCCCTTGGCAGCAGCTAGCATTGAACAAGAGACTTAAAAGAACATCAACGTACTGTTGCTTTTTACAATGGACTTCCATATTTTGAATTAAAGTAACAACATGGCTTTGAATTTAGGAGGTAAGAAAAAAAGTTGATGACATTCTGTAATAAGGCTATTTCTGTAACAGCTTGATCTGAATTCAGACAAGTAATTCTGCCCAACTTTTAGCTAGGAAGCCTGCATGAAAGCCTCGTTCTTTCTGCTGAAATACACAGCAGGGTAGATGTTTCCAGATTCTGATACCATTACACTTAGCAGTTTGAGAGAACTTGTGTCTACCACTGCTATTTGCATACTTTGACAGTGTGGCACCTCAGCTTGGTACGTGCTAAGTTTGCTAAGGCTACCAGGGCTAGAAACCATTTCTTTAATGCAGTTTAAGATCTTAGAAGCCAAATAGCTTAGTAAAAACCAAGTTTGTACAAAGAATTTCATTTTTCCAACTCAGTCCTGTTTTTGATTGTTCTGGAATTCAAAATACGGTTATACCATACCATAGTCTGAAACCAGCCTGTAACTCAGAATGGAAAGCACTTCAGAGAACCATCAAAATTTCAGATTACAAGATCAGCCATGTGCTTAACTGGGTTCAATAACTCTAACAGTGCTAAAGTGACACCTAGTGGATAATTAAATACATTTTTAAGAAAAGCAAAATTCCATGCACAGATACTTTCACTGGGCGTTCACAGACATTTCCTTTTAATCAGTGATTATCCTTGTAGTTTAACAGCCATCAGAAAAACGTTTACGAAAAGCAGACAGCTATGGACAATCCCAGGCACTTTTATACACACAAATTTTCTTCCCATGAATGTTCCTGCCCTTTCCTACTGAAAGCAGAAAAAGTTGCTAAGACTTTAATTTTCAGGGCTTAAGCTCATTTAAGTTTTCATGTTTTATTTTTACTTTAAGTTCTTATTGGTCACAGGAACTAACAAGCTTCTACAGTTTACACCTTATTGTGCTTTGAAATTATTATCTGTCCTGATAAAATAAAGCTGAACAGTCTGTTAGCCAGGTCTTTCATTTGTTAGCATTCATTCTGTACAATACAGAGCAAGCCTACACAAATTCTGTAGAAGCTTGAACTGCAAAATGTTGGAAAAAGCACACTCACCGAAGTGTCTAATCTTTTGTTCGTGTTTTTGCATAAGTGGTTCAGACCCATCTTCATCTTCTATTTCTTTTCTTTTTTGATTAATAAAGCTCTGAGGAAGAGAAAAACTATACTATCACAAAACTCCAGACATACCTTCGTTGCAATATATAGGATTATTATATTTTAATATGTTACTGTATAAAAGGCTATGTTCTAATTTGAGAGTCACATCATATATTTGAGAAGGTTTTCTTTTTGAAAGTGCATTACCAAATAGTAGAGTTTAAAAGTCTCATTATAGTCTGCTGACCAAAGAAGATTGAGAAACTTCTGTCCTCAGGTAGGAACTTACTGATCTATCAATAACGGCAATCATGTACATTGCAGTCTGGGTGAAATTATGAGATGTGCTAGCTGTTCAAATCAAACTCTGAAATCAAAGCTGAGATTCTGCTATTAAAAAAAAAAGGTTGTGCTAAATAACCTGTATTACAGTAGTCACTATTAGAGGCAAACTAACAGTTTCATGTTTTAAGAATTTGCTATAAAGAAGCAGACACTTCAGTTGAAGAAACTATTGTTCAGCCCATTTGGCAACACTTGCACGACACAGAATCTTAAAAGTGGTTTGTGTTAGAAGGGACATTTAAGTCTCATGTAGTTTCACCCCCCACTGCCATTCCACTAGATCATGCTGCTCAAAGCCCCATCCAACCTGGCCTATATTGCTTCCAGGGTCCACAGCTTCTCTGGGCAACACGTTCTGATGTTTCACCACCCTCATCAAAAATTTCTTCCTTAGATCCAAACTAAGCCTACTCTCTTTCAGTTTAAAACCATTGCCCCTTGTCCTATCACTACAGGCTGTTCTAAAAAAAAAAAATAGATCTCTCTCCTGAAGCATTGAGAGGCCACAATAAGGTAAATAAGGTCTCCCTGGAGCTTTCTCTTCTCCAGCCTGAGCCATCCCAACTCTCTCAGCCTGTCCTCACAGAAGAGGTGCTCCAGCCCTCTGATCATCTTCATGGTCCTCCTCTGGACTCACTCCAGCAGCTCCATGCCTTCCCTGTACTGAGGACCCCAGAGCTGGATGCAGTACTCCAGGTGGGGTCTCACAAGAGTGGAGCAGAGGGGCAGAATCCCCTCCGTCAACCTGCTGGCCACACTGGTTTTGATGTAGCCCAGGATACAATTGGCTTTCTGGGCTGCAAGCACACATTGCCAGCTAATTTCTAATACCTAGATGACCCATGCAAGTTCTGATCCCCACTTCTCGTAAAGAAATGTCATCCAGATGTGTAGTACAAGTACAGCTCGTTCCCTTTCATGAGACAAAGAAAGAAAAAAACCTCATTTAACACATACTGTGGTTTTGTGCTCTACTGGACACCGAAGACACTCAAGACGAGTAACAAGTGGAATTAAAAAAAAGAGCTAACACCTGTTTTCATGCACACTAGTATGAGTCATACCTTATTAAATACCTCCTTACTAAGAGGATCTGTGTTCCATAGATTCTGTCTTTCCCTCTGGTTTAGTGCTTCTTCTTTTCTTCTCCACTCTTCCTCTCTCCATCTCAACTCTGCAGCATCAGTCTTTGCTTGAGCACATTCCTGATCGCAGGATTCTGAATTATGCAGTGCTAAGCTACCAAGTTTTTGCTGGGCTTCTGCTAGGTTCCACGTGCATTCTACAGAGTGCTTCATCAATTCTCTTTCTTTTTGGCAGGCTAATTCAATCCCTTGGCTGTATGTCTGTGAGGAAAATCAGGCACAGTATTTATGGAGGAAAAACTGACAATTTATAGATTGTATACAAGCAGACAGCCCTAAATCCCCAAGATAATGCACCTAGGATGGCACCTTAGATGTACAGCATTATATTCGCAGGAGTGATGAAGCATGGTATTGTACAGCTAGAAGGTTTGTTTTTTTTTTTTACAAAGAGATAGCTAATTAAAGCTGTCTTAACTTTGTTAAGTGCATTTGCAAAATCCTGGATCATGTGCTGCTATCGGTAGTAGTCTCCAGACTGTAAAAATACTTTTGACACAGCTGAAATGCCTTTGGCTATCTTTGGACTGCAATGCTAGAAAAGCCAAGTGTGAGAGTACTTTCTTCTCAGAAGTATATATTCAGAGTATCAGTTTTGTGATGTCACAACAGTAACTGCTGCTGCCCGCATTCCGATATGTATTAGTACCTAACAGATGGCCAACACCTTCCCTTGAATGGACAGTGAAAGTGGAATTTAAGTTATGAAGTGGCTGAGGTGCAGCATTAGCATATGCTCCTTCTGGTCAAACCTACTGTCGTGGTTTTACTCC
>VWZZ01002678.1:0-10015 GCA_013399095.1 Psophia crepitans
GATGTCTGGGAAGTTGAAGTCCCACACATTCATATAAGCATAACTTGGGGCAGAGAACAAGGGATTAGAAATAGAGGACTATTCATCATACAGCAAGAGGAGTAGTTTTCAGTGTTGAAGAAAAATACAAAGGGTGTATTTGGGACTGCTTTTGGAAAAATTCGAACCTTGCTAGAACAGGTACATGAGTAGAAAAGCTATTTCTAGAATCTATAAATGTTGAATTTTCTTAGAAATTGTCTAAAAATGTTGGAAGGAAGTAACTGGAAACTAAAGCTAGTTTTAGATAGAGTGCTTAGAGAATGAAATATCGGTACAGTCAGCAGGGGCTGCTGATCAGAGGCCTGGAAATCTTTCCACTCTAAATTAAGAAAGCTTCCAGTTTCATAAACCCACAGAAATCAGAAAGGGAAAATGACTCTTAAGTCATTTAGTTGCCTCCTGCCAATACTCCATAATATATTCCTGATCTTGACTGCTTTCTCACATCTAATTGTGGAAAGATTCAAGTGACAGAACTCTCATTGCTTCCCTTGGGGTGAGGGGGTTTAATTGATCTCATACTGAGAAAATTACTTCTTAGGGTGCAGGAGGTAGCTCTTACGAACATGTCCTGGTGACTGATAGAGATTTGTATAAAATCTCATTGAGAATGCTAAGGTGCTTAACACACTGTTGGAAATTCAGTAGCCATGTTACCTCTTTGCTTCTTATTCATCGGGAGCTGAAAGCTAGCACATGAATTGAGCTAGTTCTGTTATCTTGTGTAGTCTCTAATATGTGTTATCTTACCCTGCATTCATAACATTCCCTTTTGCAGGAGGGCAGTGGCATCATGTTGTCCAGGTGCAGAGGTATATATCCTTTCATTTAGAATTCTGGCAGGGACTAGACATTTGCATGCTGCTAGGTTTAGAACTTAACTAGAGTCGTGTAAGGGTCTATAAATGAAAAACTGTATAACACTGCAAATCAGATTCAATCCTTTATGTAAAACTCCTACAGAATTTAATGGGGATGAGACTGTGGGAAACAAAGCAGTCTAATTTCTAATCACAGATTCAGGTATTGACAAAATGAAAACAAACAAACAAATGAAAAAAAAATAAACACTTAGGGAGAATGTCTCTCACCTCTGTGTCTGGCAAGATCATGGGGCAGATCCTCCAGGAAACTATGCTCAGGCACATGGAAAATAAGGAGGTAATTGGTAACAGCCAACATGGCTTCACTAAGGACAAATCGTGCCTGACAAATTTGGTGCCCTTCTACGACGGGGTTACAATGTCGGTGGACAAGGGAAGAGTGACTGATGTCATCTACCTGGGCTTGTGCAAAGCATTTGACACTGTCCCACATGACATCCTTGTCTCTAAATTGGAGAGGCATGGATTTGATGGATGGACCACTTGGTGGATAAGGAACTGGCTGGATGGCCGCACTCAGAGTTATGGTCAACGGTTCAATGTGCAAGTGGAATTCACTGATGAGTGGTGCTCCTCAGGGGTTGTTTCCAGGACTGGCACTGTTTAATATCTTTGTTGGAGACATGGACAGTGGAATCAAGTGCACCCTCAGCAAGTTTGCTGACGACACCAAGCTGTGTGGTGCTGTTGATAATGCTGGAGGGAAGGGGTGCCATCCATAAGGACCTTGAAAAGTTTGAAAGATGGACCCTTGCAAACTGCATGAAGTTCAACAAGGTCAAGTGCAAGTTCCTACACATGAGTCAGTGTAAGCCAAGCACAACTACAGGCTGGGCAGAGAATTGATCAGGAGCAGCCCTGAGGAGAAGAACTTGGAGGGGCTGATTGATAAAAGCTCAACATGAACCAGCAGTGTGCGCTGGCAGCCCAGAAAGCCACCTGTGTCCTGGGCTGGAGGTCCATGGGTCACCTCCATCAACAGTGTGACCAGCAGGTTGATGGAGGTGATTCTCCTCCTCTACTCTGCTCTTCTGAGACCTCACCTGGAGTACTGCGTCCAGCTCTGGGGTCCCCAGTACAGGAAAGACATGGAGCTGCTGGAGCGAGACCAGAGGAGGGCCACAAAGTTGATCAGAGGGCTGGAGCATCTCTCCTATGAGGACAGGCTGAGAGAGATGGGCTTGTTCAGACCAGAGAAGAGGAGGCTCTGAGGAGACCTAATTGTGACCTTCCAGTACCTAAAGGGGACCTACAAGAAAGCTGGCAAGGGATTGTTTGTCAGGGAGTATAGTGATAGGACAAGGGGTAATGGGTTTAAACTATAAGAGGGGAGATTTAGATAAGATATTAGAAAGAAATTCTTTACTGTGGGAGTGGTGAGACACTGGAACAGGTTGCCCAGAGAAGTTTCTTTATCTAGAATACCGGAAGGACTTAATGTGGAAGCTTCTGCTCCATCAAAGGTACATTATTACATATTATCTACTTTTATCATCATGAGACATGGAATTCCAGTCCATATTTGTGGTTGACCTGCTTTCAGAGGGTCAATGTTGTTTGTGGCTGATAGATTAATTTACTCTAATTACTTCTGAAGCCTGATCACTCCTTAGGTTTCAGACTTTCTCCTCCTTTTTTTTAACTGATTGCGAGACTTACTTGGTGCTTCAAAGATTATCCAGTTGAAGAGGGAGTTTTTCTCTTAAACTGATGCCCATTGCAATAGGACTCTTAAGCTTGCACTTTGTCTTAGTTTCTCAGAGAAACTGCATCATGCATTATTTATGTCTAGTTAGCTGAATCTTAGTCTGCTAGTTAAAAAAAGACATTATTGTTTTGATTTCTTTTTAATGGCATTAAGAACATTTTCAATTAAAAGAAAAAAAAGGGTTTAATTTGTCTTCTAATAAAAGTAATGACTATGATTTTACAGCTAAAATATGTAAAAACCTGAGTAGCCTGCATCTCTTGTTAAGCAGCACGCTGAACACTGTAGGCCTGTTAAAAGGATTATGAAGAATCAGTTTATATGTACTTTACACACCTCCAGTAGTGCATATACTGTGCATAAATATGACAATTCTGATGAGATATGCAAAGCTGCATTATCCTCCCAGCCAACTGACAACTGGCTAATTGACATCCTTGTAGGACTTGCTACCTAGTAATCTGTTTTCCTTTGGGAAATGTGTTTCATACATTGTGATGCCAAATACATAAAAGTGACTGTGCTGGCCTCAAAATAACGCTAAAGACCAAAAATTTCAGAATATTTATAGCATGGTAGCACATGAATACAATGAATTTAGGGATTTCGGTAGAGGACTGGTCACTCTTTTTCAAGATCTTAGAAAGCAGACAGAGGACTCTCCCTGTTAAGTGTATTTCGATGCATTTTTGTGAAATGGCATACTGTCAAATAAAACAGTTGTTGTGGTTCTGCAGTTTCATGCTTTGAATATAAATGCCTGCTGAGGTAATATGTACCCATTAGGTGGGATCAGCTTATGCCTCTCAACAGTTCTTCATTACAACGAATCCCCAAAAGTGGGATTGCGAACAGCAGGATGCTGTTCTGACATTTCAAGCATTACACTGTGCCTTCTTCAATTGATATCAGCTGCAAATACCAGAGGGCCTTACTGGGGAACGTGCTTCTGTGACAAGACATAACTCTGGCCAGTGTTATTCACTGGGGAAGAGCCCAACCTTACAGAATGCCCTTGGTTCCCTTTTCTGAGTGCTGACACTCCTGTTGCCCGTTTCTGTATGGTAGAGCTTGACAGATGCCTTGATTCAAATTTCATTACTTATTCATAAGATAAGCTAGTCACTGGATTTTTGTCATGGTGCCAGCTGCTGGAGCTTCACAGTGCATCTGAGCACTATCAAGTGCCAGAGCAAACCATTCAGTACCTGAGAGAAAACACAAGCTATATATATGTTCATATGTATGACGTGTATTCTTAGGAGCCTGCAGTGTAGCTTATAGGATCAAAATCTCTTCAAACTATTTTTGTTTTACTTTGCACCATATTTGAGCAGTTTCAAAACTCCAATGTATAGGACAGCTGAAGAATAGCACAAAACCCACATATTTTTGACCGTCTGGAAAATCCTTCCGTGTTGTTCAGTGCCTAAAGTATTGTGGTGACAGACTAAGATTTTTACCACTTGTCAAGGCATCCTCAGATATGTAGTAAAAAAAAAATGTTTTTAAAAGCAATATACAAGTAGCTACATGCTGAATTTAGTTTTTCTATTTTCCTATAAATCTTCCTCAGTTTTTCTGAATCCTAGCTGGACTCGTTTGACACTGTGAGCCCCATCTCTTTGCTGGATCGCTGACTTTCTGACCATTTCTATTTCACTGAGAGGCATTATTAGTATCATTTGGGTTCACTCACTCTTTTACAACAGTAGCTGTTAAATGCCATCAGTGACTTTGTGTCAAAGGAAGTCTTTTGAGGCTGTGCTGAATGAACCCATTTTGAGTGAGGCTCGAATGACAGCTTGTAGTTTGAGAGGGACTTAACAACCATTTCCACTTTATAATGATTCTGTTAGAGCTGCATAGTCATTCCATATAACTTGGGTTTGACTATTCTCCAGAATTTCTCTATGCCTGATCTGGTTTTGTTGTCTTAAAACAGAAAAAAACCCAACTGGTAATAACTTCAGCATGTTAAAGTTTTTCTGCTTTTGTTCAGACCTCCAAGAATAAGGTAAGCGTTGGAACTTCCAGCATTTTCTGAAACGTCTGCCTTTTGAGACTTCCACTGTTCATTGTTTTCTGTCTTAAGTCTACAGTACATGACATTTTGCTGTTCTAGACTAACAGGAAAACAAAGGTAGCCTTCAATAACTTTTATTTCCCCACATTTTTCCAGCCTGTTTCCTTTTCCCTAACGTCCAGCTAGAAAGAATTAATTGGAGAGGAAATCTGGGGTGTAAGAACTGTAAGAAGGAATTGTAGAAATAGATCTCTTCAGAATAGCAGGAAGACAGAAAAAGACAAATGGAAAATCAAAGACCAAAAATCTGCAACACCTGAGAAATGAATACCTACCGGGGACAGAGAGTTGATCTCAAGCCAGACTA
The DNA here is from genome assembly GCA_013399095.1 of Psophia crepitans. Taxonomy (NCBI): domain Eukaryota; kingdom Metazoa; phylum Chordata; class Aves; order Gruiformes; family Psophiidae; genus Psophia; species Psophia crepitans. The sequence goes on from VWZZ01002678.1 coordinate 5,028, forward strand.
TTTGATTTCCCATTTCCTTTTGACAGTTTAGTCATTATTGGCAGTTGGAAGCCTTTGACTGTGCTGGCATCAAGCAGGACCAGAGGACAGTTTTCCTGCCAAGGTATTGAATTTATTTAACAGAGTAAGCATGGTGTGTGGACAAAAAGACTGCAGTCTCCCAAGTGACTAATTTATAGTTCTGACCTGCCTGTCTGTCCTTGGGTACTTTGTAATTAGGAGTTTCTTTTCTTGCATTGCCTTTCTTACAACAGTTTAAGGAAAGCTACTAGCTTTTGCTTGTTTACTTGGAACCCATATTGTTTAGCTGAAGACATGCTTTGTTATTTATTCCTTTAACCTCTTGCTTGACGATCTGTCAGACTGTGCTGAATTTGTGAAACACATCACATCGCAAAAGCTGCAACAACCCATCCAAGGAGCCTAAGCTGACAAACTCAATCTTGACTTCCTTATTTCAAACTTCTGTGTGAAAAGTGAGAAAGCAAATCCTGTACCATGTCGTCATTGTGTACATATGTGGAGAGTTGTGCAAGCTTTCCAAAAGAGTAAGAAACCTCTCTGGTTGTTGCAGCAGGTTGTAAAGTTTGTCTTATCATTGAATGCAAAATTAAAACAGGTCACAATGTTCATGTTCGTATTTCATTGAAAATACAGTGTAGTCAAAAGCAGTAATTTCCATTAGCCTCTAGGGAGTCCCTAGTAAGTGTAAGACTCTGATAACAAGTGAATGTTGCAGACATCGGCCTTGAACACACCAGGGATGAACTGATAATGAGGGAACGTGGCAAACATCTGTCTTGACCAAGGACAGAACCTGCGGAGGCAGGATACCATCTTGTGAGCTCCTTCCCCTCTCCCTGAAACATGCTGACCAAGCCCGTCTACCTCCTGTGCGTGCTTGTGAGGGGCCATAACTCACTCGGCTCTGGAGCTGGGGGTACAGTGAGATCCCCGGAACCTTCATAACTCACTGTCTCATTCCTGAACACATGCTGTGCCTGCTCAGTGGTGACAAACCCGGACACACTGGGTTATAAAAAGGGGAAACACAAGTTTTCAGCACGCGCCCGCCACCTGAGGTCCACAACTACTAACAGAGAACATCTCTGGACTCAGGATGGTGATATCTTTTATCTTTTTTTTCACTCTCTTTTGTTCTCTATTTGTCTCTAACTTCATTCAACACGCTATGGTAATACCATCACAAGTTTTACTAGGCCGTTGTCCCCTATGATTCTGGTGAGTTTTAAATATTGTTATAACTTTTGCCAAACCTCTATCTTTGTAGTTCTGATGAGTGTTAAGTAAACTTCTAATTTGTTTGAACCATTATTCCTGATTACCACACAGAGAATTAAAAAGTTATGTCTCCCTTACACCTACAGAGTGAGATGGGACAGTAAGTAGCTATAATTATTTGAGGGGCTGGCTGACAGGTGAACTTTCAGTCCCATAGGATCATACTCACCTGGCAGTAGTTAGAACAACCCCTAAAAACTATTGAGATAATCTGCATTGTGAGGGATCGTGAGAGTGAAAGGCAGGAAAGAGAACCTCTCCTATCCAGCATCATATTTGAAATATATTCATTGTCTGATCTACCTTTCAGTTTTCCTATTTCCACTTCCAATGATAACGGTATAGACTGGAAGATACATGACAGCAAGTGATTAAATTTCAGGGCTTTAAAAATTACTGCTCATGATGTTTTTGGTCTTTTTGAGTTTTACTGATGCTTAATGTTTTTTTCCTTCTTTAGAAATGCTTTAAATGGAGAAAAAGTCCTCACTGGCAATGGCTATCAGTAACAAGGAGAAATTCTACTGAAAATTCTTTTCTTTAGTTGCGGTTAAATGATATTGATGTAAAGTATAAAAACTTCCTCTCCCCTGTAATCACCTCAGTAATTGTGCAGGTGCAACTGTTTATGAGGCTTCACTGACATGATTCACATTAAACTTAGTCTTTTCTTTTGTGTTTTATGGTATCTTTTTTACCCAGATAATTCCAGTGACACAGTTGAATGTATCATCTTACAGCCCAGCTCAGGGTCTGGTGAGGCGAAGCCCTGGTGATCTGGGAGAAAATTCCTTTAACTGGCTTTGCTGTGAAAGCTAGAATTCCATGAAAATACAGTTTCCTTGACTCTTCATTTATACTTCCATCCTGTCTGTCAGGGGATGTTATGAGCAGCCACCTCCTCCATCAGCCGTGAGTAGGACTCCCTCCTGCCTGGCTGTTGGACCCCCACCCAGTGTGCTGCGCAAACACACACACACACGCGCGCGCGCGCACGCACAGCTAGACATACATGCACACACAGACACATGGACACACGCACACAGAGGACACCGGCATGGCCGGTCACTCGAACTGCCACAGGGGAGGCGCAGCCTCTGACAGCACCCCCACAGAGAGCTCACACAGACCCAAGGGCAGGCCCCCGGCCCCCTCCTCCTTCGGGGCTGGCAGACACAGAAGGTCACTGCTGCAGCCCACACGGGACGCTTTCCACAGTCACAACAAGCACACGCATGTTCACGCATCCCCCAAGGACTGCCACAGCCCCTCTGCCCACCTGGCACCCCTGCCCTGATCCCGGCCCCCTTGCCTGCCCCGTGGGTCCCTGACTTGCTGACTGGTGCAGCTGGTAATTGCACACGCACACTCAGTGCAAAGTGGGTTTGGGGAGGATACAGATACTCCTCTCCAGTCGCCAGCACTGAGCCCCTCACTCAGGCCAGGCACCCCTAGTAACTGTTTTTTGGGACACGCACTCCATGGCTAATTCCAGTCACTCGCACTGAGACCCCCCCGACTCGATTCAACACAGGCTCATGTTAGTTCTCCCAGTAGCTGACACTTCTTAGTAATTTAAGGGATAATTACAAGCCTATTTTAGACCAAAGCCTTAGACATCTCAATCGAAAAACCTAAGAAGCTTACATTAATTTTATGTCCTTGTCAACTAGTTTTGAGTCAATTATATGGCTGGTGTAATTACATCTAACTCTGGGACAGGTGAGGCATATAGGAGACTATCTTGGACCACAGTCATTCCTTCCTCAGACAGGAAGCAAGCAACAGAACTTATCTTTTTATTATATCAGGAAGTGGTTTAATGTATTAAATCATCCCTTCTTCCTTATAAGTTATTATACCTGTAAAAATTAGTCTAAATTCCTTTTCTTGCCCTGTTATATTGTCAGTGTAATATAAGTTTGGCTGTAGAGTTTTGTGGAATGTCTAGCTCTCCTGCATATAAACAACTGTGTATTATTGCTTGGGTGTATTGGTCATAATTTTCAGAGGAGAAAAATTTTGAATATAAATTAAAAGGAACCATGAAAACTGTGGGTAAGTTGAATTTTGGATTTTTAAAAGGATGTCATTCATGATATGGTTACCTGTGTTTGCATACTAAAGGATGTTCTGTCTGTTTTATATAACCTTGCAGTACCTGGTGATGGAATTCTCCTTTGTTGAATTATTCTGACATCAGGATATGTTTACTCTTTTTTTTCCCAAATTCTCTGGAGGGCTTCTTTAGATACACTGTGAGAGTAAATATTGCACATTTATTTTTAATGGTACTAGTATGTCTTTTTTTAAACATTATATCTGATTAGCAAATATTAAAGAGTGACACTTGCAAATGTTTTCTATAAATTTGAGAATCAAATCAGATTAGCTGTTCTTCAGCATAGTACAGTGAGCCCTGTGATATTTTTTTCTCTGGCTTGTGTGAGCTGTCCCCTCTAAATCTTTTCTTCATTCTTGAGGACGACTACTTTTTCTTTATCTGTGAAGAGTAGGATCTGATACTTTGAAGACATCTATATAGGTTTTCAGCTCATTTTTTGCTTGTGTTCACAGCAGTACTATTTTAAAAAAGATCCTGAAGGGTGTTTTGCTACAGGGCTAATGAACCCTTACGTAAAACTTGAAGTGGAGTGGGGGACTTGTGCTTGACCTGGGTTTTTTATGATGTCTATTTAGGATCCATAAGTATCTGTCTGTCACACGAGAAACTCTAGATCCAGCTGGAGCTTCTATCCAAGCTTCCCTGGCATTTGCTCCTAGCTGCCACATTGCTCAGCACCAGAGAAGTGACGACTCCATGGTAATGACAAATATCTCAAACCCTGTGTATCTACATACACCGTACCAGCTAAGTGAATCTAAATGGCTAGGAGCCAAGTATCTTATTTTTAAAAAGAGCCTTTTGAACATCCTGGTTTTAAGCCAGCAGCTGTATAGTGAGATTTTTTTAGGTTCACTTACACTTATCGAGTTACAGAACATACGGACAGGATCAATGCCCAAGTGCTTAACAAACAGAAATAATGTGGTGGGTTAACCCTGGCTGGAGTCCAGGTGCCCACCAAAGTTGCTCTATCACTCCCCCTCCTTAACTAGACAGGGGAGAAAAGGTGTAACGAACGGCTTGTAGGTCAAGCTAAGGCTAGCGAGAGATTGCTCACCAAATACTGTCGCAGGAGAAACAGATCAGATGTAGAGAGGAATTTCTCTGATTTATTACCAAGCAAACACAGAGCAGAGTAGTGAGAAGCAAAACACCTCCCCCCACCCCTCCCTTCTTAATTTCACTGCCAGTCTCTCCCTGCTCCCTTCCACCAGTACCAGGAGATGGGGGTTACAGGTTATGGTCAGCTGATCACACATTGTTTCTGCCACTTTTTCCTTCTCAGGGGGAGGACTCTTCCCCTTCTCCAGCGTGGGGTCCCTTCCAAGGGAGACAGTCCTCCACACACTGCTCCAACTCGAGTCCTTCCCAGGGACTACAGTCCTTCACAAACTGCTCCAGTGGGTCACTCTCACAGGGTGCAGAACTTCAGCAGCAAACTGGTCCAGTGTGGGTCCCCCACGGGGTCACAAGTCCTGCCAGCAAACCTGCTCTGGTGTGCTCTCCTCTTTCCATGGGTCCACGGGTCCTGCCAGGAGCTTGCTTCAGTGCAGGCTTC
>VWZZ01002678.1:10092-49911 GCA_013399095.1 Psophia crepitans
TCCTTCAGGTGTCTCCCCCTGCTCTGGTGTGGGGTCCTCCATGGGCTGCAGGTGGAATCTTTACACCTCATCATCCCTCCTCCATGGGCTGCAGGGAGACAGCCTGCCTCACCATGCCCTTCAGACTGGGCTGCAGGGGAATCTCTACTCCCGTCCCTGAAGCATCTCCTCCCCCTCCTTCTGCACCTTGGTGTCTGCGGAGTTTCTTACATCTTCTCACTCCTCTCTCTGGCTGCAAAAGCTCCCACATTTGTTTTTTTCTTTTCCTTATTAACTCTGCTATCCCAGAGATGCTACCACTGCTGCTGATGGGCTTGGCCTTGGCCTTGGCCAGCGGCGGGTCCGTCTTGGACCTGGCTGGCATTGGCTCTGTCAGACACAGGGGAAGATCCCAGCAGTTTCTTGCAGAAGGTGCCACCCCTGTGGCCCCTCTGCTACCAAAACCTTGCCACGCAAACCCAAAACAAATGTGATTCAATTACAGTATGATCTCCATAGTACTGATTTCAAAATCTCTAAGGAATTTGATTCTGCATTTTAGTAGTTGTTGTTAAATATAACAAATAGACACAACAACTGGGCTTAGCTCATTAAAAGAAGATTGGTTTTCATAGTGCTGAGGATCATTCGAGGAAATTAATATATACTCTCCTTTGATGGCCTGTATCCCAATCTCAGAAAGAAAGGCAAGTTACAGTTTTAAAGAGGCATACCTCCCGTGGTCACAGTGAAAGGAAATTGTAGCAGAAGTTTTAGTTTCTACAGAACAGCTGTATCTCTTGATCCCATATTCTGATATGGCAGTATTACCTACTTCTTTCAGGATGTCTTAGATAGAAAAGTAGGGCTAAAACTACCTTTTGTGTAGAGAAGTGAAACATAGGATAAAATTAACATTTTAGGTATTAGGAGACAAAATTTAACCTAGACATCCAACCAGAGAAGATCCTAGTGGAATAATTTCCTGCAACAAGTCACGATAGACAACTTTGAAAAGTAGAAGTTTTCTGTGTGTAATTTTGTACTGTGTGTAAAGCAGCAGTAGGGAGAAGAGGAATTCATGCCCTACTGAACATATTCTGTATCTGACAGTCACATTTTCTACCACCTATGAAGATTCAAACAATTCAATAAGTACAAATAAAATCAGCTTTGCTAGTTGTGGTAAGTAGATGTCTGTAGTAATGCAGAATATGAATTAAAATATTCAAGGTTTGGATACATAATTCAATAAATTCTTATTTACCTCTTTATTGGCAAAACCAAGATGAATGTATATTAATACCTCTATAAAACACTCCTATAATGTGCAGTGCTGACCATGTGCTGTTGCCAAAGAAAATGATAGATCTCTGAGTTTTCAGCTGAGGAAGCTCACAGTGAATTTGCTGCTTATTAAGAGGGTGCTAACTTGCCTCTCCAGCAGAAAGATGAAACACAGCTGTGCAGGTCACCTAAGGTGCTACACAGCTCTGAACTGTATAGCAGAAAAGAAAGGAAATGCGAGATGGAAAAGAGGCAAATTGCTTGTGTTGTCTGCTTCTCTCACATTTTAGGCGTGATTTAAAGCTTAATCAAATAGTAAATACCGTGCTGACTTTGGTGAAATTTGATCCAGCCTGTAGACAGCAATTGCAGATGTCACATGAAGTTGTGGAAAGTCACGGTTAGCCATTTGAAATTAGCCGTTAAAAACAAATTAAAAGTGGAATGATAATTCCCCACGGAATAGATCAAGCTTCATGATGGTATTAGTTGTGCTAATAATGTAGGATGATTGACTACTTAAGGAAGTTTGTTAATTACTATATTAGTTATAAATTGTTAAATTTTTTAAGAACAGATTATGGCAAAGCAACAAAAGAGAAACTGTTCTACAAACGTCTTTTCTGAAACAGCTTTAAATAGAAGTCCTAAATGACACATGATCAAATAGTAAGGCAAAAAAAGTTGATATTCCAATAACATTTTTACAGCTTCAAAAAACAAATGAAAATGTTTGCATGCTGTGAAATACAGCACAAGAATCATGTTTTTGTATGGAATGACAAAACTTATGACCAAAATAAATACCTCAGTGTTCAGATGTACTGAAAATGAAGTAAAGGACAGGGTATATTTAAAGTCAGTTAAAATACCATATCTGAGCATAGAAACTAAGTTTCAGTGAGTGGGAGAGTACTGATTCCTCTAGGAAAAAAAGGCAGAGAGGAGGAACTATACTTTTCATTTCTATGGCTCAAGGTGCTTAGATAGCTGCATATAACCTTGCTCTTGGGGTATGATAATGAAAATTTTCATTTGGAAAATCTAAGTCTCCTCTCCAATAGCTAGTTTTCTGTTTTAAGGACAATTAATTTACAATATAAGTAATTTGTAGAATCTCTGTTCTTATACTCCTTCCAGTCCAGGATAAGCAAAAGCTCCGTAATATTCATAACAGCCCTCGTGCTTCTGTAATTCTGGCTGAGAACAGACATCCACTTTCTCATGGGTTAAGGGCTCCTCTGCCCACAGAGTCCTATGATTCTGTAAGAGTAAGTATTACCCAGGCGTTTCTTGGAGATAAAGTATTAAGAATATACAGCTGGTTTCATTTACTTATTCTTTCTTTTTAGTTCTCTCATTTTTTTTCAGTCTTTAATAGATTTATGATGTAGAAAAAGCTAGTATTTTCCTTCTTTATCGCTGTCTTCCAGAAGACTCATGCAAAAACAAAGAGAAATTAAGAGGAAACAGATTTTTAATTAAATTTTACTGTAAGATAATTTCCAGTGTCACTGAATTAACTTCCGCTCTTTAGATACCACAGTTACATAGGCAGTGCTGGAAGGTGTCTGTTTACAATAAACTATATTCTTCTGTGGATAAATATAAGATCTTATACTTGGGAATACGGATTTATATATGCACCCTGGTGGTCTTTAGTTCATAAACCATACCAAGCTTTTGCTGAACAAGTGCTCACTTTTCCAATTTTATTCCTTGTTACATTAGAACATATGTCACAAAATGAGTGCCTGGAACTTCTAAGGATAAGTAATTCTCGGTATGAGTCTACTAAACTAAGAAGTTTGGTTGCCATTACGATCTGGAGTTTAGTACTTTGGGATGAGGGAGAAGTATATGATCTTCTTTTTTTTCCCCCAAGATGCAATAGATATGCTAAAAAAAAAGTATATTGGGTGTCTGTATGATAGGTGAGCCAGAAAGTGGCAATAAGGCAGGCAGGATCAGAAGCTTTGTTGGTTGGTTGGATGGTTTGTGTTTGCTTCCTTCTGTATAAAAAATACAATTCTAATGTCATCTGCCATTCCAGTGGAAGGGTCAATGCTTGTATCTTGCTTTTTGATATTAGGTCAACAACAAGTTGAACATGAGTCAACAGTCTGCCCAGGCTGCCAGGAAGACCAACCATATCCTGGGGTGCATCAAGCACGGCATTGCCAGCCGCTCTAGGGATGTGATTGTCCCACTCTACACTGTGTTGGTGCGGCCTCACCTCGAGTACTGTGTGCAGCTTTGGGCACTGCAGTACAAAAAGAACGAAAAACTATTGGAGAGTGTCCAAAGGAGGATAACAAAGATGGTGAAGGGTCTAGAGGGGAAGACCTATGGGGAGAGGCTGAAGTCCCGTGGTTTGTTCAGCCTAGGGAAGAGGAGACTGAGGAGAGACCTCATTGTAGCCTACAGCTTCCTCACAAGGGGGAGTCAAGTGGCAAGTGCTGATCTCCTCCCTCTGGTGACCAGCAACAGAACTAGCAAGAATGGCATGAAGCTGCATCAGGGGAGGTTTGGGTTGGAGGTCAGGAAAAGGCTCTTCACCGAGAGGGTGGTCGGGCACTGGAACAGGCTCCCCAGGGAGGTTGTCACCGCACTGAGCTTGACTGAGTTCAAGAAGTGTCTGCACAGTGCTCTCAGCCATCTGTTCTGATTTGGCTGGTCCTATGTGGAGCCAGGAGTTGGATTCGATGATCCTTGTGGGTCTGTTCCAACTCAGGGTATTCTATGATTCTCTGGTTGATTTTATTAGTATGTGACAACATACATGTTTAATACATAACACATCCAAAGTCAAGAAAAAAAAATCAAACCAAAGAACACCCTTCTTCTAAACCAAAAGTAAAATACAAACATTTGTGTTCCTAGAGAGCAATTAAGGTGTTCAATAAATGCAGTGAGTAATAAACACATTAAAAACATCATACAGAACAGAGAAGACTATGCCTACCTATTGCATACGTGAAACAGGACTACACAGAAAAGTCTGATGTGGCTCCTCAGAGTGCTTGCTTGTAGGGCTATATGAGAAAACACTTTACGCTGGAGAAATAACTGCAACCAAACTCGCACTGGATGAATCACTTAATTTTCTAACTGCTCTACTCTGAAAAGAAGCAAGTCTCAAAAGAGGAGAAATTGTAGCAGAAAAGCAGAGGGGACATACCAATATCTTGGTAATATCTGTTTTGCTACCTTGGCCTTTAAATATTTAATTTTGGCCACCAGTAAAACGCTTAAGCTTATCTCAAAATGCCCTCTTTCTTCTACCCAGCTTTTTCTTTGGAGAGGCAGCTCTCTGTAGCACCAGATTCTCAAAATCTAAGGTCTGGTTTATGTGCATGTGTCGTGGTCTTACCCCAGCCAGCAGCTGGGCCCCACGCAGACGCTCGCTCAGTCCCCCTCATCGGAAAGAGGGAGAGAGTCGGAAGAGTGAAAGTGAGAAAACTCGTGGATTCAGATACAAGAGTTTAATCAGTGAAGTGAAAGCCGCGTGCACAAGCAAAGCAAAACAAGGGATTAATTTCCCACTCCCCATGGCAGGCAGGGGTTCAGCCATCCCCAGGACAGCAGGGCTCCGTCATGCATAATGGTTACTGAGGAAGACAAGCACCATCACTCCGAACGTTGCTGCCACCCCTTTCTCTTACCTCAAGCCCCTTATAAACCAAGCATGACGCCATATGGTATGGGATGTCCCTTTGGTCAGTTGGTGTCAGCTGCCCTGTCTGTCCCCTCCCAACTCCCCGCACACCCCCAGCCATCCCGCCGGCGGGGCGGTGCAAGAAGCAGAAAAGGCCTTGGCTCTGTGCAAGCATCACTCAGCAACAGCAAAAGCATCTTTTTGCTATCAATGCTGCCTCCAGCACAAACCCAAAACACAGCCTCATACTGGTTGCTATGAAGAAAATTAACTCTCTCTCAGCTGAAACCAGGACAGCATGGCAGGAAAGCTAGAGGGAACTTCCTTTCATTACAATCCTACAAGCAAAATACATTGTCATGACATTCATCATTATTATTAATAGTGTTGCCATTTTTGAAGCTTGAAATTTCTATGGATGCCTAAAGAACACTAGACATTACCAGCTGTGCAAAATGCAGAACAGTAAACATTTCCCATGTATATAGTTTGTGGAATGTTATAAATAAGTTGGAGTTGTTCATCAAAATGTTCTTAACCAAAGCAATAGCCCTGTCATTGTTACACTTGCATTTGAATCACAATATAAGTACAGTTTGGGAAGAAGAATGAGTTTACAGTACTTCTAGCATGCCAGACATACTTAAGAGAACCAAGGTTTTTGAAATGTTCCTTGTCAAGTTCTTAAGGATCATTATTGTATTATCTATTGCTGAATTTTAGAAGACAATTCCTATTCAATAAACATAAATCAAAAACTTTCCTTGAAAGAAGTAGAAGTTGAGAGGCATGTGAAATTTCACGCTCATCAAAGCAGTTTGACCTAGTAAGGAAGAAAAGTTAGACTTCTGGGAACAGCATAATTGAACAGAGCAAACATATGCAGATTGAATCAAGGTTTTGAAAGTTTCAGATCAGTGTGTTTTAAGACACACTGATATGTTTATGCTTTAGGGACAAAGCAACATTCTTTATTCAGTATTTAAGTTGGTGTGTGACCATTCTAAATGCCACCTGGAGAATATATTAGCATCTAGAAACTCAAAGAAAAGATTAAATACTAGAAGACATCCAAAAGAAAGACACAGTGGACAGCTTTTTCAAAGAAGAAAAGTGATATAAGCAGAAAGAAGTGTCCCAAATGGTTTTAGAATTAAAATTTAAAAAAAAAATAGTCATCTGAGCTGCATATTGAAAAATCAGGTAATAGCTATGCACAAGCTGCAGATTGTCTGCAAAATCTATGTCATGATACTATGGAAGGAAAAATCCCTTTTGCTGAATTTTCTTCACTGTTGGACTTAATTCTTTGGAATAGCTGTCCAGCTGGTCATTGCATTTTGTCTGCTTAGAAGTTCCCTTTCTTCTAGACAATGTCTTTAGAGATATTTGTGTTCAGACTTTTCCTGTCCATTTAATTAGAGGATTTTAAAATTATTCCTTTATTGAAGAGTTCCAAGTATTTTCTGATTGTTAAGTACATTCTGACTTTGAAAAATCAAATGACTGATAGATAATATAAAATGAAACAAAAAAAGATTAGATATCATGCTAACAGTTTATATTTACATTGGTAGCCTATATATTGCAGATTTAACTGCAAGGCTTTAGAATTATTAAAATGTTGTAAGTAATTACCTTGAGCCATAAAGTTGAAAATAGCTTGTAATTCCTCTACTTACTTTAAACTAGAAAATGTCATGCATGTTGTTACCTAGTAAATCTCCTCTACCTACAGATATGGTGAAAACTTTAGAAGTATTTCTTCCTTCGTTTCAATAAATCTAAGAAGTGATAGTATGCCTTTTAAGTAGGAAATTCAGGTACAAAAGAGAAGACAAGGCAATTTCTTTGTACCTAAACAAAAATGAAATGATGCTATATCTGAAGATAAAGGCAGAAAAAAAGTCAACAAAACACTGTGTAATATGGCCATAACTATTCTTTACCCAGTTCTGGCCAGTCCTCCAAGTCCGATCCGCAAATAAGGATCTGCTTTATGGAAGTCAAAGAGTAACATTAAATAGAGTGGGAAATGCATATTGAAAGTTTTATCTTAAGCACTTTTTTTCCCTTGCAAAGGGCCGCATCTGGATATGTGTGTTCATGTCTGCAATGCAAACTGTACTTCAGGGACTTCTTTACTGGAATTATTCATTCCAGACACAGAGGTAAACATCCACACAGGGCTCTGGCATCTTCAGCTCCTCACAGTTAAATTTGAAAATCCATCTATAATGTCACCGTGTGTCATTGACTTCACACAATCTGTTACATCAACTGTTTCAGACAGGAATTGGAAATATAAAGGTAAAAGAAAGCAGTATTTTGGTACATTGTTATGTACTATGTTAAATCTAAGGAAAGACAAGCTCAGTGAACATGAAATTGCTCTTAGTTGACAGGAGTCCAGAACTACAGTTTAGAAGAACTGGATAGATGCACTTTGCAAACTCTGCAGATTGAAATGTTTTCACTGAATTGTGCAGCTTCCTAACAGGTCTATTTGTGGTGGTGGTGGTTCACCATTAGATGTGGTCTGTGCATCACAAAACCTTCTGGTTTCCTGTTGCCGCTGCACTGCCTCTATCTAATAATCACCAAATCCAGATCCCTTTAACATTCATAAGGAAGGCTCTACAGCACAAGGAGATGATGTTTCCAGATGTGTTTCCTGATGCTGTTAGTTTGCATACTCCTAAAGAAGACAGTTTATTTTCTCCTCTCTCGATAGCTAGTTTTAGGCAGATGGCTGGGGAGGGACGACTTCTGCTGACAATGATCTTTTTTTCCTTTTGATGGTGGTGTGTCAATCCCAAGTACCCTTCATGTTTGGAAAATAAGTGTTTTGTTTTTAAGACCACACTGACAATGGTGACACATCTTCAAAGCAGACAACAACAGAACAGTTCCTCTCCCTCCTGGAATTTACATTTGTGTGTCAGTAACGAAGAAACACTTCACTGAGGGCATGCCTGCAGTGAGTTCACTTCACTGAAACCAGGGCCAAAACTTTAAATGAAGTATCTGATTATTGGAGAATATGCCTTTTTGGAGAACTTGATCCTGTTATTTCCAGTGGTGAATTAAGAGTGTTGTGGCTGATTGATACCTTTTAATGTAGAGACTGCAATGTCTTCTTATATCCAAACCAGTTCTTTCAAAAGGCACCAGCGCTCACTCACGATGCCATGTCATGCTCTTGCTGTAGCTTGTCCAGGATACTCAGGTCCTCTGTAGCAGCACTAAGGAGAAAAGGAAACTTGTTTAGTAAACTGAAGGAAAAGCACTATGTTTTCTTGGCTATGCCCAGTGATTTTAGTGCATTTACTGTCCGGTGGTGACTGTTGATATCTGTACTGCAGAGACAAATGACAAAGACTTCCAAATGCAGGGCATTGTTTTCCTCGTGACTGTGGAAGTTATGGTGCAAAGGTGGAGAGTTATGATATGATAATCCATCCCAGGCATAAGCAGCGTAGCAATGAAATAAGATGGTGATCTCTCACAGGAATACTCTAATCTGAATATTGTATTACTAAATGATGTCACATACAACTAGTTACTTTTCTTCCTGAGCAAAAATTATTAGAGCTTCAAAACTGTGCAAAATGCTCCTTAGTCTCAGTAGATGGTCATCAATAGTAGGGCAGAAGGCAAATATTTTCGTATTCTGCTATGAGCAGGAACACTGGGAGACCATGGGAAAAGATTTAAGAATCTTTTAAACCCTCCCCCCCCCCCCCCCCTTTTTTTTTTCTGGGGCAAGTTGGAATAAACTTTGGAAACTGGAAGCTATTTATTGTTACATCTGCCAACTGATGCCTACCATAGTAACATAGCTTCCTGTCCTAAACTGTTTAGGGAGAATAGACCTTTCACACTGGTACTCAGAACATTTTTAACACAGAGCAATTTTAAAGCAAGATTTTCATGCCTTGACTTGTATTTCCAGTGTTTTTACAAACAGTAGGACCACTGTTTCAGATCATGGGTACTACTATAATGTAAATCAACAGTAATGATGCCCTGCATAATTGTAAGTATTTTTGGTTGAAAGGAAAAGAAACCAGCAAATGCAAGCAATAAAACTGTCTGTCACTGTGTCAATCCGTTTCATACAAATTTATATTATTCAAATGACACAAAGCACAGAGGAATGTTAATATGCAGATAAGTGATATCTAAAATTGGTCATTGAATGAACATAGCAACAATATATTCTTTACTGAATGGAACAAGTGACTAATGTAGTCACCTCTGATAGTGTTATACAAAAGGTAGCCAAGGTAAAAAACATGTGTAACCAGTAATATCTGCACCTTCGTTATATTATTTCCTAAGCAGATAATTAATGACTCTGATTTATTTTCATTTTAGTGTGCCTTCTGTCAGTACTTTGTATTAGCTGAAGTAAAAAAAATAATTCCCATCTACAGGACCGTGTAGTTCTCTGTACTATGTTTCCCAATTTCTGTCCCACTGTGCTTCAGCCAAGTTTCTCTTCCAAATGAGGGAGGCAGGAGTTAGTGTCTTTGAAAGTCAAGAAAACTAACTGAATATATTTTGGGAAGGATCAGGGACTGGCACAAAGAGACAGATGCCTATGTCCTCCCAAAGAAGGGTTTGGGTTCTAGGAGCACTTGGTGCTGAAAAAGAATTTTCTCTGTGTGGTGCCTGGACCGGTGGTACAGAGTTATGAGGTGAGAGAGACCCTGGGCTGAACCTGGAAGGGTGAGGTGTCACCTTGAGTACCAGCAACATTTTTGTGGTTGCTTATTTTAAAACCTACAATAACAGAAGTGGAGGACAACAGTAGGGGGAACTTTTTAGGAACTGAATCTCTGAATCCTGAGTTCCATAAGCCTTGCTGTTTGGGCTAGGATTGTTGAAGCAAAACTACAGAACTCGTGGTATGGACTGTCTTAGAAATCTGTTTTATGAAATCAGGTTTTATGAAATCAGGTCCTTCATGGATGGAAAGAGATTATTCTGAAACAGAAGCAGTAGGAAATAGGAAAAGATCCTGGGGTCGGTCAAAACAATCTGCTTACTATGCAAAGGTAACTGTGCCATAGGTATTTACTTCACGAAGATTCAAAGCGTTTGTACACTGCTGTGTGATATAAAACCTTTACAAAATCCTTTATTGAATTTAAGATATAGAGTAATTGTCAATTCAGTTTCTACACTCCATAAAGTGTTCTTATTCTGTGCCTTCTGCCTTCTGCATGGTCCTGTAGCAGTCTAAAATAAGGATTTTTCCTTCTGAAATCTGAACTTTACTCTGGACAAGTTGTTAATGTAGTGATTTTTTTAAACTGACCTTTAGCTGATTCAAGACTTTTCAGTGAACAGTTTCAAAATTGATAGAATATTGTCATGGCTTAGCCCCAGTCAGCAGCTGAGCACCATGACCCCTCCCCCGGCAGGATGGGGGGTAGAATGGGAAGATTGGGGTAAGGACAGTTTACTGGGACAGCGAGGGGAGAGGGAAATAACAACAGCAGTACTTACAACAGAATATACAAAGTAGGTGATACACAATGCAGTTTCTCATGTGATGACATGACCCAACCTGATGATTGACCTCACACTCGCCCAAATTCTTCCATACTTAAAAATTTACTAAGTCTTCAGTTAAATCTTACAGGGGTAAACATTCTAGAAGAATGTACTCAATGCATACTTCCAATTAAAGGAATAATGAAATGTAGCACCTAACTCCTATGATAGCCTGATAATCTCCACTGCTGTTTAATGCTTTTTATACGACAGATCCTAAGGAGCTCACTTCTGGTCACCTGCCCTGAGGGAACTGATCTGGAGAAGAAATGACAAAGAACCCTGTCCTTTCTGACTTCTTCCCACCAACCCAAGTGGTTTTGTCAGCAGGGTGAGACAAATTGTACCCAGCCCTTAGGTAAACAATAATTAGCCGCAACTTTAGTAAGTAATTTCTGCATCATCTGCATTCCTGTGCAGAAATGAATCTATTTCTTGGTAGCCCAGTATGTGCAACAGTATTCTTCTGGGTGAAATAGGTGCTGGCTATAACCCTTCAGCATTTTGATGGTGTCTTCTTTTTCAAGGTGAAAAGAGTAGGTGATTGTGGGTAATTTCCAAATTATTAAAAAAGAATAATTTACTGGCTAGGTGAGCTCCTGCTGCAACTGGGCCATGTCTGGGAATGTTTTTACATGGGCTTTTGCAGACACTGCTAAAAATTAGGTTTAAATCAAACCTGCAGTTCCTTCCCAGTATAAAAGTCTTATAATGTTGTGTTTTCCAGAGGAAGGATTAAAGTGGGATCACCACTGCAATGTTTACCTAAAGCAGATTTTCTTCCCCTTAGAGGTTAATCACTAATTATTTTATCTCACTTGTGGATCAGTGTCAGGTACACCATAAAGTCATGTCTTCTTTGAGATGAAGTGCATCCTCTTGGGTGGTTTACTATCCAGTTAAATAATCCCCCTTCAGGTATTTTACTGTGAGATACACTTTCAGTTGAAAATATATACTTCTATTATAATGTATGGTGGCTAGTCCTCACATATACTTAAAACTTACCATTATTATTGTGCTTTCCAGTTGTTTGTTTGTTTGTTTGTTTGTTTTCCAGTCCTTTTTTTCTTCTGCACTGACCTTGGTGTCTGCAGAATTTCTGACATCTTTTCAGTCCTCTATCTGGCTGCAGAAGCTGCTACTAGGTTTTTTTTTTTCCTTCTTCAATAGGTTATCACACAGGTACCACAACCATTGCTGATTGGTTCGGTCCATTTTGGAGGTAGGTGGAATTGACTGTATTGGACCTAGGGGAAGCTTCTAGCAACTCCTTGCAGAAGCCACCCTTGTAGCCCCACCTACTACCAAAACCTTGCCACAAAAACCCAAAACAGAAGGTCAATGCAGAAAGAGAAGGAGGTGCTCCAGACATCGGAGGAGAGATTCTCCTGTGGCCTGTGGTGAAGACCACTGCGAGGCAGGCTGTCCCCCTGGAGCCCATAGAGGAATTATGAAGGAGAGCAGAGATTCCACCTGCAGCCTGTGGAGGACCCCATGCTGGAGCAGGTGGAGACACCTGAAGAAGGCTGTGTCCCCATGGGAATCCCATGATGGAGCCGGCTGCTGGCAGGACCTGTGGACCTGTGGAGGAAGGAGCCTACACCACAGCAGCTTTGGTGGGAGGACTTGTGACCCCGTTGGGGACCAATGCCAGAGCAGTCTGCTCCTGAAGGTCTGTACCCCGTGGAAGAGACCCACTGGAGCAGTTTGTGAAGGACTGTAGCCCCTGGGAAGGACTCACGCTGGAGAAGTTTGGGGAGGACTGTCTCTTGAGAGGGACCCCACCCTGGAGCAGGGGAAGAGTGTGAGGAGTCCTTCCCCCTGAGGAGGAAGGAGCAGCAGAGACAACGCGTGATGAACTGACCACAACCCTGATTTCTCATCTCCCTGTGTCGCTGTGTGAGGAGGAGGTAGAGAAATTAAGAATAAAGTTGAGCCTGAAAACAAGGGAGGCGTGAGTGTTTTAAGATTTGATTTTATTTCTCACTGCTCTGCTCTGTGTTTTGCTTGGTAATAAATTAGATTTTTTCTCCTAAGCTGAGTCTGCTTTGCCCGTGGTGGTAACTGCTGAGAGATCTCTCCCTGTCCTTATCTCGACCCAGGAGCCTTTCATTATATTTTTCTCTCCCCTGTCCAGCTGAGAGGAGGGAGCTGTAGAGCAGTTTTTGTGAGCACCTGGCATCCTGCCAGGGTCAACCCAGCAGAAACTGTCAAAGCTGGTGTTTAGGTGTTTGTTTGGGTTGCCTGATCGATTCAGACTGATTCTATTTCATTTCCTTGTCTTTGTCTTTCCACTGACTTGGTGCACAAAGATGCCTTTTCCTGGAGTGGTTTACACCCAACCTTTAGAAGGACCTCAGTATGGACTAGATTTGGCCTTTGTGCGAAGCTTGTGCCTGTTTTATGTGTTCCCTCGACACACAGAATGTTTTTATCGGCTCAGAAATTAGATCTTTAGGGAAGCATATGTTGGGACGGAGAAACGACATTTTATACATGGTTGATAGAAGCTCTGAGGTTTAAATCTCTTCAAAAACTGTAGATACTGTTTTCACAGATTGTGAAGCATGGGTTTATACAAATCTTCGCTTGCAGTTGTGTTTTTTTCTGCTACTGTGTTTTGGGGATGTTTTCTAAGTTCCTAAAATCTCATGCTGATTAACACAACACAGAAAAAAAAGTATTGTTTTCCACAAAAGAGGACCCAGGAGCTGAAAATCAGATCATGCCTCAGCTGGTGGCTGATACCTGTAGTGTCTTCTGTGCTGTTTTAAATACTGAAAGGTGGCCACTTTGTAATTGCACTATTCATCATTCTACTTCGGAGATAAAAATCTTGTGATTCAGCCCTGCTCAAGACCTGTACTTATCTGGCCAAGATGCTCTCAACTATGATTAACACCTTCTTTTCTTGCATTAAAACCTTACTGATTAAAAACAGTCAAAGAATAGGAAATCTCAGGGCTAAGTATGCCTGTTAAGTCTTAATGTATTTCCATTTGTATGCCACAGTCTTTAATTACAAACTGTTTTCCTTTAAATTGTAGCTTTATGTGGAGCATAGAAAAGACAAAATTAAAAAGTTAATGAGCAGCTAAACACTGATTTAGCCTCACTGCCTAAATGTGTGGTACCATGTTTTCTGTCCTAAATTTTCATGGGCTCATCTGCCCACACGATTCACAGACATTCATTTTCTCTTAGACATGTGAAAGGGGACATTGTCCCTCTTCCTAATTTTAAGATTAAAAATTGAGACAGAGAGATTAAGATCAGCTAAGTCTGCTAAATTTGGAGGCTTTGGTTTGAGCCAAGCAGGACCTGAAAACATTAGAAAATCTTTCTGATATTTGAATCACAGCTTATAGAGTTTTCATCATCTCAGCACTTGAGAAATTTGAGTTACAACATTCCAGGTCAGGCATTAAGAAAAAGTAATTCACAGCTACTGACAATTGAGCAGAACATCATGGATATGGTTTGCTTAAGCTGATAATTATTTTTTTTTTGTCTTGTGAACAACTGTCTCATTCACTGCATATCTTTCAATTTCTCCAAAAATTTTAAGTATTCTTGTATACATGTGTTGGATAATTTCCAAAGCAGCCTTGTGTAGTGGACTGAATGAACTGAGATTCTATTCTTCTGTACCTTATACATTATAATATAGCCCATAATCCAATTAGCCTACCAGTGTACCTACTGTTCAACTATATGTAACAGCAAACCGATAAGCCAGCTGACTATTTCGCACATAAAGATTTAATGATCCTTTGCAGATGAGTATTTTTACTGCTGATCTTGTGAGAATCAAATAAGCAAATCTCTGTTGAGCCAGTAACCTCTTATGGAGGCATGGAGATCTAACTGCACATTTCTTCTGGCAATGGTAACTACCTTTAAGAATCCAGTGTGGGCAGATTCTGAACATGGAATTTCTGTTATTTTCATTGGCTTGAAGAAGCAGACTTTAAGATAGCTTGAATATCTCTCATTATCTGTTTGCATCTGCACTGCAGATGTAATGCAAGAAGATGGCTGATACAAATCCTTCCATACAGCAAATAATTTTTTTTTATGTTAGCATAAACTCAAAATAGAAAACCAATGTGACACATCCTATTCCTTTAGATCCTTTGATTGATCCTTTAGAGGACATCAGAATGACTTTCTGGTTATCCCACAACTCTTAAAAATTCTGTTAATATTTGCTTTGTTAATAAAAAGTATAGCAAAATGTGTTCTCAGTTTTCAATTTTGGCTTTGATCCGTAGTATATTTTCTTTCAAGATGAATAGGAGGTTTTTGTATGCTTCTGAATCATCTTTGTAGCCTTCATAAGTGGTATATGAAAAACGAGGGTTAAGACAGCACAAAGTATATGCCACTTCAAGTATCCTTAACAGTATGTTCTGAAACTATAGTAAACAGGACTGGATCTCTGAATGGACCAAGGATTTAGAACAATAGGACCCTTCAAGGTATTCTTTCCCTGTTTTAAGTGTATATAAAATATATCTAGCCTTGGAATAGTATCAAGAAATAGTGTGTCCTCAGCTAACCTCTATTGATTTTAATCATAGAATCTTTATGGTTTAAAAAGAACCTCTAGGATCATCAAGTCCAACTGTCAACCCAACATCACCATGTCTGCTAAACCATGTCTCGAAAGTGCCACATCTACACCATTTCTGAACACCTCCAGGGACAGTGACTCTACCACCTCCCTGGGGAGCCTGTTCCAATCCCAGACCACTCTTTCGGTAAAGTAATTTTTCCTAATATCCAATCTGAACCTTCCCTGGAGCAATTTGAGGCTGTTTCCTCTTGTCCTATCACTTGTTGCTTGGGAGAAGAAACCAACACCCACCTCAACACAACCTCCCTTCAGGTAGTTGTAGAAAGCAATAAGGTCTCCCCTCAGCCTCCTCTTCTCCAGACTAAACAACACCAGTTCCTTTGGCCAATCCTCAAAAAACTTGTGTTCCAGACCCTTCATCAGCTTTGCTGCCCTTCTCTGGACACACTCCAGGGCCTCGATGTCTTTCTTGTAGTGAGGGGCCCAAAACTGGACACAGTACTCAAGGTGTGACCTCACTAGAGCTGAGTACAGAGGGATGTTCACTTCCCTAGTCCTGCTGGCTACACTATTTCTGATACAAGCCAGGATGCTATTGGCCTTCTTGGCCACCTGGGCACACTGCTGGCTCATGATCCGCCAGCTGTCAACCAGCACCACCAGGTCTTTTTCCTCCAGGCAACTTTCCAGGCACTTTCCCCCAATCCTGTTGTGTTGCCTGGGGTTGTTGTGACCCAAGTGCAGGACCTGGCATTTGGTCTTGTTGAACCTTATCCCATTGGCCTCTGCCCATCAATCCAGCCTGCCCAGCTGCCTCTGCAGAGCCTTCCTACCCTCAAGCAGGTCGACACTCCTGCCCAACTTCGTGACAAACTTACTGAGGGCGCACTCAATCCCTATACTAAAATGTATACCCATTTGTGAATAATGAGTATGCTAATGTGGAGACTTCCCCAAATGTTTGAAACAAAGTAAAATGCATATGTATGGTGAAGACTTCTGAAAGGTGGTTAAGAAAGTTTAAGAACACTGATCAGCTACAGTTTGTTATTATAAAAAAAACACACCTAACACACTCTCAGCGTGCTGGCTGGTATTAGATATCTGGCACCGTATTCTGGCCAGAACTGAAATAAAACAACATCTTGACTCTGTGATTGGCTCTTTGCACACCAGGGGAAGAACCCAGATTTGCAGCAACAAAAAGGGCAGGACTTTGTACAGTTTTGCTGATCTACCTGAGAGTAAGAAGCCATATTCAAAATACCAGCTGGGGTTATAGCCTGAACTTAAGTTCTTTCCAAGAGGTAAAACTTGCTGTCCTGAGAAGAAGGATGTGGGGAAAGGGACAAACTGAGCAGGGAACCTTGGAGTGTGTCACTTTGAGCTGCTGCCTGAAAAAATGAAGCAAATGCTGGTGACAGAAAATGTCATAGGAAGTGTTAAAGAGCCCTCTGCTAGCAGCAATAACAAAACAGCAACAGGATTAAAGGGAGTGTGAGACAATGGCAGTTTATCGCTCTCCTGCAGTCTGCTTTCCTACTTAGGGTCTAAGTCCAAGTATGGCCAAGATGCTGGTTCCAACACAGAAACTTCACTTACTCTAGTTTGAATTTGTGTGATTCACTAATTACTGGGCTGGCTCTTTTAGTTTACTCAGTTGCCTGTCTGCCTGTTTTCATGAAGCTGAAAGCTCTTTGTTAGCATGAACATATAAATGCATATGTGCATTCTATATGCACATCCAGGGTATCAGGATTAAAAGGCCAACATTTTGGTTTGTTCTGGGAGGATCTTTTCAATATCTAACACACTATTGCATTTTCCTTCTAGTCCATAGATATAGTTTTATTCATCTAAGAATAATAGATAATTTTTTCTAGAGAAAATCTCAGGCTTCATATTTGAATCCTGGTTTGACCCCTACCACTCTCAGATTAGTGAATACTTACCTTCTAAGAATGGCCTTCTATAGCGGTGATGATAATAGCATTCCAGAATCAAATATCCTTTATGTAAGATGCTGCCTGCTACTGATGATCCATTACAGGACATGCCTCATACTGTTTCACTTGCAAAAAGTGGGAAAGAAAGCTACAGGATTAGCCGTTAAAGAAGACTGTAGATCAGCTAAGTAATGGTCTTTTTTCTTTTTTCCTCATACATCTCGTAAAACTTTTCCCCTACCTCTTTTTGATTCTTAAAATCCTAGCTTTACTGGCTTTGTTGACTGCATATATATCACAGCTGTAAATGGGATAGCTAAACTGGAGGCTGACCATCGGTTTTGCATAAGCTGTTAGGTGATGGATCAGGAACAACTGCATCTTCTGTACACCATTATTAGTAGCTGTGAGGGATCTAGGTTAAAGCTTTGATATTGATATTTGAGATCACTGGGGAGAGGTGGCAGGTTGGGGGGGAAGCTTCTAACAGAAAAAACACACATAAAGCATTTCCCTGAAACAGCTGAGGCAGATAGTAGTTACAATCTGAAAGGCATATTTCTTAAACACCCAGTAATAGATTTTCTGCAACTTTTATCAAATGCCATTATTAGGTAAGGTAGCTATTTGGTAATATCAAGATGTGAAAAGAAATACATTTTCCAGAGAGAAATAATTTTCTGCATTTAAATAAGTTCTCTATGAATTCAATATTTACATGTTTTTCTAAACCTAAACATGTTATAGCAATGCTTTTTACTTCTGGGAAGTGAAAACTTAAAAATTTACTTCTGTTCTAATGTTTCATGTATATTCCCCGTTTACCCTCTCTAGATCCTCTAGTTAGGCCCTCCCTTTCTAGTGTCTTGGCAGTGTTACAAGCTTTACATCCAAAATTTGATTGGACTCCTTGGTGATTTAAATTATGAAACTGTTGGGTGACTAAGAGGAAAGTGACATATCTGAAACTATTAGAAAGCCTGTGTTTAAATATTCAGAACACACTTGGCACTGCTTATATATTTATAGTCCTGATACTGAACTCATTTAGGCTTACAATTGGAAAATTGGTACTGCAAAAACAACTGGACCAAACTGAGCAAATAAGTAACAGTGATCCCTTCCCTCAAATTTAAAAGTGAATCATGACCCTGTGGCTGAGAATGTCACAGGTAGTTTTAACAGATAAGGATGTCACAGGTAGCTCTGCATAGACAGGAATGTCACAGGTAGTTTTGCTGTTGTGTGGTCCTGCCCCGGTGTTAGTTGATATTTATACAAAAATGTATCAATTAAGGAGTGATTGTCCTGAGGTACGTGTCCTAGTTTGCGTGCTAGGCAAAGAAACCTGAACGAATCATTGCAGCTGGGGGAGTTCGACTTTGTGACATCTGTGTGTAAACACGACAGAGAAGCAGCCCTAGGTGTGCTTGATTTGTGGGAATCCACCTCGCACCCAGGCCTGAATTAAAAGCAGTATCTCTCCTGTGTGTGTGGGAACTGGCTGATTGCACACCGGGCAACACATCCGCTTTTCGGACAACAGGACTTCCTCATATAACTGATGGATGGGTAACGGCTCAGTAAGATTAAAACTTTCCTACATCACATACCCAAGGTAATTGTACCAGATCTTCCTCATGGTCCTGATATCAAGTAAGAGTTGATTGTGAGAGGAATATGTTTTCTGAAAGGAAAACCCAAGCTTTCAAAATTTTCTAATCAAGAAATATGTGAGGGCAGTTTTCTTGTTTTCTAATTTACTCTATCACTTCAGATAAAACACAGGAAAAATAATGTGCTGAAGCTCTCTGTTTTCCACTGTAGTACGTGAGTTGGCTTAGGAAGATTCTGGTTTCCTAAGCAGCAGTCAATCACTCACTGCCGGCCACAAGGCCATTTTTGGGGGGGGTAACAAAACCTACACTGTTCTAGAACTAACGTCTGCTGCTGAAGAATTAAAATGCAACAGCATTGACCTGTTAATCTGTCATTAACAAAGAACATAGTGCTGTCAGGGAGCCTACGTCGGTAGTGACAAACAGTGCGACTGTCTGAGATCGACTGTGTGACTTGAGCTGTTGTCTGTCTAACATTTTGCCCAATATTGTTCTTTCATAAAAGATTAAACAGACAATAATTTTGTCACACCAGGTCACTGTGTTTAGAAGTTTACTTCTGCATCCCTGAAACTGCGCTACTCAAGCCTGGGAGTCATCAGAGCTTCATACAGGCTCACATTCAGATACTTGCATTTGATTCACTTACTCTGATTATCACTGAGGGGATCAATGTTCCCAGTATGCATCACAGTTTTATTTTCTCTTCACTGATCAGGTTCAGCTAAAGGGACACACCGGGCTACTGGCTGTTTTGGCTATTCTGTAATTTCACAGCTTAATTCTTATAAAATGTAGTGGGCAAAAGTTATTGTCTGATGTTAAGTGCTTGACTTTTAAAATCTTCGTAGCAGGATTGATTCTTCTCCCTTACATCAGAAAATTCTAAAATCTATTCTCCAGTCTTTGCCTCCTGAGAAGTATCTGTTGTTCTTATATAAGCGTTTAGATGGAGAGCAGACACCTGTAGTTCTGATAATGAAAATTACCTCAGCAATTTTACTGAAGTGCTGGGAAATACTGAAAACTAGCATATTAGAGACAGGAAAACACTAGTGATTGAACCAGGAGGATTATGGAATGTATGGATGTGAAGGGTTTAGGAAGGTAGAGATAGTCAGGGCAGGCTGATAATGAGAGACAAAGACATAAGATTTTAAGGTTCTAGTGGGCAATTGCTTGAAGAGGCTGAGGTCAGCCTGCTGTGCAGTTTTATTAGCACTTCTGATAACACACCAAGAGCATGTGTAGACAATATATTTACAAAAAACTGTCTCCTTTGAGCAAATAACTGCATAATCTTGACACTATCCTCTGCTCTCCCTCTTCGCCCCTGCAACTGCATCCATTTTACCAGTTTGATGGACAGGGACAGCCCAAACCTTAGCTGGAACATGCACCTCTGACATTGGCTCCCAGAAAGTGTCCTTTAGGTTGTACCCTCCCTAATCAATCAAATATTGCAGGGTACCCTGGGATATCTGGCAATCCAAGATAGCCAGATACAATATCTCTCCGTCCCTGAACTATAGCCAGAGTCAGAGGTCGAGGATGGTGCTGGAAGGGATCTGGATGAACAGGTTTTAACAGGGAGACATGCCTCTTGGAGGCATGCCGCAGATGAAGCATGACCCTACTCACTCAGGCCATGATTTTCTGTGGGCCCAGGTAATGGTGGTTCGTCTAAGAAGATCAGTGCACTAAACGAACACGTTTACTGGACAGCTAGGATCTTCTTTTCACAGCTGCTCTTTATGTGCAGCAACCACTCAAGGGAGTCTCCAGGGTAAAAGCCTCTGGACAAATGCTGGAGTAGCTGAGCAGTCATGGAGGTGAAAACCACAGTGTGCATTTGGCTTGGTTTCAACTAGGATGGAGTCAATTTTCACCAGAAACTTGGGTGGGACACAGCCAGGACAGGTGACCCAAACTGGCCGAAGGGGTATTCCATACCATGTGACATCATGCTCAGCAAAAAAGGGGGCTAGTCAAGGATGGTAGTTCGGAGTGGCTCCTGGATAGTCTTGGTGTGGGCTGAGTGTCTGATCAGTGGTCAGGTTGGTAAATTTCACTGTGTTATCACCCAATAACGAAAATGTTATCATTTTCTATATTCTGTTAAGTACTGTTGTTGTTTCCCTCTCCCTTTGCTGTCCCAGTAAGCTGTCTTTATCCCAACCCATGAGTTTTGCCGTTGTCTCCCATTCTCTTCTCCATCCCGCTTGGGAGGAGAGGAGTGAGAGAGTGGCCTCCTAGTGCTCAGCTGTCAGCTGAAGCTGCGCCACAACAGCTTTCGAAAGGGTCTTCTGCATGGAAAAGTGGACACTACTGTTGCAGGTGAATTTTGCCAAAAGAAACTGATTCCTAGTCATCTTGATGGTAGCTAATATAATGGAGATACTGCTTCAGGGTCTGGTTCACCTGCTCGCTCTGGTCATCAGACAGTGCGGTTATAGGTAGAAATGCAGAGCTGCACCTCCATAGCCGAGCAGAAAACTGGGGCCCTCGATTCAGAACCATACTGTCCTGCAGGCCATGGCAATGAGACACATGCTGCAGCAACAAACATGCTGTCTTAGGGGCTGTGGCCAGCTTCTTCAGTGGAATAAACCCAGCCACTTTTGTAAACACTAGCACTGCCAGCAGTGCTGGGGGGCACAGGCAGCACTGCCAGGTCTCCCACAGTAAGGCACCCTGGTTTGAGGACTGGCTGAAGGGCAGAAAAAGAAATGAACTCCTCATATGTAAGGCAATGAGGATGTGCCCCTCCAGGGAACCCTGACAGGTGTCCCTTCAGTGGCAAATATAGAACAAGGTACAGATCAGCTCTGCGTTGGCACGGAAGCTGCCTCCTACAAACTTTGTGTGGAGAACCTTTCGCAGTCTCTGGCAGAGAATGAGCAGGGGACAAAAAAGAGTGTCTGAAGCATGAGATCATTTTAAAACACCTCCATCCTCACAAGTGAGGTGTGGTCATTTCAAACCTCATCTCTGTCAGTGCTTGGGGGCTGAACCTGCTGCAAGGACCTGACCCCTACTGGGACAAAAGAAAGCTGACTTTCATGTGACCACTGGGAAGAGTACTACCCAAGCACTCCAAGAAAATTTCCATAAACAATGCAAAGAAGGGTCCCTATCTCCAGTAAACCAGGGAAGGAGGGACTAAGCAGGCAAGGGGGAAAATCTCTACCACACAAAAGTAGTGGGAGAACGGAGAGGGGTAGCATCATGGGACCTTGCTGCACAATGTCAGATCTGCTCTGCCGTGACTTGAGTGTTCTCCATGTCTCACACAATTGCCTCAGCTTGAGCTGCTCTGGGCGCCCCTACAGAGCTCTGCAGCTGTCCTCTGTGGACATACTTGCAGGGGTATGGGTAACAGACACCTTTGCCCAGAGTTCCCAGCAGCGGACTCATTGGACTTGTTGTCAGGGTGGGCCCAGAACGAAACAAGGATGTTAAGATACAAAGGCTGTAGCAGGTGTCCCATCTTGAAGAGGCTGATGTCTGCCTGCTAGCCAGTTTTGTTAGCTCTCCTGATAACACCCAAGGGCATCCATTGGTATAATATTTACAAAATGCTGTCTCCTTTGAGCAATTAACTGTGTAACTCTGACAGAGATCATGGACAAAATGGGAAGAGGTTAAGGGAGTTTAGGTATGAGAAGAAATGCTCCTGAGGCTAGTAAGTACTATTTACTGTGTTATTACAGACATAGACATAACAATGCTTTCAATTTATTCAAACTAACAGAAATGCAAGGTGATAAGCGTTCATGCAGCTAGCGTGAAACGTCGGCAAGATGGACTTGATTTCTTCTTGGTACAGATTTCCTTTTGTGACCTTCAGCACGTAATTTAAAGGTGGATTCACAATGGAACTAACTCCAGAAATTAATTTCTCAAAATTTTAGATTAGTGCTTGCTTCTGTCAGGATTCAATCCTATGTTTTCACTGCAAAATACCCAGGCGGCTTTACAAAATCAGTCAAGAGTAGATTTGTTTGTACCTATTTGTCCTCTTGATCGATAGCAAGATTCATCTGCAATCAGATGTACATATAAATATTTTCTCTGTTTAGGGTTCTTCTTGGGAAGGGGAGATTAGGGAGAGTGAAGGGAATTTGCCTTTTACTTCAGAGGATGCCCCTAACCGCTTGACTACTATCTGTTGTATAAGTCTTGCTCTGTTTTATTGGAGCTTGTCTGCTTTCCAACTGATTCCTTAGAATAGAGAGTTGAACTTGATTCTCCAATGTTTAGGCCTGAAATGTCCCCCGGTACTATGGAATCAATATATTTCTGTCTTACTGTCTGTTGTGGGGAAAGACTTCATTGACTTTAGAAGTCAAGGAGGAAGAGGAGACAGAAGGTCTCTGTCTCTACAGTTGTCCCTGGTGCTGCATTCTGCCTGCTGTGTGGTGATAACAACATTCTTTAAGGAGAGCATGACAGGTATTAGAGAATCATAGAATCATTAAGGTTGGAAGAGACCTCAAAGATCATCTAGTCCAACCATGCCCCTACCACCTATTACCCACTAAATCATGTTCCTAAGTACCACATGTAGTCAAATGCCTGTGTTAGTGCCATGGGTTCCAGTGTGCAGATGAATTACTGGTTATAATGCTGAATAACAAAGAAAAAGTCTGGAGACCAGACCAGTTGAGGTCTTCATTCTCCTTTAATAAAATGGTATTGCCTTCCCTTATGGTTTAAATAAAGGTACACATGTATGCGGCATAGAAGATCAGTATGATTTCTATGTGTGTACATGTAGTAATAGAAGTTGTGATATGCTGGAAAATCTGCGGTGATATGATGATTTCAGAGTAGAAACCTAAAATAGCAGTATTGTAAAGCTGATTTAGTAACATTGGGATACTGAAAAATCCTTAAAGAAATTATTGTTAGACTTATTTCTATAGGACCTAGCAGGTCTAATCACCTGAGGGAGAATGTTAGAAGAAGCCTTCTGAGAGAATTGTCGGGAGTTGGAAAAAAAGTACCATAATCACCTGCACGCACAGAAGTTAAGCAGAGATGACTGTCACAGAAAATACTATTGAAAAGGAATCTAAATACATGAGACCATTGACTGTCAAAGTAATTATGAATGAATAACATATATTTTGCAGGATAAAACTGGGGAAGCCAGGTAACTCAACAATAAATAATGAGGCATTCTGATTTTTCGTACACTGCAGTAATGTAGGCCCATTGAAAACTTTTTTGAAAGTATTTTTTACAATTTCTAAGTCTTTATGGAAGAGACTATTCAATCTAATTTTGGCATTGATATGCTAGAGACTGAGGAGGAAAGTGAAAACATGTTAATTGCAACATATATATTTAGGGTTTTTGCAGAACATATATCCCCTCCAGCTGAAGAATATCCTGCTAAATTATTTTATGTAATAGAAAAAGGGCAATATCACTGTGATATTCACAAAGGCCAAGAAGGAGGATCCAGGAAACTACGGGCCAGTCAGCCTCACCTCCATCTCTGGAAAGGTGATGGAACAGCTGATTCTGGGCATTATTAATAAATATCTAGGGGAGAAGAAGGTTACTGGGAGTGGTCAACATGGATTCACTAAAGGGAAATAGTGCGTAACCAACCTAATAGCCTTCTATGATGGCATGACCAGCTGGGTGGATGGAGGGAGAGCAGTGGATGTTGTCTACCCTGATTTCAGCAAGGCTTTTGAAACTGTCTCTCATAGCATTTTCATTAGCAGGCTCAGGAAATGTGGGATGGATGAGTGCACAGTGAGGTGGATAGAGAACTGGCTGAATGGCAGAGCCCAGAGGGTTGTGACAAGCAGTGCAGAGTCTAGCTGGAGACCTGTATCTAGTGGTGTGCCACAGGGGTCCGTGTTGGGTCCAGTCTTATTNAAATTTAACAAGGGCAAGTGCAGGGTCCTACACCTAAGGAGAAACAACCCCAAGCACCAGTACAGGTTAGGAATTGATCTGCTGGGAAGCAGTGCTGTGGAGAAGGACCTGGAAGTCCTGGTGGGTGACAAGCTCTCCATGAGCCAGCAGAGTGCACTCATAGCCAAGAAGGCTAATGGCATCCTGGGGTGCATCAACAACAGCATGGCCAGCAGGTTGGGAGAGGTTATCCTTCCCCTCTACACTGCCCTGGTGAGGCCACATCTGGACTACACTGTGTTCAGTTTTGGGCTCCCCAGTTCAAGAAAGGCAGCGAACTGCTGGAGAAAGTCCAGCCAGCAGGATGATTAAAGGACTTGAACATCTTCCATATGAGGAAAGGCTGAGAGAGTTGGGTCTGTTTAGCCTAGAGAAGACTGAGGGGGGATCTCATGTATACTTATAAATACCTGAAGAGTGGTTGTCTAGGGGAAGGGGCTAGGCTCTTTTCACTTGTGTTCGGTGACAGAATGAGGGGCAATGGGCACAGGAAGTTCTATCTCCATATGAGAAACACTTCTTTACTGTGAGGGGGACGGAGCACTGGAACAGGCTGCCCAGATAGGTTGTGGAATCTCCTTCTCTGGAGATACTTAAGACCCGTCTGGACATGACCTTGTGCAACATGCTTTAGGTGATCCTGCTCTAGCAGGGGAATTGGACTAAACGATGTCCAGAAGTCCCTTCCAAGCCCTACACATCTGTGAATCTGTGAATCTGTAAAACAGTATTAACAAACAGATAGACAAACCCAGCTGATTTCATTAGCATTTTGTAGGAATTTATATTTCTCTGTCTAATATTTTGACCAGGATTTATAAGCTCACTTGCTTTCCCTTATTGAGAGTGAATACAGTTAATCATAAAGCATATATTGCAATGAAGATGTACGGTGTATCCTCTAAGTCCTAGCCTTAGTGCAGAGCACTGTACATGAAAAAGGAATATGCTTACAAGGAACGTAACTTACAAATTAACATCGACCCTCACTGTGCTGCAGCCTGAATTCTAGGGATAATGATGGCTATCTAAAATGTTGCTTGAATCATTCTACCTCCAACAGCATTTTACGTTCCCCAAACCCCCGAACATCCACCCTGGAAACCAAACAAAGATCAATACAACAACTCAGATAGTTCAGCTACCCAGAGATTGTAAGTAATGGAAGTGAGGCATTGTGTTTATGGGAAAAGAATGCTGATTTTAACAGCCTCAGGAATGCATAATTAGGCTTCTAAAAAGTAATTCAATAAAGATGAATGTTTTCTTTTTTAAAATTATTAAAATGGACCATCAGTATTACTAAAATAAGTTATTGACTGTGTAGAGGTAACTTTTATTAACTGTCTGAAATATTTTCTGTCCAGCTTAGCTCTCTTGCTTCATGAAAATCAAATTATTATTGTATGGGCAGAATCTGTAGATATTAATTAAAATAAATCATCAACATAAACTACAAAATCAGATATGATCGAAGAATATCTAGCTAATCTGTTGATTTACTCCTGACTTGTACTACAGTATGGTATAATTTGGTGTTAAAAAGCATAATTGACAATAGAAGGCTTTATTTCTCTATGATGTAATAAGGAAGTATTAAAAGTTATAAAGTAACATTAGCAATCAGGTGAGAACAAAGAGTGCTTTCTTCATTTTATAGGAGAATACAGCCACAAGCAGAACCTCCTGTTGACCACAACTGACTTTGATGATTAATAATAATAATAATAATAATAATAATAATAATAATAATAATAATAATAATAACAACAACAACAACAACAATAATAATAATAACAAGAAGAAGAAGAAAAATATGAGAAGACAGCAAAAAAGTAGAATATTTCAGTGTCTTTGGTGTGATTCTCAGTGGTGTTTTTTTGTTGGTTCTGATGGCAGAAGAACAAGGCTTAGTGTGATTCAGCTTGGTGTGAACTGCTGAATGCAGGAAGCCTAACCGTGAACTAATCATTCCAGCACTGAACTTCCAGTTTTTCTGTAGAATGGGTAGGCTGGTAAGAAGAATGAAACAGTGAAAGCACAGATTTTCAATACACAACATGAAAAGGGGCTTAAGAGCATTCTCATCTTTGTCAGAAGGGGTATTTTTAGGCATTTTTTTGATCATTGCTTGGACTCCTTGTGATGACTGTGAAAACAGTGATGATAACCTATTTGAATACAAAATATGGGTTACAGCTTTGCAAAAATTACATGTTAATTTAAGCAGAAAGACCACAGTGTTATATAATTGAAGACTTACCTTCTCTGTAGAAAGAGAATATTCGGTGGTTTTGGCATTATTTTCAAAAGAATGACAAATACAATGACTCATTTTGTATTGTATTATGTTACGTTATGTTACGTTGCGTTTCATTATATTTTAAAGAAAAGGAAAGGCAGATTAGAACTCCATATAGAGCCACTGACAACTGAAAAGTCTGGTCCCAGTAGTAAAGTGCTTTTTAGTTTTCTTAGACTCCTATGAGTTGGTGGAATATTTGGTCAAAAAAGGATTTCAGGACTGTGCCCACGCTGAGCATCAAAGTACAATAAGAGATCAATGCCTTAAAAAGCATATTAGATTAATAAATGTCAGTGGAAATGTTTTCTAAAATGGAATGTTTGCCCCTATGTCATTGTTCCCATATTTTATAGCTATACAGCATCTGGAATATCCCTTGCAGTCCTGCTTAAATCATGGCACAAAATGTTTCAGATACAAAAAGTCAAGGGTGTGGTTGCTATGTTTTTTTTGTGGGTTGCATTAGTGTTGAAATCAGAGGTGTTTCATATGAAGATACATATCTATGTATCTTAGAATACTTTGTGATATTGGAATATCACTCAGTAGCAATACGAACACAAACCAGTCCCTTCTGTGTATATGCTCACTGCCTTTTTTTTCCCAGAAAATTATAGCATAAAGCTTATAACATGAGAAACAGAAGTCACTCTATCAAGAATGACACTATAATTAGAGCAAATATCTTATTAAGAAGCGTCAATTAATTCCTACCCACAGGGTTCATTTGTCAAACTGTCAGCTGTGAAGCACCTTAATGGATTTTGAATTTCAGCCTGTGCTAAATGAATGAATATAACCCTGATTGCATTTTCAGTGAAAGCAGCAATGCAAGATTGCAGTCTGAGAAGTTTAGTCCGCTGGATACTGAGTTTCCTGGCCCTTTGGTGGCAAAGGATGCGCAGTTAAATGCTGTATAGATGCTTGATCCAGAAAATCCCTGTCAGCAAAGAAAGTAGGTATTTAGATATATGTACCAAAAATGGTGCACAGGACAGACTTTTCTGTGTAATAAATGCATACTATAACTTCAAGAAGCAGACCACACATTGAAATATCCCTCACTTCTAGCATTATCTCATCTGTGATTGGCCATGGGCTAGACACATGAAAAATGGGAGATTTTGGACAAATAAGACCAGCTGTATGTCATATGTCAGGGGTACATTAGAGAGCCAAGGAACTTAACAGAGAGATACTATTTTTATTTTAAACATTTATTATACTCCTAACTTGTATATGGAAGCACTCTTGAGAGGGGAGACAAAGGCAATATCAACATGGAAAATGAAGCAATGAGAGTAATAAAAGTCATGGCTACATTTATGGCCTGGATTGTACAGAGCATGTGAATGTGCTCTGTGCTGCTACTCCACTGATGATCCATGCTGTGTGAGTCCTAAACCAACTCTAGCCCAACTGATTTAAGAGTCAGGGTTTGTTCCCTAAACTGAAGCACAAAGACTACAGCCACAGATGTTATTTGGCAAGGATCATGTCTGAGACTTGATTAGATTGTAGTCCTTACCCCGCTGCAAACTTGGTTTCTCTCTTGTAGCAAGCCTTATGTCTTTGTGTATCTAAGTTCTAACATTATGTTTACTTAATTACAAGTTCTAGGCATTGTTGTGATTTATGTTTACATGGATTTTTTGAAGTGCTGAAGTTTGTTGGCCTGCTGCTCACTGTGGGAAAGGCTAAATCACAGATTTGGCACATCTGACTTAAACATCTGATATTTTCTGCGTGCCTTGACGCTAATAAAAGTATGACACATACTCAGTGAATATGTTGTAAAATGCTCAGTGAATATGATGTAAAATGGGATTAAAAGATGTACAATATGATTTCAAGAAACAGCTATCTTTCTTTGCAAGGTGACTAAGTGCAATCAGCCTTTAATGGATTACGGTGTAATACTTGTTCTGCACAGGCTTGTATATTAGATGTTTGCATGCAACAAAAATGCTAAAGGAAGTGCTCTCCATATTAGGTCTGAAATCTCAAGTAAGTGGCCATACAAATGGCATATGCATTAAAAGACTTGAGAAACCTATTCTGCTAAGATTTATTAATCAAACATATAAGGTAATATATTCTGGTGAATTAGAAATTTTGTCTCCTGTGTGCTTTCAGAAGCAAACAGTCCCATTTTGTTTTGTGAAAGGAAGCATGACCATAGCTGCGGCACCTCTGCATTGCCTGGGACCAGGTGCTTGGTAGAGTAAGCACTGGAGAGCAAGAGCTCTGACTTCAACAATGAACAGGTAAGTCCTCCTTCTTGCTCTGCAGGCAGCTATCTGAAGAGGGGCAAGGATAAAGATCAAGTAAGTTTAAAGATGCAGCCTGAAGTTTACAGTAATTCTGGTATAGTTCTGAGTATGCTAGGTGGATTCCAGGCTGCCCTCTGTTCTTGCGTTTCATAATATATATGCAACAGAGATCAATACTGCAGTGAAACCTATGCAGATAATTTTTATTGTAAAATACACTTATTAGCTTCCAACTGAGACTGTCTTTGACCTAAGTGTGCATTTACGTTTAACAGGCCCAAGAAATTTCATGCAGGTGCTGAAACAAGTGTTGCCCCACCCTGGAGCAACTGTTCACCTTGTCTAAATTCAAGGCTGAACCATCATGTCCAGTCTATCCAATTTTCCGAGTTTAATTGTGTATTATATGCTAGTTTACTGGACGACAATATCATGATATCTTCACTCATGAGGTGATTAACTAGTTTACCACTCATGGGAGTAAATGGAAATTCAGGTGTTTACTCCAACTTTTAGGTAGATATTGTCCTGAATAGTCACAGCTGTATGTTACATAAATACTGTATGTTACAGTCACAGCTGTATGTTAAAGAACTTCTTTGTTTCAGTTTACAGAAATCATATTTCAATTGTGGCTGATTAAAGTGTCATGTGTATTTGAATAGTAACACTTGAGATTAAAGGCATCATATCAGAATTTACTTAACTGGTTCGCTGAATTTAAGATGTAGTTACCCTTTGATTTTATTAGTTTTCAAATTGTGCATGAGTTACTTGTCCTGTTGTAATAAAAATCTTGAGCATATTGACTGTTCAGAAACAGCACTGCCATCCCGACAGGAAAATTGACATTTAGACATTCTTTTTTACTGAAAACATTGCTAATTTGCAAGTGGTTGGACTGCTGTAATTGAGCTTCAGACTGAATTCTGTTTTTTTTCAATCGCTGCAGACCTAAAAATAGAGAAAATAATGCACCTGAATGGAAAAAAAGTTTTTTGATTTTTGTCTCTCTTTTATGTGGATAGACTTTGTAAGTGTAGTAGAAACCATGCATCAATATACGCTGGGGGTAACCCAGCGGGGAAGCAACTTGGCAGAAAAGGACCTGTGGTTCCTGGTGGATACCAGGTTGAATATGAGCCTGCAGTGTGCCCTTGCAGCAAAGCGGGTGAATGGTATGCTGTGCTGCATTAAACAAAGCATTGCCGACAGGTGGAGGGAGAATGATGCTGCCCTTTTATTCAGCACTGGTGAGGCCATACCTGGAGCACTGCATCCACTTCTGTGCTCCTCAGTGCAACGGAGACACGAACATCTTAGAGTTCAACAGAGGGCCACAAGGATGGTTAAGGGATTGCAGCACTCATGTATGAGGAAGGGCTGAGAGAGCTGAGTCTGTTCGGCCTGGAGAAGAGAAGGCTCAGGGAGTATGTATAAATATATACTGTATGTATAAATACCGGAAGGGAGGGTGCAAAAAAGACAGAGCCAGGCTCTTCTCAGTGGTGCCCACTGACATGAGCAGTTTTCCACCCACAGTTGATGCTATGCAAGACTCCCAGCTTCCCAGCCTCCCAGCCCACATGCAAAAGCAAAGCAGATCAGAGAATACATTCCCCACTTCCCATCAGGTGTTCCGCCATCTCCAGGAGAACAGGGCTCCATCATCCATAACAGTTACTGGGGAAGACAAACTCCATCACTCCAAACGGTGCTGTGAAAGACCCCCACCTGCCATTCCAGGCCCCCAGCTACCATGGAAGAGCCCCGGTTTCCATGCCTCTCAGACCATCCCCAGTTTTAAACGGAACATGACATCACGTGGTATGGAATATCCCTTTGGCCAGTTTGGGTCAGCTGTCCTGGCTGTGTCCCCTCCCAGCTTCTTGGGTGCCCCCCCACCCTCTCATTGGTGAGGCAGTAGGAGAAGATGAAAAGTCCTTGACTACTTGGCAACAACTGAAAACATCAGTGTGTTATCAACATTGTTCTCATCCTAAATCCAAAACACTGCAGCTGCTAGGAAGAAAATTAACCCTCTCTCTGCTGAAACCAAGACAGCAGTCTGATGGTTTGGGTTTTTTTGCAATTTCTACTGAACTTTTTACAGCATAATTTCCATTCTCTGTATTTGATTTAAGCACAAGATGATTCTTAAGGTTGCTGCGAGAAGGCAATCTCACCCTTCATGTATCAAAGTGTGAGCTGGTTGACACAGAGAGTCACCTCAGATTCTGCCCTAATAACTCTGATAGCTCATGGAGAACTTTTGTTTGACCCACAGTACAGGCATTTTCAGCATCTAAGAACAGTGAAGGCTACCTTCTGTTAGAAGTAATAGCTTCTTTGTGACAAAGCTCTGAAATCCAGAGGAGTGCCATCAGGAAACTATGCCACCTGATTTTCCCTGTGCAATGCAGCGACACGGTGCTATCTAAACATGATAAACCACTTGGAAATTAAAAGAATAACCCACAGGTTAGTTATTTTTCTGAGATCAACACACAGCTGGAGATACTGATTCCATATTTTTACTCAACTTGTGAATGAATTGTGGTTAGGGTACTTTATTCAACCTATCCCATCCTATCAAAATAATATTTCCTGCTTTATAGTATTTTATAATTTTCATTTTACTTTTTGTCTTATCAGGAAACCTCCTCTTTCAAGTTCTTATTTTGAGTGGATGTGCTTTCTCAGGTACTGTATTTCTGGAATGTTTTCCTGGATGAAGTTAGTAAATGTATTTAACACTAAGAGATGGAAGAATTCTTGTTTGAAAGCTAAATACACATTTAATGTTACTCATATTTTGATGCCCCGTACTATAGTATGTGTGTTTTATTGACAGATTCAGGTTTTTTTCTAGTTATAACATTTTCTGTTTTCCACAGTAAATGAAAGTGACTCTGAAGGAATCCACATATGAATAGCACAGACTTTATATCTGAAGGTAGAATGCTTTAAATGTTTACACAGTTACCATATGTTTGATATTTCTGCACCCAATCTTTTCTGCAGTAGGAAAAAACTCAGACTTTAGACTGTGATATTTAGCTTTTCTCCCAGTGGACCTGCTGTATAGGTTTTGAACTTTATCTTGAAAGGTTTGTCTCTACCATCTTCATGTGAAATTTTGACTGCAACAAATGTAATAAATGATTATGCCTTCCACTGTACTAAAAACCTTCACCAAGTATTTCAGGAAAGTTTGCAATGTCTGTCTGGAAGAAAAAGTGAAGAAAATGAGTATAATGTTATGGAAATAACTTCATTGTTAGCTCAACCAAGAGAAATTCATGATGACTTTGCCAATATGTACTTTATGTAATATGTGGAATTAGAATCAGCCTAATGAAATGACCAGGAAGCAATGTGGGATTATTTACAATTAGTGACAACACATATACTTAAGCTTTTTATTAAGCATACAGATAGCATCGTGTATCCAGGAAGAATTTGTCTGCCCTACCTAAAATATTTTTTTGTGTCTGTAGTGTGTACAGAGAAAGATTTGTGTATAGGGAAAATGTCAAACATGAGCAAACTGCAGACAAACTACCTGAATGCAAAACCAAGCAGCTGTTTTGATTTTTTTTAATCTGACAAATACAAGGTTCAAACATAAGTCCAATATTATTGCTTTCTATTTAGTTGACTTTGAGGAAAATAAGTCTTGAATCACTAGCCCTAGGACAAAGTTTCTTTTTTATTGTTTTATTTAGATTTTTGCCAAGATAAGTTGGTGCTCAGAGTCTGTTAAACAAATAAATGTATTTTTCCTGAACAGTTTATAGAGCTTGAGAAAAATCCCATAATCTTTGTAATGGGCTTCTTGAGCATGTGTTTGACAGGTATAAAAAACTAGCAACCACCGAACATTCTCTACACTTGACTTCATCTGTTAATGGCAGTCTTCTGAAGCTTAGCTGCTAAAATGCCATCCGCTGCAGGAAACATGAAATGCAGTAATTTCTGATGGTATCTTAAATGAAGCCTTTAATAAGGAAGCTTGACTTAGTTCAGTTATTGTTGAATATTGCATTAGCTGTGATAAAACTTCATTTTGTAATTTAGTCTTATTACTATGGGCAGCTGGTTTCCAAAAAGGGATTTAGTGCTTACAGAGGATTCTACCTGAACAGCACAGAGTCCAAAGGGGCAAAGTCTGGCTGCTATGCCAGTGCCTGTCAAGGGTGACTCCGTTGGCACTGCCATGACTGAACTGCTTTTAGCCGTTGCATTTTATATAACCTCAGTCTTTCCTTTGCATGTGCCCTTGTGTGTGGTTGCCTCTTAAACACCCCACATAAGGCAATGAAGTTGCAATGTTTCTGAAGAGCACGTGGGTGAAAAGCCAAGAACTGAGACAAGTAGTAATCTACTTGTCTTCTGTAGGTGACACCTGGTTCCTTCAAGACAATGCGAAATGCAAGTTGGCACTTTGCCATTTTGGGCATAGGGCTACATTTTTATAATGACTTTAACTGGTCTTTCCCATTATCTTCTGCAGTCAAAAGAGAGGGAAAGTACAAACTGAATTTACACATATTCGTGTAAAGTGAGGGAATTTATTAGGACCTAAATTTCCTATCAGTAATATTTTTAAGATTAATTTGGCAGAAGGGTAGGAGGATACTTGGACCTTATGGGAGCTTATACATACTGTTTATTTGTCTGGGAACCAAAGCCTTACGTAGGCTACTGTCTGAAGAATACATGTGCAGTCTGGGGTGGTGGGCACTCCCAGCTGGACCTGCACAGTCTTTCTATGACTGTCTTTCTATCTTGTCTTTTCTTGTTGATGGGGCAGAGAAATCCTTTTCAAAGGATGAAATTTATTCTTTGTCAATTTAATACGTCATTAATAACCTTCATGCTTTTAACAAAAGCTTTGTCCACCTATTTAATAAGTTTGCTGTACTTTAACATTCCTCAAATCTCACCAAATGTTAGCATTAATAATCTCACATTATTAGAGTGGTTTGTACTCTTCTGCAGAATGATATAACAGGGTTTCAGCTTTTTAGCTGGGATGCACTCTATGCTGATTCTGCGTTTTTTGCTGAGTGGGTACAGAATAATTTCTAGGTATAAGAGTAACCTGTAAATTACTTAATAAAAAGGGATGATACTGATATTTCTTGTATCTTGATTTTGGATTTGTTTTTTGATTTTTTATTATTTATTTTTGTTGTAGCATTGATGACCACTAGTGTAGGGAGCAACCCTACATTGGCAAAGTGACAACATGCAATACAATGTATTAGGCTTTTATTTATTTATGTCTTTATTTATTTATTTATTTATTTCTAATGTGTAGACCTATGTTAAACCTTGGAGACTGTCAACAGAAAATGATAGTGAAGTTACAAAATGGTTCAGTGACTTGGAATTTTAAATGAGCCTGTAATCTTTTGGAGGAAGGATTGCACAACACTGAGGATATGACTCAATGCTACTGCTGAACTGAAAGGGGACGTGGTTGCTCTTGTCTTTCTCCTCTTGGGTTCCTTGCTGCTTTCCCCACACCTGTGGTGCTGGCTGGACTGCTTGATGTGCCATGTAAGCTTGTAAGGTCAATATTTTTACATTGGGCCAGAAAGCTGAGTCAGTTCAGCTTATCAGATCTGATAAGCATCAGAGAAAACAGGATGGAGAGAAGGAGAAGGTAGCAAGAAGACTGTTCCCAGCAGCAGCAAGGAAACAGGTCAGCACCCAGTTATTTCATTATGCTGTACCTAAGATAATCCATCACTGAACCAAGACTGCTATTCACAGTTTATGGTATACATACTGTAAGATGGTACATGAGTCAGAATCTGGGATGTAAACAATACCATAGTCTTTAAACTGACACTGTTCGGTCTCCAGCAATCTTGACCCAGGTTTTTCAAATATGGCACTCCCCCAGAGCCTTGCAGGGCACTCTTACAACTGGAAAAGACCAGCTTTAAATTTGTGTATTTCAAGTACATAAGTTCTCATGTCCCTATAGGCTGCTTTTTCCTGTGAACACTTCCTTCTATTTATAAACAGGCTTCATGTAGTTCCCCTGTTGGTTTAGTCTTGAGTAGCGCCTGGTTCTTACACATGGCATTAGCCACTTGTCACTATGACAACCATCTCAAGCGAGTTAAAAGGACTTTATAGGGTTTTTAAGTTGTGTGTTAGCAAGTTGGTGAAAATTAGCTATCAGTGTGTGTTTGAAACTGTGTGAAAACACAAAATAAATCAAAGAAAGAGGGGCCAGCTGAAGAGTTTTGCCAGCTGCCTTTTTCCTGGTATATAGTACAAACAAACCTTACCCAAACTCTTAATTAACTCATTTTTTCTCATGTTTTCTAACTTGAATTAGCTGCAGAATAAAGAATAGTACAATCAGTTTCTTTTTGTGTGTTATTTTTTTTTCCGTAAGTAATTGCAAATTTTTAGCAGTACTACAGTAAGACATGCCCATCCTTTCTCTGAGTATGGACTGCTGGGGGATAAATGAAGTATGAATGCAGCTATGTCAATCTAATTTTTTATGAGAGTTCATGGCTCTGGGTTTAGCAGTGTGAAGCTACCTTAAGTAGCCTAGGTAAATTTCTTTTTTTTCTTTTTTTTTTCTGGAATGGGTGATAGCTGAGGTAGCTAAGATTATGAAAAAATTATTATTTTCTTTTATTATTTAGTTGATATGCTTTTCACGTGACAACTACTTCAAGGGCAGTTGCAAAAATTAAAGATCCAGTGCTTCTCTGTAGTGGTACTGAAGTAAAATGGCCATAAATTGTGTCCAGGACATCAGGAAAAAAAAACATCGAAAGAAAAAGCTGTGCTTATGATTCAAAATTCACATGTCTTTTGCTTGATCTCTGTTAAAATTGGCATGCTTAACTTTTTTTTAAGTGAATCTTAAACCTAAAAATCTGAAAACTTTTCCTTTTAATATACCTAGACAACATTTCTCGGCTGAAATTTGTGGTTAAAATATTTACTTATATTGTGTAAGATAGGTATTTTTCAAAATATAAGGTAGATTCAATAATCATGGATTCAAAAATTATTCTCATCATCACTCATTCCTCCTCTTCTCCCAAATTTTACATCTTCCAACTAGGAAACTATAGACTACCATTTACTCCATCATGTATACAACAATAGATGGAGCTAGGTGTATTCACTTCATTCCAAGGATTCTTTCTTGTTTAGACCCATTGTTTGGGTCTAAGCTCAGTAACTAGTTAATTCTGTCACTAAAGATATATCTGCCCTTTTTACTTATGAATGATACAATAAATATGTGTGTACCAAGTTTGATAATATGGATTTCAGTTGCTACTTTATAAAAACAGTTGAATATCCTGCTAAGCCAACTTTTTTCATTTAATACTGCTGTTATAATTAGATCCTTTAAATACTTTTATGTTGATGGTAGTGTTTTGCCAATATAATGAAATTAGAGATGTGGTTGCATTGTTCAAATCCAGTTAAATTTTTAATTTCACTTGAGTGCATTCAAGAGAGGTAGCAAAAGAATAGAGCCTCTCAGTCCCCAACCAAAATATTCTAACCACACAATAATAAGAAAAAAGCAAATAATACTTGTAATAGTCACACTTAGAAGATATAAGTTAAATGGCTGTTTCATATAGAGGGAAGTTTCTAAAAACCACAATGTCACAAGTTTGTGGCAAGCCCAACACTTGAACTGTCCTTAATGTGTTGCGTGAATAGTTTCTTCAAAAGATAACTGTATTAATTCCTTACCTTTGAAGGAACAGAGTGTAAATTTCCTGAATCAGTTCTATGATTATATTACACACAATCTTGATTGCAAGATATGGCTATCAAAAACAACTTCTGTAAATTTTGTGCATTTTTTTTCATTGCAACAGCTCTTTTGTTATAGCTGAGTTAACTTCACTGCCATGAGAAATAGTCAAGCAGATAGTAAAAGCTTTATGCTCTTTTGTCCAAAGCTTTCATGTATACTCTGGTGATGTTTTAGAAGATATAGCTGTTGACAACATATTTTTACTGTTTAATATTTTTCTGTACCTAAAAAGCCAAAGTGAAAAAAAAAAAAAGTAATTCAGTATTCTGGCAAGCAGTGCAAGTTATCCCAGGAAATATATATTTTTAACGGTAATATCAGTACCATCTGTTTATTCTTTTCCATCCTATACTTAAAAGAAAATCAGGTTTATTTCAAGGAAATATCAGCTGTCGATCTACTGAGAGAACAAACGACCTGACTAACCATCACACCTAAGGAGTATGGCGAATATGAAAGTGTTGTATAGGAAGGCTCAGAATCCCTAGCAAGATTTGAATTGACAGCAACTTGATTGATGGATTCATGATATAAAGTCACACGAAGTTACAAGGTTAATTGC
Organism: Psophia crepitans; assembly: GCA_013399095.1. NCBI lineage: Eukaryota > Metazoa > Chordata > Aves > Gruiformes > Psophiidae > Psophia > Psophia crepitans. The sequence goes on from VWZZ01002678.1 coordinate 47,631, forward strand.
TTCATACAGAATGGTGTTCTGTATGGAGAACTGCCTATATTATGTTTGCATTCATTTACCTGTAAAAGCAATGTGTAGGACTGCTTTCTCTCACCAAATCTATTGTATTGCTTCTAAGGATTTTTTAATTCCAGAAAGAACAATTTTAATAGTTTAAAAAGCAAGACATAAGTGCAAAGTGAACTTATCTGCTTCAAGTAACCTGAAGTTGTAATTATATAAACGTTAAGAGCTGGTGTCTGTTCAGAAAAACATATTAAAATTTGTCTTTTTATTACATTTTTTTAGTAGGACTATGTAAATACAAACTGGAAGAGGTTCTGCATGGAAATGTAGAAGATAAAAAATGGAAGCTGGGAATGCAGGAGTCATTTATCTGACTCACTAAATATGCATAAGCACATCACACTTCTATAGTGATGCGAGTGTTTTTATCTGTTAGATTCATGCCTGTGTTGGACAAAAAGGAGCATAGCTTCTGTGTTCTGATACAGAGAGAACAAAACTGTAAAGTTCTGCTAGGTTCTGTTAATACCTGTTTTCTCTGAACACTCAATTTCACGAGGTTTGATGTATAACATAATCCATGAATGTATGTAATTGAATTGTTTCCTGTCAGACTACACAGAGACAACATATTTAAGCAAAAATGCATAGTTTGGCAGGTTTAAAAAACAGTGGAAATATTTTATAGGTAATAATTTCCACTGCGCATCTTTAGCTATTGTTTCTTGATCTGTAGGAAAGTGAATATTTTACAAACATGTATTTAAAGAACATGCATGTTCCAATGACACCTTTTTGACAACATGGAGGCTTTTCTGCCATTTTGGAATACTAAAAATGATTTCATGATTTGTGATCTGAAGTGATAACTGTTGCTTAAGGAAAATATTGAAGAAAAGAAAAACATGGATAACTTTGTGTGCAACATCACTGTATTAGTTTTAAATTTTCACATTAAATCTTGTAATAGTTCCTTAAAAGAAACGCCATATGGCTATCAAAATGCCTCTGAAGGAGCAATAAATCATTAGGTAAGAAAGTACTTGAGAATTTTTAATCTTGATGGATACATACATCTTGTAGTATTTTTAACTACAGACTCAATTAACATTACATGGCGCTGATATAATACTGACTGCAAAAGAAACTCTAAACACCACATCCATTTAATAGCAATTTATAAACATCTGTCACTTGATATTTAGAAAACAGGTATATTTATGGGTCCTCTGGTGTTTTGTTGATTGCAGACTGGAGAGGAAAAAACATTGTAGAAATTGAAAACTATTTAACTGCTTGCGGCCGGTATTTTCCTTGGTGACTTCTTTGACACAAAAGGTTCCACAAGGTTTATTTTGATAGATGCTGAGTTAAAGAGAAAACAAACAAGCGCTAAACAGCCACGAACAGCCACAAAAAAATCCTTCCAGCAATATAGGAATAAGTAAAAGCAACAACCAGATTCCTGTGGAAAACAATGAATTAAAATTGGCATGCAAAATGTGTTTACTCAAGAAAAAAACTCCAGCTGGAGGATGGGAGAGAACCTCCCGTTTCAGTTCAATGCTTTTGCTCCTTAAAGAAATACCTCAGCATTTATTTTAATACAGCTGAAGGGAATTGTAGTTAGAAAACACAATTTTTCATTGTTTCGTCTATTGAATACAGGCATGACTATTTGAACCATTTTGAATCAGTCTTCAAAAAGTCCTCAAAACTTAATTGGTTCTCAGAGCAACACAAGATAGAACAAACACACACAAGTCAGCAGAGGAAGAGTTGCACCAAGGAACACCTTTGTTTTTATGGAAGTGAAGTGTGCTGTTGACAGATTTTGTACAAAAGATTGTACCAGTTGAGGAGAAAAAAATCAAAATAAAAGATGAGTAGATAGGAATGGAAACTTCAAGTAAGCAGGCAGATAACAGGATGACTTCCCTGTCAGCTTCTGGAGTCTGTAGAGGGTATTATTTTACTGTTACTATGACTCCCTTCTCAGGAAGTTTTGCACTCGTGACAGCCTGTTTAGAGCAGATCCTTACAAGTAGTGTACTGCAGCCAGCATTGACAATCATTGTGAGGTCTTTGAATTAATACTGTGTGTCAAGTTATTTAACACTGACCAAATCTGAAAAAGTAAGGTGAATATTTTGGTCTATATTTCCAAAATATTAAAGGCTGAAAAATTCAGAAGATTTGTTACTGTAAGCTTATCTATAAGGAAAAGTGGCTTACTACTGTGAAAGTTTTTGTTGGGTTTTTTTTTTTTTTTTTT
>VWZZ01002681.1:0-11554 GCA_013399095.1 Psophia crepitans
GGCTGTTTATCAGGGAGTATAGTAACAGCACAAAGGGTACTGGGTATAAACTAAAAGAGGGGAGATTTAGATTGGACATTAGGAAGAAATTCTTCCCTGTGAGGGTGGTGAAGCACTGGAACAGGTTGTCCAGAGAAGCTGTGGAGGCCCCATCCCAGGAAGTGTTCAAGGCCAGGTTGGATGGGGCTTTGGGCAGCCTGGTCTGGTGGAGGGTGTCCCTGCCCATGGCAGGCGAGTTGGAACTAGATGATCCTTGTGGTCTCTTCCAACCCAAACCATTCCATGATTCTATGATTCTAAAAGGTAGGAGACAAAAGAGAACGTGGAGGAAAAAACCTTCAAAAAACAAAGCCTAGAGCAATTAGGACACAAATGTGTCCAAAAGAAAACAGAAGGTGAGAAGGCAAAAGAATAGCATGAGGAAAGTGACCACATAGTTTCAGCTGTGCCCTGTAGTAGCTGTTACTAGAACATCTCAAGAATTCAGCCAAAAAAGCTTTTATCTGATAGAGCTGTTGTTCCACTCATTCATTTTAAAGGTTACTGTTGACGTGGATTTCTTTCAAAAATGTCTTACTAAAAATCTAATTAATTTTGCAGTAGTGTGCATAAATTATGGAGACTATGAGATGGGAGGTTATTCACATAAGACAGTTACTAAGAAAAGTGATACTGAGTTTTGCATTAGACTTATTCTCCCATGAACACAGATGTCTAAGTAAGACAGCTCTGAGACAGAGATGTGGGGGTGGCAGACAGTGATGCCCAGGCTCTGATTCCTTGATTTTCTTTATTGCAGCATGTGTGGCCAAGAGCTTGCTGTGCAGCCACACTCCCACTTGTTTCAAAGCATCCTCATCTTCTGGAAGCCACTCTCCAGCGTAGCGGCATAAGAGTCACTTGGCAGTTTTTGCTCAGAATGGTTGTCAAGGCGGTAGCTGTCACTAATAGAAATTTCTTCTACTGCTTTGGGACTGCTGTGAACCGTTCCTCTGATCATGAGCTTGACAGATCAACTGGCTGGTGCTCAGTGACCCCATCACCATAGCTGGCAGACATTGATTTGACACATCAGGGCAGGCAGCTACTTTGGAAGCCTGGTAATGTCAGTCCCTGACAACGCATCACGTTTGTGCAGAGGTGATGCAGCTTTTTGAGTAATGTCACCAACCAATGGGACATCAGCTACCATGTTTTAAAATGTGTGCATATTATTCATTCTAAAAAAAACCACGTTTGCCTTTTTAGAGAAAACATTGGTGTAATCGTCTACCAATCTAATACAGCAAATGGTTTTAGGAATTGTCTGATAGTTTTTTGCACTCAGTGTATTACTTGGTCAGGAAGATATTTTACATTTTCAGTTATACCTTCAAATTATGAAGCATATATTGAACTCTGCTGTGGGTGGGGTTTTTTTCCACTTTAAAAATCTTTTTATGATGAATCAATCTGCTTAATCATCTAAATAAATGTCAACTCTTCTTCAAAACTGTGATTTATAGTGAAATAATAATGTTATCAATAAAAAGCATTAGAAAATTTACAGAAAGAGGTAAAATCTTTGTAGCTTAATATACTCTTATTACGTCTAAATGCCAAACTGAAGAAGAAATCAGAAGTCAGAGAAGTAGGACAACATGCAGAGTCAGATGTGGTCAGCTGCGTCCCATTCGAGCCCATTTAAAAGCCTGAAAGAGATGGAATCCAGCTGAGTTCTTTTGGTGACGATATCCAAGGTGCTGGGAGTCCCTTAGCAGCTGCACTTCTTCTGGATGGTCCTGATACCCTCCACTCCCCTTGCAGCTCCCTATTTGGTGGCCTTCCTGGGAAATAAAAGTCTTGGAAAAGATGTATCACCCTTTTGATTTCTCAGGCCCAAGATATTTTTTTTTCTGTCTACTTTCACTGTCTTTATTTAGTGCAAATAGTAAGGTTTGAAAAACTGTTTCTACAATGCTTTAGGTAGTAGATTAGAATTAGATTAGAATCTACCGTGTATCACATATTTTAGTTAAGAACGTTAAAGATTGGGTTCATTCAGCTTATCTCTGAGCTTGCACACTTCACAAGCACCCTCACAGCTGCACCTGACGCAATGCTGATGTATGCACACAAATAGCAAATTAGCCACACTTACCATCAGGCAATTTGCAAGCTTAATGTAATGTGTGCATTTCTATGCATCGGGGGACTACGCAGTGCGCCTGCGTTTCTTTGAGTGAGCAAACTTGATTCAATTCGGAGTACCAGCTCACTTCAATTTAACCCTTTATTTGCTCGTAAGAAGGCTGGCTTACTGACAGCAATGTGTGCACGTGTGGAGCCTAGTTGCAGGTTGTACTACTAACACCTCATGTTAGTAGTGTGAACTGTTTGATTTGTTCATGGAAGCTGTTTAATAAAGCTTTATGTTACAACACAGACCATGGGAAAAATGTCCATATGCTTGTCATTTTACTTCATATGGATGAAAATTAACTTAGTTAATCAGACATCTCTTAACATGCATACCACCTACAAGATTAGCCTAATCCCCCCACAGCTCAGTCTTAATTTGCTTTTAGCATTTGAGTTGGATTTATACCGTCATATTTGCCTCTAAGGCTGTGATCCAATACAACAGTAAATATAATTTATAATACTACTGGCCCCAAATTGCAGCAGCTGTCTAATAGAAAGCACTGCCCTGATAAATATAGTAGAAAGTTTTGATGGGTTAAATTCCTATCAACAGATTTTAAGCTGGCTTTGCTGTAGTGTAGGTCCAAAGGTGCTCTTGCATCCAGATCCATCCCAGGAGTCTGCCTCAATACCCTTATATCTCTTCCCTGCTTGTTCTATTCAAAGATAATGATCCTTGGATGTCACATGCAAGCTCACAATCTTATTGGACGTCTCTAATGTGTCTGTGGACACTTGCCTTAGCCAGGCTTCTTTGTCACAGACCTTATCCTTGATTCCTGCCTTGCATTAGTCCTCTTCATGAGATGTTTTCCTTAACCCTCACCTCAGCATTCACACAACCCATCTGCCAGTACAGCACTGTCACTGCCTCACAGCAAAGCTAGCTAACATCAAGCCATAACTCTATGCAAGCTATAAATACAGCTTGTGTTCCTCAGACACCACCCCTTCACTATGCTGCAGACCTTTGGGGGCAATACATATCAAGATACAGTTCACCATTTCCCACAGAGGCTTCAGTGGGAACGTCAAAGGAACCTGGGAAAGTTAAGGGCAAAAGACATGTCTCTGAAAAGTTCCACAAGGTGGTGAGGGGCAACAGTGAGAAGGGCAGGTGAGATGGTACTGACAAGTTTACTGTCATTACAGTAGTGGGCCATGTCCCAAGGGGGGACATACACATACTTTAAGAGAACAAAGGGGACTCCATGGCAAAGAATCTAGGGTTTCCCTTTGGGATAGTTGAGGTCACTCCCTGTAAGGTAGAGGATGAGTTTGAGAACAAACAGCTGCCAATATGGAAAAGGCAGCCAAGGAGAAACGAAATACTTTTGGTAGCCAAAAGTACTATCTATTCCCAAATATTTCAAGAATACTTTTTTTCCTTTTCCTGGGTTATCATAGTATTTTTAGGCATTCATTCTGGTCTCAAGTGCTTTACTAACAAACTATTTACTATATGAAGAATGCTGCTCCCTAATTCATCCATGCCCCTAAGCCTGTGCCAGAGGCTTCTGCCTCAGTTTGTCCCAGGCCTGTGCCATATGGGAGCTCCCCATTACTACCCAGGGTGTCCATCTGTCCCCTGTTCCACCATACTTTGTGTCAGGTTGAATTGCATGTCATACTGCTGCAAGCCTTGCAGGTCTGTGATCCCACTATATCCAAGTATTGGTCTCTTATCCTCAGTAGTCCCCTCCCTTGGAAAGAGCCACTTGCAACATTACCAAGAGTTAGGCTGGTCTGTAAAGCAGAAGAGGTTTCACCAGTGGAGCAATCCACCTTCACTGCCCTCCTCCTTGTTGCAAGTCCACTTATTTTTTGTCTCAAAGATCATGCCATGCATTCTTCAGAAATGTATACGCCTCCACTCATCCTAGGAGGTCTCCTTCACCCCAAGTCTACCACCACACAGGTTTACCATCCCTCACTGACTCCACTCCACAGGCCTTCATGGCTTAGGAGTAACCTACCCAAAGAGTATGCACATGGAAGCTGCCAACAGTTGAGCTGATCCAGGCAGGCAGAAGCTGCTGGTATAGATCTTCAGGTAATATTTGGAAAGGTTAACGTCCTGCCTAGCTAAGGAAAGAACAAGGATTACTTTTATTCTCTTACTGAACCAATTCTGCTAACTGTGGCAGCACACTGAACAGCACAGGGTATGCAGGACAGCCGAGAGGCTGAGCAGTTCTGTGGCAGCAAACACGTGGATGCAGGAAAGAGGGGCTCATGATGGTAAGAAAGAACAGGCTCTGTCCTGGACTAAGGAATTATCCTAGGACATCCAAAGAGTAGAGCCAGGTGACAAATGAAGCTGCTGTTGAATCACAAGCGCTAGCATAGACTCAGAGGAGGTTGCTAGTGGCCATAATGAGTATCAGTCATTCCTACTCCCTCAGAAGTTCCTGCTGCCTCAGACTTAGCCTTCCTGACCCCTTCATATCCTATCCCAAACACCTCTTCACCAGATAACTTACCCAAAGCTCAGCGGCTGCTGAGGAACAACTCCCAGTAGAGCAGAAATTGCCTGCAGGAGGCACGGTATGAGATTCTTGCTACAGCCTGATTCCAAACAAGAATTCAGGCAGTGCCCACCTTCCACATCTTCAATTCAAGTATGTTTGGAAACCACTGCCATATCCAATTTTGTTCAAGATTTTATTTTCTTTTTGCCTTTGTTTTTCAATTACTTCCTACTTTTCATTTGTTTCCAGCTGAGAGCATTACTTGGGAGCTTTCACAGCAGGACTGGATGGCATCAGAGACAGTAAGGGTTGAAATCTCAAACATTTCAAAGCCTGAGGCAAAGAGCTGCAGAGCCGCAATGGATGGGCTGGCGCAGCTGGGATTTCAAAGCCAGGAGGGCCTGGCTCCAAGAACGGGATACAAAGGGCTTCAGGGGGAAACAGCAGTTGGGAACAGGGAAGTCAGAGAAAAGCTGATTTACTGCTCATGTCCAACACATGCACGATTTCAAGTTACGGCAAACAGCTGTCAGCCACTCAGGTTGTCCCTGACAATGTGACCCCTCCATTTTTCACAGGAAATGAGTGAGCTGCAGCTGGTGGAGGGACTGGCTGTAGTTCCACTTGTTACAGTCCTACCCTGACATCATCTGCTCTTTTGGCTCTCCAAATTTTTGTGAAGGACACAGCACGCAAACAGGGCAGTTTAGTAGCCCTCCAGCATCCTTTTAGGCACATTGCCCAGCCATTTTGAAGCCTTGTCTGAGGTGGCAATGCAAGAGGTTCTAGCCAGGTTGCTGCTAAATGCAAGAAGCAGCAAGGAGGCTCATCCAGTATTAGGGTGTTTCAGAAACTCTACTGCTCCAAATGGGCTCAGCAGCAGGTTTGTACTTGGCATGGCTACATGGCATCAGAAGTGCAGCAGATATGAACGATGTGAGTGCCATACATCTTACCAGACCAGCCAGAGCTAACAGCAGTAAAGTATCTATAATGATCCATGATGGCTCCTCTGGGCATTCCTGGTGATGGAGAATTGTGCCAGGTCAGGAGACAGGCAATAAAGAGATGACCATACCATGTTGTCTTTTCAGGTAGTGCAGCCTTTCAACACATCCTCTGTGCCCACAGAAGGTGCCAGGTGTCACCTCCTAACTCACACAGGTAGCTGTCACCTTCCCAAGCCCAGGCTGATGGGTGATGCACCAGAAAAAGCTAGGTGTTCCCAGGTCTGACATAGCCAAGGCAACCTTCTTCTTGATTCTCAGCGGCACTCTGGCGATGACTATCTTCTGATTCCAGTAAGAGCTACTTCTCACAAACCCTGTGCAACAAGTGGAGTACCAATCTTTTCCTAAATGCTGCCAGCTCTGACTTCATTAACTCAATGCCCACACATGTTGCCTGGTGCTCTGTGCTGTCCCAGAGCAAAATGAAAGCTGCACTTGGTGCAGGGATCCCTTGTACTGCTGTATGGCCGTGACCAGGAATGGGACTGCCTTCCTACTGCTACTGCAGCTGCTCAAGAGCAGCTTAAACACTGTGTTGATTTTCACAGTGGAGATGTCCAGTGCCTCTCTGTGAGGAAATTTCTGTAGCAACTGGCTGATCTTGGAAAGGGAAAGCTACCCTTTGACAGCAGCCCACTCTGGAAGCTGCAACACTATGCTGCTCCTGAACTAACAATTCGTGTGGCACAGGACAGGCAAGATGCAGGCTGGATGTCCACCCAGGCTGGTGGCACTAGCTGTAATGCCTGGCATGCAAGGCAGCAAACAAACAAACAAACAAATCTATCACCACTGTGTAATCTTGCTAATTTGAAACGATCGTACACCTGCTTCTGAATTAGCTCAAATCTGTTCTTTCAGGTAATTAAATATTAGTGATCACAGAACTGTGTACTAAATTAAGCATAAATTAAACACATTTTTAAAAATGTGGGCAGCCTCTTCAGACCAATAAGAACGTCTGCAAATGACCACAAATCTTTGAAAGCAAAGGGCTCCAGGAACCACTTGTTTGCCAGCTCACCCATGTTATTGCCTACGTGAATGAGCTGTGAAGAACCCATGGGTCCAGCTGCCCTTTTTGGCTCTATGGGTAAGATGAGAACCAAGATGACCCTTTCACAGAATCACAAGGGTTGGAAGGGACCTCGAAAGATCATCTAGTCCAACCCCCCCCGGCAAGGCAGGGCCACCTAGAGCACATCACTCAGGAACGTGTCCAGTCGGGTTTTGAATGTCTCCAGAGAAGGAGACTCCACAACCTCTCTGGGCAGCCTGTTCCAGTGCTCTGTCACCCTCACAGGGAAAAAGTTTTTCCTCACATTAACTCGGAACCTCCTATGCTCCAATTTGCACCCGTTGCCCCTTGTCCTATCGCTTAGTGAGACCGAGAAGAGCCTGGCTCCATCTTCCCGACGCTCACCCTTAACATATTTATAAACATTGATGAGGTCACCCCTCAGCCTCCTCTTCTCCAAGCTAAAGAGACCCAGCTCCCTCAGCCTTTCCTCATAAGGGAGATGTTCCACTCCCTCGATCATCTTAGTGGCTCTGCGCTGGACTCTCTCCAGCAGCTCCCTATCCTTGTTGTGGTAAATGGGGCCGAATCTAGTTGGAGGCCTGTGACTAGTGGAGTCCCTCAGGGGTCGGTGCTGGGTCCGGTACTATTCAATGACTCTTTGCTTGAGCTATCATTGCAGAAAAGCAACTGGGATATTCAGCAGAGTGCATGTAGACCATTTTCAGTCTCCACCGGCATACTCACCAGCGCCGTGCCACCAACACGACCTAGCTCGTTGCAACCCATTCTCAGACCGGCTTCCACTGTGGGACACGTTTTGATTTGCTAACTAGCAATTTTTCGGCTCATAGACATGAAACAAGTGGAAACAAAATGGGAAGTATTCCGGTGTATAAAAAAGGGTAATGGTAGGTGAATAAAATATTTTAAATCAGCAAAGATACAGAAGAGGCAGGTTTTCCTTCACTTTCAGAATTAGAGTATCTCGAGGCAAACATTTTTTCTATGTGCTGTATTATTTTGGCTCATTCATGGGAATTAGAATTAACAAGATGAAACAAAAAAAAGGATAAATTTTGGATTTATGGTCAGAAAATATCGGTGTAATAAACTGTAAGTGGCTGTGCATTAGGCAGACCACTGTCTACAGGAAAGGTGCCAGCTTTCCCTAACTCAGCCTGCTGAGTGTGTATGTGTCGTGTTAGTCTAAACGACCGCTCAAATGCAGGTTGAGTCAGTACAGCAATCTGCATTAGTCCCCCAAACATTTTTAAATAATTTTTAAAAATTCAGCTGTAAAATTAGTCAAGATCATAAATAAATGCATGATACATTTCAAATAATCCCAGTGGAACTACAATTAAATTTTTGTTGTTGTTGTTTTCATTGCTCTTTAGTGTTGCAAAACTTATTTTCCCAAGCTCCAAACTGGAAACAAGAACAGGAACTGATGAATATCCACACATACAGGTGCATTAACTTGTTACTTCATGCTTGAAAGTAGCATTTCTTTCCTATATTCTTTTTCTTTGAACAAACAAACAAACACAAACCATCTTTATCACATGAAAAGCGCATTTCTTAGAATAAATTTTGTGAATATTCTGCTTACATGGGTCAATATGGCTTTCTCTGAAATCGTAGGTTACAACGAGAAAAGAAGCGATGCAAAATGAATGTGAAAACATACTGCTTTTATTTTCTGGGGTTTAAATTGTTGGGTTTTTTTCTCCAACAACATTGTGTGAACAACAAGCATGTGACTTGGATCTCATTTTTAATGATCTACTCTTCAACTACTTGTTTAAAAATTGCCACATTATTACAAAGCAGGTTAATGCTTTAGTCTACTTTATGATAACCCCTTGAGGAAGACATAAAATGCAGAAAAAACAGTGCAAGCGGTGACCAGGTAAATGCTGGAACTTCTAGAGAAAAGACATTTTACTGTGTCAACAAATTGAGAATGAGTTTCCAAAACTCCGGCACATTCAGAAAGGCCAGATATCTTGATGTTTTAGTTTTACATGTATCTTTGCTCTCTCTTTCCCTGTTTTTCTACGTAGAATTTAAATCCTTGTAACCTTATTTTTTAACAAACCCAGGTGTTCTTGGGGATCTCTCTAATTATTGCTCTGGCTGGGCCACTTATGCTTTCATTAATAACTCATATTCTTCTATTGCTGCTCTGCTTTTGGATTCAAGTAGACTGTAGAAAGTGCTCCACAAGGATGAGATTAAGGGATATAAAAAAACCACGGAGTGAAGTCTGCTATCTTCAATGTCCATGACAAAGATTGATTTACTGCTCAGAGCTACCGTCCCCTACAGTTTGTGCCACTTCGCGCTCCTGGACGCAGTCCAAGCAACGATGAGCAGCTACCTACACAGGCACGTGGCTGGAACGGTCTGAAGTCTATAGGGCTACGTATAGGCCAGTAACTAACGGTGCCCAAGGAAATATTGCTGGGCGTTCCTCTGAGTCTGCCGACAAATTGTGGGATTGATCCTAACCTGGGCTGGGAACTATTCAAACCCCAGTTTGGGGTAGTCCCCGTGTTCGGGACGCCAAGAGGGTGGACACAGACTCCGATAATGCCAGTTGGCCGCAGCACTGGAGCACTGCCTTGCAGCTATGCTTAATTCAGCAGCAGGGACATAGTCCGGGAGTCAAATCTGCCCGAAGCGGAAAATCAGTTGCTGAGCATGAACACTAGCTGGCTAATGTGACTCACAGGCCTTTGTACAAGGACTTCCACTTCAGTGACAGGCTTGAACGTTCTTTTTTGCCCCATTTTACGCCAGTGCCCAACTTTCTTGATCTATAGGCAAAAATGTTTTAAAACATGTGACTAACAGCAAATCTACTGATGCAGAGAGACTGGAAACAGCCTTTTTTTTTTTTTCCTCTTGGCAAATTTATGATGAGAGTTCCTTTCTTGCTTACACTTTGCAGTGTAGATTTTGTACATATTACTCTCATCACTGGGAATGAGGGTACATAAAACTGTGACTTATTTCAAATGATACTAACAACCTGTCTTTGTTTTTTTCTTTTTATAAAGCACAGTGCATTTATTCTACTCCAACCCTTCTTCATATCAGTTCTTTCAGGGCAGAACTGATGAGTTTGTGCTCTGCCTTCTCAATCTAATATTGCACAGCAGCCTATTAATGGTAATTAATTTTTTTTTTATTTTTCCAAAGTATTGACATTATAGGTAAGATTGTATTTTACCAGACTGCTAGCCTCCATTACACATTTATAAAACTAATTTTTTTTTTTATTTACACTAATGCTTTGATAGGAGAAGGTGAATTTTAAACCCAGCAGAATACTTCATAATGAAAAGAAGAAACAGTGAGGGGAGGATGGAGGCCAAGGCAGGTGCGGGCTCTGTGCACCATTTCTCCTCTCCACGAAGAAAAATAAAATACCAAGCTAGTTACTTACCCTGCAGAGGAAAATGGAAACATGAGCCACTAATCGTACATACTCTTGAGCCTCTGTGATAGCAGTTCCAAACAGAAATAGCTCATTTTACATAAACTTTTGGAATTCACATTTCCAAAAAAAAAAATATTCCCCAAACCTGAGACAATGTAAATTAAATCAAGTCTTTCCTTTCTGTATAAACTTCTCATAGCGAAAAAAGTTTTGTGGTGGGTTTTTTTGTTTTTCTTTTCTTTTTAAAAGAGCTCTAAATAAGTTGGGGGAAGGGAGAAAACAGTTACCAACTTTTTAATAGAACGTGAAGGAATTTCTTACTGTCTCATCCTACAATATTTTTAGAGGCTGGTCTTAGTACGAGTATCTACATGACATGATTTAAATCATTGATGACATAATTCAAAGAAGACAAGCAATTATTGCCCTCCATATTTCAAAGCTCTACAGATGCCCAGGGACATCTGGGATTCATTTAGAAATGTGGCAGATTACGGGTCTGGCTGCTTCTACAGGCTGAATCTTCTGTGGGATCAAGGAAGCGGCCTCTGTGCTGGAGTCACAGCCTTGAGACAGGACTGCAGCACACACTACGGTGAAGTGATTGTGCCCGATGCACGTGGCCGTGTGTGGCAGGCCTTCACATTGGTGCCAAAGCTCTGTAAGTTCTGCTATCAGAGCTTGCTTTCCTGGACATAATTGAGGTTCTTCTCTCAAGCCCATGGCGTGTGAGCTGTATTCAGCTGTTCGGTTGTCCCGCTGCAAGTCCTCACCAGCTCCTCAGTCTGCTCCAGCTCACAGTTAGGCCTTAATGGTGGACTTCAAGAAAAGTTATGGTGATACCTTTAAGCACCTTGCACATGGTACCTAGTACCAATTCAAGTGTTTCCCCAACCTGTTCCACTGTCTCCAATGCTTCATATGGAAAGTTTAAATGCTTTTTCTTTTGAAATTCTGCCTTTGAAACCTCCGTGACCCGAACTTGTCCAGGCGGTCTGGCAGGGCACATAGGACACCTTGACTCCAGTTCTTGTAGAAGCTTTTCAGCTGCATCCTCTGGGTGTTATGTCCACAAATTCCTATTTCCTGTTTTGCTGACCTATGAGATTTTATTTCACTTTTGGACAGGCTAGTAAATCATTCTTTTAAAAAAACATAATAAAAATTTAGAAAGATAACCTTGCTTGTCGTTTTCTTCCAACCCAGCTTCCAACGGACCTTAGCGGTTGTTACAGCTGAGTTTTCGAGAAGTTGGTGATGGTTTTTTAGGCTGTTGGTGAAACGAGACAGCCTTTCTGGTTTGCCACTCGGACTAAGGCTGGTGTATTTAGTCATACCTCCTAACGAAGTTTGCACAGGGGCAGCTCCCCCGGCCCCGAGGCAGCCCGGCCGGGATATGTCCCCTACCCCCCACCCCCCC
>VWZZ01002681.1:11968-24346 GCA_013399095.1 Psophia crepitans
GCCGGGCTGCCTCTGTGTCACGGCCGGTACAAGGTGCTTTGCGGGGCGGCTCGCCCTCGCTCCCCTCTCCCGGAGGAGGTGCCGCTGCCGCCTGACCTTCCTGGCAGGACTGGATGGGGCTTTAGAGGAAATACGGCATTTGGGGGGGGTTAAATAATTCTCAAAAGCATGATTTACTTCTTGCCGCTTTGCCCGGCTTCTGCTGTGATCTCCAGGGCTCGGGTGCCGTTTGGCTGTTTCATGCCGGAAAGTGTATAAAATTAGCTGATAAAGTCTGCAGTCGGTGTTTCAAGCCAAGGAGATAGCCCTGACTTAGGACAGATAATGTGGCCTCTGGGTATTGCTTCTTAGACTGCTTTTTTCTAGGACAGTAAATCCTGGAGTGTCTTCCAAGTTAAAGCTGCTTCCTCTTTAACTATATGCTTGAATGTGCGTTAGCTTAAAAGAAAGACAAGAAAACAGTATTGTGATGTTTGGTGCATGGTGCTTCGTGCTGACTACTATTGTAGTGGGACTGTGTGGCTAAGGAGTGGTCTTGAGGGGTTTTCTCCTTCCAGTTTTAATTTAGGATCTGAAAGTCAAGCCAGATCTCCCTAGCTGATGCTGTGCCTTCAGCAAAGCAGTTAGGTTCTGTTGAAATTGCATCTTTTTATGTGTCTGCAGCGAATGGGTTTGCAGGAACACATCTTACTGCCTCCCTGACCTCTGCTGGCACTAAAGACCAGAGGTTAGCGCTTGGAACTTGTCTAGCCAGATGATACTACTGTGGACAGGCACAGAGAACACACAGAGGCTGAGTTCGTATTCCGTTGTTTCAGCTGAACCCCCAAAACAACATCCCCTCTCTTGCCTTTCATTCCCACCTTTGAAAAAAACAGTCTGACCAATCGGAACATTTTAGTACGTCGTAATACAAAGTGGGAATTACATTTTTGGCTTGATCCCATAAAGTACCTGGAAGACTTGTAATTTAGGTATCTTAATGTTACTTGCAAGTGTCTGTAAAGTATGAGTGCCAGGTAGGCAGGTAGATAAGTCTGCACTCATCATAGTATCACTAAAGGTTTATTTAAAAAAAAAGAAAAAAAAAAGAAACTGGCAGATTTTTCCTGGGAAACTGCAAAGCTGTGTTGGGAAAACGTGCCTCAGTATGGATGAGAAAAAATCAAAGTTTCCTCTGTAAAAGTAGCAACAGGCTAGAAATCAGGTATTGATATTAGGATGTTATGAAATCCGGGGCAAGGATTAAAATGAGTGAACTCTGAGATCAACAGATGTCTTCTTCGATGGATCTCTTCTGATTTATAGCTTTCGTCTTTCTCCATTTCAGCCTTGTGAGCTACAGACTAGTTAGAAAAGAATTCTTGATGTAGTAACATAAAGGTCTGTTTTAATTGTGTGCTGTTGAGATATTATTTTAAATGTAATGGTGTAGAATGATCATCATTCCTTGTACAGTAGCTGTCTGACTTGAAGTTATCCTGCTTTTCTCCTGTAGTTTTTTTGAGTAAATAAGTGGGGGTTTTCCTATATAAAAATACAGAGGACAAGGTAAGGCTTAGGCGTTTCCTTATAACTTCCTTGACCAGTGGAGTTGTGCAATGACTCTTTCTGACAACGCAATTAATTATGAAACTTTCACATGCAAAGTTAAACCCCATTGCCTTTAAAATGTTTAATATTCCACTTTTTAATGCTACCATTTCAAGCGAGTTTCCATAAATGTGAAATTCTTTCCTGCATGTTTTTATAAATATATAAGTAACTTTTGTAATGCTTTTCCTCCCCATTTTATCTATGTAATTGAAGTGAGCTATCTTCCTATGGCCTTGTTGGCTCTTGTAAGATAAATGGCATCACAGAACATCAGGTGTTGTGGGAAGCAATTTGTAAAACGGGCAGCGAAAAAGGTCCAAGGTCCTACTGGCCCAGTTTAGTAGCTGAGATTAGTGAGGTGGCTCAGAAGACCAGAGATGGTACATCTGCCCCTTCTTGTGCTGCCCATCACAGAGCAACATTTGACTTCTCTGTAGCTGTTCAGGAAAGTTTAAGAACTGTGGTACTTAATCTCAGATGTGATTCCATTTTTGTCACAAAAAGGAGGTGCTTTCCTATCTGTACTTTGCATGTTATTTGGAATCTTAATAGGCATCTTTGCGGTTTTTGAATGGAAATGTGTTGACCATGAGCCAACCCTTTTTTTTCTCGAAGGGCTGGGAAGGAGGCGAGGTCTTTCCTCCTTTCCGTACGTGCATGTTCTGCGTAACTGGGTGACTTTATTTCTAGTGTCCAAGGAACTGTAGAGCCAGTTTTACTCTTGGAGCTCAGGGTCCCCTTTGCAAAACTGACTGAACACAGAAAACAAGCAGGTGATGAATAAATAAATAAACATTTAGCAAATAAATAAATAAATAGAAAGGCATGGGATGGGCATTAGGTGTGGGACTCCTAGCACTCTGCTCTGGTAGCATGGCTGTACGCAGTGATCTCTGAAGGGTGTGAGCTGTCACGTGCTAATGCGAGGGACGAGAGGAGAATCTGTTGGCTGGGGATCCTGAGGGTCATGTGAGTTTTGCGAGCAGTAGGTGATACTTCCTTCTGAAGCTACGGAGCCGGGTGTGTAAGTAACTGTACCAGACCACGTGACTCTGTTAAGTAGTATTTATTGTTGGTTTACCCCTATAGGGTTTCCATCTCTAAGAACAGCTTCATTCTGTAGAAGAACCAGTTGCCCAGCTGAGAATTAGGATTTTTATCCTGCAGGCTACACTCCTACTTCCTGTTTCTCCCATTTATTTGTGTCCCCTCTTCCACGAGAGTGCAGCAGTGCTAGAGAGGGTATGGAGGGAAAGGCTTCCAGACTTGCCGAGCCATGCCACAGGAAACTATGTAGATAAAAAATGTAAAATTACATTCGTATGAAAACAGTCTTTAGTGAAGCATACAAGGAAGAGACTGCCATACTGTGAACGGTACCTTCTCAAAGAAAACAGCTTCTACTAATAAAAGGCAAGTAGAGTGTAACTGTCCTCAGTGTGACTGGTCCTGCCTTAAACTTAATTGTCCTTCAGGGAAGGATGGGAAAGGTCTGTGCTTTCATATTTATTTTTTGCCTGATTCAAATACATTTCCTGTTGACATTGTCATTAAATACTGTAATTTCCGAGGCTGAATCATTCAACGGTCGTGTTTGACATCTTTCCTGAAAATGTGGGTTCATGGAGCAAAATGCAAAGGCAGAATTCATCTTGTTGGAGGCATTTCCTCTAAACAGTTATGAGATACTTGTAATTGATGTATGTCCTAAAGAACTACTCACAGAGGTAAATAGATTAGTTATTTTTGTCAGCCAAACCTCATAAAAGAGGTGGTAGTTTGGCAGTAGCACTTTGCTGGGGAGAGAAGTAGGAGGAGACCAGGGTAAGGTGAAGGGGCCAATGGGTAGAGCTCATTTCTCTGGGGGGGAAGAAGGGTAGACTAGCCCCATTCAGGCCAGTATTTGCCATCCCTTAGGTCAGCATTGTCTATCTTTTCCAAACTGCTGGCATCTTAAGTATCTACAATTGGTTCCTGTGTTTGCGCAGTGTACTATCTTGCTTCTTCAGTTCAAAAGACTGAGACGATAAACAGTCTGAACAATGCGTTCTTTTTCCTCTATGGTCTCTGCTGTGTGTAGCATGAGGCTACTTCTTCCTGTCTAAATTGTGGTTGAGACGTTGTAGAATTCGCTACTTTAATTTGCAAAGGCCTGCCTTTTACTGCCCACATTCTTGTGACCAAAGCGGTTTCTTGAAAGTGCCTGTGATAGCAGATTGTGTGATCTTAAGCTGGAAAATGTGATAGCTCACCACGGGTTGACGTACAGGGTGCAGCTACTCAAGGGCTACTGAAAGACTCAACATGACAAAAGTTTGCAGTGCATGGACTCCTTCTGGGATGTGTTCTTTGTTGGTTTAACAGAAAGCCGTTTCAGGAAGTTCGTCAATAAAAACGTAGTCTGTTAAGTGGGTTTTCTGATGTGGCATCTATATTTCTTTGCTTTTCACGTTTCCTTCATTGGTTTGTACAGGTAGGTGCATACAAAGCTGATCAATTTTTTTATGAAATCTTATTCAAGCTTTTTCTTGGGCATACAGTAAAACAATATGTTATTACAGGAGTTAGTGCAGAAGTGTATTTGCCTGCTAAGCAGCTTTGTTCTTTCCATGTATGACTGTACTAGGAGCTTAGAACAAAACTAATATTAACAGGTCAAGAGTATGTTTGAGTGAATTCCTACATAATAATAACAAAGTATTTATAAACCAGTAGGTCTGACCTATTACTAAGTTTTTCTCTATCCAGATAAAGAAAATATTTCCCTGTAGTATCAACCGAGTGGGAAAAGGTATGAAAAATAGCGCATCTATTGCATTTATTGAAATTGCCCACTTGAGTGTCCCTTGCCAGCATCATGAGGCTTACATTCATTAGATCCAGTGGACAGAAACTGGTTTTCTGCAGGGCAACCCCAGCCCTGCCATGTGTCTGGATGAGATCTCAAAACCCTGGAGTAAGTGCTGGATGCCCCGGGGTAGCTGTAATTCAGGTGTGAGCGGACGAGAGCTGGAGAACAGGGTTAAGGGATTGCCGGAGCTGGTGTCAGCACCACTGAGGAAGTGAAAGTTTTTGGTAAACACGCAGGAAGGGGATGGGCAGGAGAAAGAGGAAATCCTCTGTTGGATGTTCTGGGTTCAACTTTTTCAAAATACATTGCAAGAGTCATTTGAATGTGCGTTTATGGCGTAGCAGAACATGCAAATGGGATTCAAAGTACGTTTTTGTAACTACAGAGCTACCATTGCAAAAGATCTGCTAAACTATGCAAAGGCCAGAGAGAAGTATTGCAGCCCATGAGAGGTGCAGAAAACTTGCCTTTTAAGCAACTCTCCTGCTGTATTGCTGGCGTGGCACTTTGTCTTCCTTTTTCTGTGTTGCGAGGTCTTTGCTCTGTCACTGATTTCCAGCTGTTATTGCACTGGCTGTGAGAGAGATTGCAGCAGCTGTCCTGGCACCAGTGGAGAAGCTCCGGGCCGTATTGAGGTGAATGCTAAACCTGTTTCTTTTGGGATGTAGGTGGCCTGATAGATGGTTTCTGTTCGGCAGGCAGTGGTCAGCAGTACTTCCGCAAGGCCGGACTAGGAGAACTTGCCTCTTCTGAAAATCTCCCACTGAATTTCTTTGGTAGCGGTTCCTGTCCCTCTGCCATGATGCTTACCAGTGTGTCTCAAAAGTCTTAGAGCCACACTGTGTTGAAGGTCTTCATTAGTAACAATCTGCTGTTTGTTTGGGGCTTTTTCTCCCTAATTTCCCAAAAAAAGCCATATTTCAGTCTTTATCCAGCTGTAGCAGTACTCCCCTCTTACTGATGTTTCCTTTTTTCTTCTCCTGTCATTCCTTTATTTCCCCAACATCATTCCGTTGTTTCTTTTTCTCCACCTTTGTCTTCAGGACTGTTGGTGGTATAAGCTGTTTATTTCATCTCTTGATTTGGATCTCTGTGCAGCAATTTTTCTTTTTCCCCGCCCAGAAAAATAAGCCTCAGCACCTTTCATAACCTAATTACCATTTGTGATGTACTTGTGCTACTCTATCAGGGAATACATACCCCAAAATATCTACCCCCAGGCTCCTGAAGAGGCATGAAGACCAATGGAGTACCAACCTGGCAGTACTGATATGGTCTTCACAATGTTTTAAGAAGCTTATGCCTCCTTAAAGGGCATCTTTGTACTTCTAGAGAAGGCCAGCAAGACTCTTCTATCTAGAGAATGTATTATGTGTATGTGCAATCTATCTTTAGAGACAACTATCACTGTTCACCACATCTGGTTTAAAATGGTGACCTCAACCTAACTCGAAACAGATTAATTTCTATCTTGAAAATGGTCACCGGGGATTGTCTGCTACCCCTTTGTCTGCCATTCTGCGCTGTCGCTTCAACCTTCTCTGCTCGAGTTTCATTTCTGTTGTATGTGGGAGGTTTTTCTGTGCTGTGAGCGGCGCGTGCAGAAGGTTGACCCTCCTTGTAAATACACCTGGTTCAGTGACGCGAAGTTTGGATTTATCGGCATGTGTGCTGGCCTGTGGAGAAAAATCCAAGGCTCAGTATTGTGGGGGAGTGGTGCTGAGGCAATAGCTCTTATTCCGTGATTTCCATGCTGTGCTCCTCAGTGTTGGCATGCCCCATATGCTCTGTTCCCACAGAAAGTGAAACTTCAGAAACTTAGCTTTAAGAAGGCAGTACATGTTTTGAAGAACCAACTTCAGCAGAGCTGGCACCACCAGAAAAGGGATTTGGCTGGTGGAGTGAACAAGTGGGAGAAAGGTGTTTCAGGTGAGATGTTTCTTCTCTCCATGGAGTATTTAAGCAAGGCTGAAGGCATTGGATACAGGTGCCAGAAAGTGCAATATTCAGCATTTGAATAGCTTTTTTTGAATTGGAGATCAGAACAGTATTCTCTCCTGTATTGTATTTAACTATGTACAATGACAGTCTTTTCCTGCTAGGTTTAGATGGGTGAAAAGTCCTTTTCCTTGCTCCTGTAATAAAAGCAAAAATATAGAGAAGCTTGGTATGGTATGACAGAGGAAAGTAATTTCTCCTTTGAGCACAGAATACATTTTTAGTAATGTGACTGTATTATGTTTACTACATAACGTATCTTGTCACTATGATTGAGAAAATTTGCTTTCCTGGGGACTGTAATTGTCTCTACCCCATCAGTTATCATCCTTTGTGTTCTAATTTGATTGGTTTTTCTCCTTTTATCTGTCTGCTTCTTCAGAGTCTTTGTTCTTCATTTATTTCTCAGCATCAGCCCCAATTCTGAGTTCTCAGGGATTTCAGCCTCCTCTCCTACACCTTTTGTCGTGTTGTTTCTGCTGCCCTTAGAACTTCCCATGCGTGCCCAACAATGAAGCAGTCTTACTGGTTTTTAAGTGTCGTCTTTGCACAACGCTTAATTCTGTGAAATTCAAAATTCGTTGTAGACTCATATAGTTTGTTTCAGGAGAACTGTAATATTTATTTGAATATACAAAGGTTATAAACTTTAATGTGTATCCAAGTTGCCTGAGAAAATAGCACCATGAAATTCTTGCAGTCTGCAAATATGAATGTGAAAGTAATTTTTGGCATGGACCTCCAGTTTACCGTGAGTCTAAGTCTCCCAAAATTATCACGCATACTGTCCTTCTCTTTGAGGTCTGTGCCCTGCATTTTGCACAGAAAGTCCTGGTGTCAGTCTCTTGAATTCCGTAGAGCTCCTGCAAGTCATGTGCAGTCCCTTACACGATCAGAGCCTGGTTCGGTGGAACTGGCTGTGGTTCTAACTGCTAGGTCTTCATCTGCTATCAATTGCAAGGCTCTTGACCATTAAGCAGGACTAGAAACTACAGAAAATACTAAGTGCTGTGCAATCCAGTAACGATACGCTGTGAATACAGCAATGTTGGTTGTTTTTAGAAAGAGAAAACAAGAAATGTCAAGGCAAAGTCAAAATAGTAGCAGTGGTCAAAGTATTAGTCGGTTTCTGAAAATGAAATAAATTAACATGCTGAGCAAATGTAACATGCTTCTTCAAGTCAGTCCTCTACTCAGAACTTTCGTTTAGTGTAGAATAACATTTCAAATATAAAATAACTTGATTCAAGTTAATATTCTTGCATAGCTGCTGTCCCCGTGGTTTGAGGAAGTATGTGTGCTTTCTTACCCATGAGAAAAATCGTCTGCAAAGTCATGTATGTGTTTAAAATCCAAGGTCTCAAGTCCTTCCTTAGAATGTCTGAAGTACAAACAATCAAATGAACCATCACCCCTGAGATTCACAGCCCTCTCTCGAAAGCGAGTCTCCAGATTCCCACTCTCTCTACTCTCTGAAAATGAAAGAATGCCAAATATTTTTAATTTTGGTTAACTTTAAATAAAATTCTTATTCATGTTCATACGTGCAAGAAGTGTCAGAAGCATGCTTAGAAACGGACGTGAATTCTTACTCTGTGTTCATCCAGTGACGTACTTCCTTTTACACTCTGTCACCCCAGCTTGAACATGCAGTTTCACAGGGCTTGTGTTAAAGTGTGTTCCTGGCTTTGCATGCCAGACTTTCAGACCTGAACCACTGGCAGTTTGCAGTCCTTCAGAATATGTTTCGTAGGTATGTGCGGTGTAATCCTATCTGTCCACAAACCCCTGATCTCAAGGATTTAATCTAAACGATCTCCCCAAATTGATCATGCTATAACTCTTTTAGCTCTGTTTGTCATATTTGCAGCCAACTGTTGGTTCAGACAGCACCTTTTGGTGCCCACACGTATATCCCAAATTGCAACAGTTGGTTAGAACAGTTCACTAAGCTGGTAGAGAAATGAACTGTAATGTGCATGTTTTGGGTTCGTACCCTCAAAGGAATATAATGAACACAGAGTTTAAAATTAAGTAACATGAAGTTTAAAAGTAAGTAAAATAAACAAGTTATAAGTAGACCTCTGTGAAGTGCCAGAACCTGGAGTACAATCTTGCACCCTTGAAGTTAAAGGAGGTTCTGCTACTTACATCAGTGAGAACAAGATGAGGTGGTTCCTAACAGGAATACTTACACAGTCAGTGCTGAATGTTCTCCTCGTATCCCTGTAAAGATTAAATAGCACAAAACTTCATTTCTGCTAGTGGTAATTTACTGGCACCGGATTCGACACTGTCTGACTCTTGCAACTTCCTCTTGTGACTTAGGAACTCACCCAAGGTTTGCAAAGCTCCAGGAGGAACTGGGCTCTGAGTAAGCGTGTTAGCCCGCATCAGACTGAATGCTTTAACCTCAGGTTTTCTTCTGAGCTTAGAGTTCGTTCTTAGATGCATATTACACACACCAGTACAGTGGCCTGTGTTTCAGGAGGGTTCCTCTGCGTATGTCTAATGCTCTACAGCTAATGAAACATGAAACAGTCTGCTGGAAAAGTAACTTTTTTTGCAACTGTCCTACATGCTGGTGTTTGAAGAGGGTGAAAACCCCCCTGTTTTTCTTTTGTGAGTTATTTTGTGAAATTCAGTGCTTTAGACAGGTGCCCAAGACATAACGTGATGCTATTATAACAAGAATGTTACGTTTAAATTGCAAGTTTTGCCATGAGTACACATCAGCATTTAAACGTGGAGGTGGCAGCAGATGAAGAAGCTCTCTGACAGATGGACCAGGATGGTAAATGCAGCGTGGAGAAAAGTAATGAGTGTTACAAAATGACTAGGCTGGTACAGAGTTAAGATCCATTGACACACAAGTTATTGTGCACTGATTGAGACATAACTATCATAATCCATGTTGAAAATGGATTGTAGAATGCATAAAACCAAGTAAGGTTTATAATAGTTGATTTATTTTGTAGGGATATGGTTACCTGAATTTGAGAGAACAAAAGCTAATATGCACTAATGGTCTGCTCCCCTTTCCCCCCTTTTATTAAACACACTGAAAAGAGAAGATAAACCCAAAGAAGTGTTATACTTTTTTATGAGGTCACCCTTAAAACCTTCATCAGGGCTTGTTGGCTGTGAATTTGCCATCCTCCATCGTATTTCATTGTCGTGTTGTGATAATTTCATGATCTTTTGAGTTCTGTGTACAGTAAAGCAATGGGTTTGAATTACAGGCATATCTCAAAGAAAGAGATCACATCACATCTGCAAAATACTCTTCATTGCCAGCAACATCTTTGACTACTTGTAGGCCACGTTCATAAATAACTGTCATCTCCTCTTAGTCATAGTAGCTATTAATGATTCTTCCTAACAAATGTCCTGTTAATACCTTTGTCTGGGCATGTGGAAACTGAGTATTAGGCTGCTTTGCTAGAATGAGATGAAAGTTTTGAGTATTGGATGCTACCTGCAGATATACTTTTCCATGCACCTTCTGGATGGGGCAGAGAGCGCAACAAATTTCAGTTGAATTGCTAATTGGGGTACAGCCATGTTATGGTATTAGTCACATCAATTTTCCCAAAACTCCCTAAACATTAGCAAGCTGCTCACTTTGTCCCATGTCTTCTTCTGAGGTTCACTGATACAGGGAGAAGCTAATTCTCATTTCTCTTTCACCTTCCAACCTTAATGATTCTATGATTCTATGTATCGTGCAGTAACACCAACACTGTGTACTGGGCACTAGCTCGTGCAGGGCCACTTGACTCAGTGTGATTTGTTTGTGTGGCTGTGCCTTTGGATTCACGTACATTGATGGGTATGTTGAAATCAACACCTGAGTAAAACCACCAAGTGTATGAATTAGGCCTTTTGGGCCTGATGTAGACACCCTTGTTGCACACCTCTCAACTGCATGTTGTTTTGGGAGGCAAGGTGTGTGTGTGTGCGTGTGTGCACGCATGAAGGAAAAGGGGAGATCGAGGACCTAGGTTAAGTACTGTTGGGAGTGAAGAAGGATAGGTCCCAGATCTGTGTTCTCCAAAGAAACTGTGTGAAGCTTGTGCTTCTGCTCTTCTGTTGCATCACTTGTTATGATGACAACATCATTTGGGCTTCTCTTAGACGTCACTCCAAAACCTTGACAGTTTTGTGGGTAGTTTCATATTTTCCTATGCCACAGTGATTGCACTAGTCATTAAAAAGGGAGAGAAGGATCCTTATGCTACTGGTAGACATGGACATCTGTAAAGCTCAGAGGAAATACTAGACTACTGAACTTCAGCATCCTGCTGCTATTGGCCAGAGTGGTCAATTTAAAGCTGAAAAAAAATGTATGAGAGTCATAGATACACTCAGCTTGGAATGTAGATGTAGTCCTTGGGGTTTGCAAACTGGAGTGGGACACTTCCTAATACTTAGGAAAAATGTCAGTCCTCTTCAGTGTAGCGGTTTGGCCAAATTTTCATCTGGAAATGGAGATTTGGTTATGTAGAGCTGCTGTTTGTCATTACTGAGGTTTTCTACCAGTAAAGAAAATGACATTTTTACTTAGAGTTTGCATGACACTTTTAAGTCTGTTTAAGTATTTTGGGAACTTTCCTTTAAGTTGGTTAACATGTTGGTACAGCTTTTCTCTGTTCCATTTCATATGATCCTTCTGAAGAATTTGGTAGAAGTATTTATTCTGTCATGACAAATTAAGATGTTATTTGACCTTTTCCCCTATCTTCAAAAGATATAGTACAGTGGAAAAAAGTTGAGGAAATGGAAGATGCGGTTGCCTGAGGGTTGGCAAAGTGAATTAATTCATTGTTGATATTGATTCAAAATTCTGGAGGATGCAGTTGAGGCAAATGATTGTAATAAAATGAAGTGAGTGTTCTAAGTTCAGAAAACAGATGTTAGCTTAATGTAAGACTTGGTTTAAAATCAGTGCCAAAATACTGACTACATGAACCTGGAACATTTTCATAATGTATAAAGTCTATTATGCAATGTTAACAAAATTAGAGTCTCATGTGGATCAACTTTCTTGTGTTTTGGTATTTTTCTTCAAGTGAATAAACAAGGAAAAGGATCAGTTCTTTGTATAAATCATATTCCACTTAATTTCAGTGTAATGGTTTGTTTCAGAGTTTTATTTTTATCATTTTACAAGCATTATAACATTACTATAGTACCACAATTACATTAGGTATTTTTCAATGTTTCTTGATTGTTTTTTTTTCATTTTAATATTTTTTTATCACTGCCAAAATTCTTGCATGAAACCAAGCTTTTAACAAATCTAGGCAAAAACTGTGGCGGATTTATAGAAAAATAAGATGTTTCGTTCTGGGTCAAGGCCACCTACTCCTATTAGAGCTACCTTTCATGTTATCAACTATGATGGTATTTATTATATGTGCCATCATTTATGAGTTCCAACAAAGATCATGCATCATTTAGCTGAGCACTTAATAAACTTACCCTCTCCCCAGACACTTAAAGGCTAGACAGGCAAAGGTTGGAGAGTGGATTTGTATCACTTGACTGTAGAAAACTGTTTACCTGAACTGAAGGACATGGTTTAGTGGGTAATAGGTGGTAGGGGAACGGTTGGACTGGATGATCCTTGAGGTCTCTTCCAACCTTAATGATTCTCTGATATGGTTAGTTTTACCAAAGCACTCCTATTTCAAAGGCTCCAGAGGAAAGTATCTTCATAGAATCATAGAGTCACAGAATCTCCCAAGTTGGAAGGGACCGATAAGGATTATCAAGTCCAACTCCTGGCTCCACACAGGACCAGCCCAATCAGAGCAGATGACTGAGAGCGCTGTCCAGACGCTGCTTGAACTCAGCCAAGCTCAGTGCTGTGACCACCTCCCTGGGGAGCCTGGTCCAGTGCCCGACCACCCTCTCGGTGAAGAACGTTT
>VWZZ01002681.1:24465-62438 GCA_013399095.1 Psophia crepitans
GTCCTTTTTGTACTGTGGCGCCCAAAACTGCACACAGTGCTCGAGGTGAGGCCGCACCAGCGCAGTGTAGAGTGGGACAATCACTTCCCTAGAGCAGCTCGCAGTGCCGTGCTTGATGCACCCCAGGATGTGGTTGGCCTTCCTGGCTGCTTGGGCACACTGTTGGCTCATGCTCAACTTGCTGTTGACCAAGATTCCCCAAGTCCCTCTCGACATGGCTGCTCTCCAAGTTGCGCCAGGGAAGGTTCAGGTTGGAGATGAGGAGAAATTTCTTCTCGGAAAGGGTGGTCGGGCACTGGAACAGGTTGCCCAGGGAGGTGGTGGAGTCACCATCCCTGAGGGTGTTTAAGGAAAGGTTAGATGTGGTACTTAGGGACGTGGTTTAGTGGGTAATAGGTGGTGGGGGGACGGTTGGACTAGATGATCCTTGAGGTCACTTCCAACCTTAATGATTCTATTCTATTCTATTCTATTCTATTCTCCAGCCTCTCATCCCCCAGTCTGTACGTACAGCCAGGGCTGCCCCTTCCCAGGGGCAGAATCTGGCACTCGCTCTTTGTTCAACTTCATGTGGTTGATGATTGCCCAGTTCTCTAATCTGTCCAGATCTCTCTGCAAGGCCTCTCCACCCTCAATGGAATTAACAACTCCTCTTAATTTGATCTCATCCATAAACTTGCTCACAACACCTTCTAGTCCTACATTCAAGTCATTTATGAAAACATTAAAAAGAAGTGGCCTGAAAATGGAGCCCTGGGGAACTGGAGTCACTGTCCGCTGGCCTGATGTAACCCCATTTGCCATAGCTCTTTGGGCCTGACCCCTCAGCCAGTTGCTGACCCATTGCATTATGTTTTTGTCTACCTGCTTGTTGGACATTTTGTCCAGGAGGATACTGTGGGAGACAGTATCGAAAGCTTTATTGAGATCTAAAAAATTACATCAGCTGGCTTCTCTGATCTTGCCTGATGACACCTGATTTCTATATCACTGTACTGGATCGCTTCATACTTGAAGTTTGATGCGTGATAACTTACATAATTTATTTCCATTGAGTATAGCAACTAATTAATGTTGGTTAGTATATAGCTAAAATGCCTGGACTAGTCAGGGTTTCAAAAAAAAAAAGAGGGGGAGCATAGGAGAGAAGGTTTCTCCTGTGTGTACAATGAAACATCAAAATGACATCAATACAGCAACATCAGGTATTTTATCTCACCAGAAGTTTGCTGATCTTAAATCAGCTGTTAATGGATTTCTGCTAGATGTTGCAATACACAGGGTACTTCCACGGCAGTCAGGTGGTAGCACACCTATTTTTCCCCTGTTCAAACTCAATTCTTGTTTTTCAAAATCTTTAAATTAGGAAATGGAATTGAATTATGACTATTGCATAGTCCTACCCCTGATTTCAATATGCAGGCCAATGTGGGAAAGGAAAACGGGACACTGAAGGGTGGACGAATGATTATTACTGAGAACAGTAGTCAGCCTGGTAATGAGTTCAAGAAAGATTTCTGCCAACCCAGATTTGTTTGGTTGGACTCAGATATTTGTAATGTCAGGAACCTGGGCGTTGAAGAGGAGGAACAGAAATAGTGGTACAGGGCTTAAAACTGAATGTTGTGGAGGAAGTAGAAACGTGATGGATTTATAACTGTAGCAGGAACATAAGAGAGCATGAAGGGGATAGTGTGGTAATTTCTGCAACTGATATAGGAAGACCCTCAAAAATAATATGAGATGGCATGGACAAAATAGAATTTGTCTTGGTTGCAATTGCTAAGGAAGGAATTGTGAAAGAAGCTGAATGGGGTAGTGGTGCCTGTCTGCTGCACTTCCCCAAACTCTTGCTAACACCACTCTCTGTTGCCTGATGTTACATTAGCATTATGCTGAGACTTTTTTTTAAATACTTCCATTTGCAATGAAAAAGTAGGGGTCCCCTGGTGATATTAGGAGGTATTGGAAACACACAAGCAGCTGAAACTATTGTGCAGAAAGAACAGTCTGGCAAAATAAGGGGAGAAATTTAATATCAGGGTGCAAGGTCATGCCACTGGAGATGGGAGAGGAAAATCTGCTGTGGCAACAGTTGGTCATTATGAAAAATGACACAAACACGAGTGCCTTAACTGATCACAAGAGGATATAAAGGCTAGTGCGATTGATGAAAGTGCGAAGATAATAAATGAGTTGCTGGAATTTATTGGGCATTGTGTTTCTGTAGATGGAAGAAATAGAAATACTTTTTCTTGCAAGGCGTTGCTGAAAGTCATCTTGGAACACCTGACCAACTCCAGCCTCCTGCCCTTTAGAGGGATGAGTTCAAACTGAAGCAGATGTGGAGAAGGGCTCCTGGGATAACTAGCAAAAATGGAAAAGACTCTTTAAAGCCTAGAAAAGAGGCTGAAAGAGATGTCACTTCTTCCTAATCACCCAAGAGGATGAAGGGCTAAATGCCATTATTGTCCCTAAAACGTGTTTAAGACCGGGAATTACGAGACAGCTTCCAAGCCAAGCAGAGCGAGGTTCTGAAACCTTTCAGCAATAATATTTCATTCTTCCCCCGCCCCCCACATCAACCCCTCTAAAACTGGGCATGGCAAACTCGCTTCTGAGCTTGTATGATGCGATTGTGCTGCTCAGAACGGGTCTGCCTTTACCAGAAAGTAATTTTTAGTCCTGTGCTCTAATCATGAGTGATAATCTAGATAGCTCTGTTATCTTGCTCTGATTGAAGTGCCCCCCTGGAAAATTTGAGAGTTTGACTGAGATGAGAACAAGTTTGAGGAAATCTCACAGTAATGTGCTTGTTGCATGATTTTCCACTACAATAATGTTTGTGGTTTGATGGTTAGACTGGAGATTAACTTGTTTCTCTTCTTTGCCTCTTTATGTAGATATGTATGTCAAAATATTATTTTAGCTTTGCTTCACATTCTGGAAAAGAAAAAAAAAAGGTTGAAAGCAGCTGAAGAATTCCTCAAAATTTCTCCTTTTTAAAAACATGCTGTCAGCTGGACTACTGCTTCTCACATCACAGGAACACAGGGAGTCTACACCGGGCAATTCTATCATAGTTAAATACTGAGTAGATTTAGGCTATCTGTGTTCCCTTTCATACGCACTGCAGGGAGCACATGGTGATGTGTGCCCGTGTGTGTATATATGCCCATATATATGTGTATCATATAATGGATAAATTTAGTTTGGGAGGCATAGAGATGACATAATCCAGACCTATACAAATAAGACGAATTTAAAAAGAGATTAAAATACGTGAGGCGAGGAGTGACTGAGACACATAATGGTTTCAGCAGAAAGGCGAGGGAAGAACAAACTGCTTAAGTTCCCCTAGTTGGTCTCCAGTGCAAAAACAAGATGTAGGAAGTGAAACAAGCCCAAGATGAAAGCTGACCCAGGATTTCGGTGTTTGCAAGCATCTAGTTTGATGCAAGTTACCAGGCAGTTGGGACTTACAGTAAAATATAAATGTATGTATATATATATAACATAGAACATATTGTGGAGGCGCCATCCCTGGAAGAGTTCAAGGCCAGGTTGGATGGGGCTTTGGGCAACCTGGTCTAGTGGAGGGTGTCCCTGCCCAGGGCAGGGGCATTGGAACTAGGTGATCTTGGAGGTCCGTTCCAACCTAAACCATTCTATGGTTCTGTGATATTATATACATGATTAAAATATATATACACATATATTTTATATAATTTTTAATATATATGTTATGAATCACAGGTATAAGAACAAGGTTGAACAAAATCAAAACTGATCATTTTTGAGACAAGCAAGGAATAGGAATCAACTTCTATTCAGTTGCTCTCCAGTTTAATTTTTTCCCGTTACTCCCAACCACAGATAATTTATTTTTATCACTCTTATTCTCACCCCAGTCCAGTAGCACATCTTCATTGTCACTATGGAAATATGTATAGAGCAGTACAGATGAGGCTTTGCTGAGCTCTACACCTCAACTGAAACTCCTCCTGTTTTCCTTGGAGATAGCTTTGCTGCTCTGCACCATGTGGCGATGGGTCAGAAACCAACCCAGTTTTCCCAGGCCCCTCAGAGATATTCCTCCTCATAGTGCTAGTAACAAAGGTGTAGAAGGTCATTGCAACACTCAGGTATCACAGATGTTGTGGAAGCAGGTCAGCATAGAGAGACAGTCACCAATAAATGTTAAGATAAATGATTTCCTTAAATTTAAGTTTTTTCCCATTTTTTTCATGGAATGGGAACCTTGAACAGTTGATAGAAGTGATGTAGAAAGTTGGGTGAAGGTACTGAGAAGCAGGTGTTGGTGTCCTTGGATAGAGCAGGCTTCACATTCTTCCTCCCCAGCAGTTTTAGATCTAAGTTCATCACTCTGAGTTTGTTTGTTTTCCAAGAGACTTCTGCCTTGACCTTGAGGGTAATGCAGAGAAGTCTCATATTCTCCATTATTCAGGAGATCTGATGAAGGCGTCACAGTGTTACCTCTGGCTTTATAGCTTGTGAAGTAGCAGCAAACCAGATGCCATTAAAGGCCAGAATGAAACATCTGAATCAAAGGAGGGAAAGACATCTTTTTCAATTTTTAAAAGACATGTTAAAAAATAAAATTATTTACGCCTTTGGTCTCTAAGCTGCTTTAAAGCTCCAGGTTTAAAACCAGGGTTTTTTTTAATATATAGGTGTGAACAATTGCTTCCTGTTCTTTGATTCAAAGCTTAAATATAGAGCAATGTTCGAGACTTAGAATAATTTTTTTCTTTATACTTCTTAGTGCACTGTCTCACTCGTACTACTGAGGAACGTCTTTTTTATATGTAGGCATAAAATTTTGTGGCTTAAATGAAGAGTTTACTGCTTATAAACTTTGTAATTGAATACAAATTTATCTTATTTATTTACCTGTTAAAATGCATATGTATATATTTGTTAAAAGTCTAAGCCACCCACAGAGTTGGTGTTTATATAGGTGGTTACTGATCTTTCGAACAACAGGTATTTATTTGATAAAATAGAGTCTATTTCAGTTAGTTTTTAAAAGTTTATACTTTCTGCAAAGATTAAAATGAAGCCACCCTAAACTGTTGAAAAATCTGTGAGGATATGGCAATCATTTTCATGAAGATAGGACTTTGATCAAGAAAAGCCCAGAGATGTCAGGTGGATTTTTAGGAAATGGTTTCTGATGTGCACCGTAAATATTGTATGTAAGAGAAGCACAAGGAGGAGAACAGTTGTGACCATGAGCAAAACAAAAAATGAGATCGGCTTTGTAGATGATGCAAAGGGCAAGCGCTGGGAGGAAATGAAACCTCAGATGCTGCTGATGGTGGATGGACAGGCGAGCGTCACATGAACCTTGGCTGGTTGCATTAAGAGATATTGTGGCTTTAGACATGTTACTCTGCTCGCAAGGTAGGAAAGGCAGATAAAGCAACTGTGTTTTGGGGATAGACAGCAGCTTTTACCCCTGAAAAAAGGTTGCACTCCCCCCCGCCCCGTAATGTGTTTTGAAATTAAGACCCAAGTGCTGCTGTAGCAAGACGAAATGGGGAAGTCGGGGGGAGAAATTAAAGACAAATGTCTCTGTAGACATCAAACTCAGTGTCTGTGGAGCAGCTGCTGCAGAGGCTCCCTGCGATGGTTCTTAGGGATCCTCCTGTGGCTTTTTGAAGGGTGCCTGAACCCTTCCTGTCACCACGCTGCAGATCCTAACTCAAGTACCCGTCCTTACCTCTTAGCCTTGAAATACAGTATGCTCTTTGTTAAAAGAGAAGCTGTTCCTTTTTTTAGATATCTGTTTATAAAAGTTAGCTGCTATGTTATATAGAGTTTCTTTTAATTCAGTGTTTATCTTTCACATCTAGAGGTGTGGACAGGACAACAGATAAACAGCATGGATGAAAAGCAGTGTCTCCTGCATAGCAAAACTGTTGGAATGGGAAACATCTGAGTAGGGACTGACAGCATTTCTTCTGATGTCTAAATTACTTTTATCTCTGACGAACAATAACATAGTTTCATTTGTGACAATGCTCTGCTCTTTGAATTGCTCTTTGCTTACCAGATTCTCTTTCTCTTTTTATCTGTACAAAACGCTTCCTTGATGCTCATTGTGATACAGCAACAGAGCTATGCAAATAAACATTTTACGACGAGTGAAAAGTTTTATTTATGCGTGAATGAACTTCCCCCCCTTCAGATTTCCCTTATGACTACTGTATAAACTGAGAAACATGTACACTGCATACACATTTTGTATTTCAAAGCTTTTTTGTGGGGGTAATTTGCTGGGGTCGAACGTTTGTGAGGTTAACTTTGGTAACGATACAGCATTTTGTATTTTGAAATCCGTTACTACGTGTGTTGATTGAAACTCTCCCGGCAGCGCCTGCTGTTTATACTGAATCTTCGCTTTGATACCACTCTCAAAACCCCAGGAAAGACCTGGATCAGATTTCAGTAAAAAATGTATAATAATATGCTGGAAACAAATACACTTGGTGTTGCAGATGAACTGAGCAGTCACTGAGCAGAAGCTTTTGGAACCAAGACAGTTACGTTTGCTTTGGGCATAGGACTGTTTTGTGGAACGTTAAATGTGCAGTCCGGGACCCAGAGCACGCAGCTTTACAGAGGGACGGCATGCACAGAAATATAAGATCTTGTCCCCTTTGAAGAGTTCAAAAATCTTTTGTTTCACAGTATCAGAAGAACATGTGCTCATTGATCCAGTTTCTGCTGCTTAAAAACTATTTTACAACTTTGTTTATGCTTAGTCTCGGTTGTCCATTTGTACTTGTTTATAAATAACATAAGGTCAGAAATTTAAATATCAAAAGATATGTGACGTTCTTAACTATATTAATTTATATTAAGTGCTAAACATTAATTTTATGTTATTGCATATTTTTCAATGTTTCTTTTGCAAGATTTAAGAGGCTTGTTTTATAAAGAAACTAAAAGCCTCCGGATGTGCCTACATCAGCATTTTAGTAAGGTCGGTCGGGATCCCACTCCTGAAGGGGCTGCTGCCACTTGCTGGGCTGCGGTTTGTGTTGTGGAGCAGACTCGGAATGCAAGAACCAGACTGCTTTAGGAAGATGCGCTGCGGGGCTTACCTTTAAATAAACCCTTGCTGTGCTCTTGCTCCTACTGAATGTCCACTCCTTGGGGCTATACTGGAGTGAATGGGGCAGTAACACCCCTTGAAGCAGGTAAGGGCTTCAGCACCAGCTGTTGGGGCTGTTTGCTAATGGAAACCTAGAGAAGTCCCATGAGGACTATGGGTTTTCATTTCCGTGCGGAAAAAAAACCCCAGCGCTTCGCAACGAGGCTCAGGATCTTCTCTTTGTTTGATGCCATCACGTGTTAGCTCACATACTGTATTTGTGTGATTTCACACGACATCGAGTGGGCTTCTGTGGGATTACAGAGCACCTGCACATGGGCAGGTTTTGTTACTGTCACGAACAAATGCTAACCTTGAGTTTACCAGCACAACCTCGCAGCAGGCTTAAGCTTTTAAGTACGTGCTTTATGCTGCAGAAGAAAAATATCTGAGTAAAAATCCTTTTCTCTGAGTTTCCACCAGCACTGGGCAAGCTGCCGTCTGCAGATATCTTCAGCTTGCGTTCAGCAGTTTGGAAAGGGATTTTTGGCTGACAGTTGAGATCAAATTACCTTATGTCCTCCACTTCAGCTGTTTGTTCTCTAGAGGAATAATTATTCAAGAGCAAAAAGGTTAGAACTTAGGTGGCTAAACGCCTGATCTTGCAGATACAGCAGGTAATTAAACACTGGGCTTCCTGTTGTCTAGGGTGAGCATGCAAACACCAGCCTATTTCCTATGGACCATTAACTGCAGAACAGAATTCATCCATATATCCACAATTATAAATAAATAAATAATGATAATGAAAAAAATCCTTCGTAGTATTTCAAAACAACTAGCGTGTAACCCATGTAGAGCTGAGAATTTGGAAAAATCTCTCAATGGGTGCTCTCACAAACTAAAGTTAAGCATTAAAGATTCTTGCATCTAAGGGGAGATCCTGGCTGAAGGTGCCCCCAGTGCCTTCAAACAAGTACAGGGACACTGAAATGTTGATACACAAGAGGAGGAAACTGTACTCTCAGCCTCTGTGGGATGGTGATGCCTGATCAGTGCCTATTGATTTTCTGTATGAATCCTTTTATTTTTAATTCAAGAGAAGATGAGAAGAGGAGCAATGAGTTCTGATGCTGCTTTTAAGCCACTGTGATAGTTCAGTACATCACTACTGATATTTTATAGAATCATAGAATGGTTAGGGTTGGAAGGGACCTCACAGATCATCTCATTCCAACCCCGCTGCCATGGTTCATCCAAGATTTGTTGGCGATAGGTGACAGATAATTTGCAAAAAAATGGTAGGAGAGGAGATACCCTCCACTGACATTTAGAAGAAAGCATGCAGCCTGTGGATAGGACAGTGGGTCTGTCATTCTGTGCTGCTTCCTCAACAGCGGGATGGTAGATTAAATGAAGGTGATGTGGGAAGTTGAGACCTGCCGTGTGGGAGTGCTTGTGGCCTTGGTGTATTGTTACAGTCAGTTAGGATTATGTTTATTATCAGTATTGTTAGAAAAGGGCAAGCCCACAGGCTGAGAGAGTTGGGCTTGTTCAGCCTTGAGAAGAGAAGGCTCCGGGGAGACCTAATCGTGGCCTTCCAGTACCTAAAGGGGCCTACAGGAAAGCTGGCGAGGGGCGGTTTGCCAGGGCAGGGAGTGACCGGACAAGGGGTAATGAGTTTAAGCTAAAAGAAGGGAGATTTAGATTGGACATTAGGAAGAAATTCTTCCCTGTGAGGGTGGTGAGGCACTGGCACAGGTTGCCCAGAGAAGCTGTGGAGGCCCCATCCCTGGCAGTGTTGAAGGCCAAGTTGGATGGGTCTTTGGGCAACCTGGTCTAGTGTAGGGTGTCCCTGCCCCTGGCAGGAGGGTTGGAACTAGATGATCTTTGAGGTCCCTTCCAACCCAAACCATTCTGTGATTCTATATGGACCCAGACCAATTTGGCTAATTGTCCTACCCACGGGGGCAGGGTGTGTAAGGCACCATCTCACTGAAACAGTTGTGTCTGCAAGTGGGGTACCTCTACTACTTTAACTGTTTACTTTGATGACCTTTTCTATCCCAGAGATGAGGTAAAAGTGAGGTGTAGCATAGACTGTAACAATCTGCTTTAGCTTCTCCAGCTGTGTTTTACTCAGTCCTGGTTTACTTGAGCCCATATATGCACTGAGCTCTTATTTTAGGTTTTACATTGTTCTTCAAAGAACTGGCTTTAAAGATTAATTAGGGCAGGGGGGAGTGAGAGCGTGTGCCTGCAAGGGAAAATGTGACTGTGAACCTAGCATTAGAGCACTGACCTGAAAGGAGGGAGAGAGGAAGGAAGGAGAGGTTTGAAAACCATTCATAGTGGATTCTTTGAAGAGTAAGTATAATTACTCTCCTCTGATGGAGGAATATAGAGATAATGTTGTATATGTGTTTGCTGAACTACTATGTAATTACATCATGGGATTAGCAGTCGGGTTCCAGTCATGTAGACGCTAACAGCTGTATCTCATCGGATTTAGCATGGATGCACATCCTGAGAGAAGGATTAGCCTTCTGAATGGTATTGAAGAAGAAATACTTGTGTGCTGATTTGCTGTCGCTGATACACACATCGGCTATTTTAACAGGCCTGTTTGAAGGAGTCGATTCGTTACTGAAGGTCAGAGTAGCAGCGTATCTGCCATGGAGCTGGGGCTGCACAAATCACCAGCCTCGTGCGAGACGGGGATTTGAATCAAGCTGAGCTCCCTGTTAGACTGGCATATGCAAAATGAAGTGGGGAGATACAGGCGCTGCTAACTCCAGCTGCAGTTCTCTTCATTTGGACTGGATTTTTTCCCTACACCTTCCAAAGCAACCTTTTCTCTAAAACATACAGAAATAAGTTCTCACTACAGTAATTATATTTTTCTTATATCTATTCTGAAGCTCACAGAAGTATCAGAAAGATGCAAGGGTTTTTCTGGGGGGGAGAGGGATAGGTGAGAAAATATGATAAATCTGAAAATGCTGAAATGGTAAACAACTATTTTGAAATATTTACTTAATCTGTGGATTGAGACAAGGAGTCGTTTCTTTCCTTTGCAGCAGAAAAGAGCTTTCAGCGTATGTTCCTAACCTTCAGCGAACTATTGTGTATGAAAAGGAAGCATGTTGTTGCTGCGTAGTCCAGATGATTTCATGGGAAATGGCTTGGTTTATGCCATAATGTTTTTTATTTAATACCTTTTTTATTCCAACAGGAAATATGGGATGTATAAAATCAAAAAGGAAAGAGAATCAGCATGGAGATGGGCTAGATTTGAAGAATCAACCAGTACGTAAAACTGAACGAACTATTTATGTGAGGGATCCAACGTCCAATAAACAGCAAAGGCCAGTAAGTAGATAGTCTCAGGGGAGAATTCCAGTAGCAAGATCAAAACATGACTGGCATAATTTAAATTTCAATCCAAAGCACGTGCATGAAGAAATTCAATTTGATCATTAGTGTCCACAACCGGGCTCTTATCGTTGTGCAGTTCACCCTGAATGAATAAGTACTTAAAGAAATAAAAAAAAGAAATTGGCAGTTTGTTGCTTAATTACTTTATGTTTGTTGTAGTTTTCTGCATGAAAACAGTAGTCCTTGGCCAGGCTTGATCTGGATATAGCTATGGCTGTAGAAGAATGCTAGGTGACTTTAGAAAACCTGAAGTAGAACCATTTTTAAAAGCATCGGTGCCGGGTTTTTAATAGCCACGAGATCCAGTTGTTGCTTATTCTGTTTAAAAAGGCTAAGGTGATCACGGGTGATTCATTACCAGCTCTAGCCAACTTTCCTTTTACTCACTGAAGGCCACTACTGGACCGTGCCCGAGGTGCATGGGTAAGGCTGGGAGGGGAGCGGAGGGTGCAGTGGTGAAGGGAGCAGTGCTGTGCTGCAGGAGGAACAAGCTAATGGCTGTTTCGTGTGTGCTGCCTGGCATTCAAAAAGAAGGGTGCTGGGAAGGGCAATCTCGTCAGGTACCAAGTGGGTCTGCTATTTTACAGATTGACTGGTACCCTTTTTCCCCACCCTCTCTACTGTGCTGAGGAAACCATATTTCTGCCCTTATTCAGGGTCCATGCTCTCCACGGGTATGAAGGACATTGGCTGACACGGTGGACTCGGCATGCTCATAGTCAATGTACACACATCACCATTTACAGTTTTTAATTACTTTTTTTTGTCTTGCAGAATCTTAGCAACCTAGTTGTGCTTATAGTTCTTTAGCGTGACAGCTGTGTGTTAATAGCTGTCCTGCTAAAGTGCCCTGCCTAAAGCCATTTCCGCAGAAGTCACAAAACTCTGAACTTCCTCCTCACAGCTTGTGTCACGCCTTCCTGAGATCTGAGTTGCTCAATTCAAAAATCTAGTGGGGAATATTTATATATTTATGTTGTAATTCGCTTTTGAAGAATGGTGGGAAAAGATTGGAGTGTTTCATTGTAATTTAGGACTTACAAGATGATACCAAAGCAACTGAATAACGTGCGATTGTAATGTAAGATTGTCACCAAGATCTAAAACTGCTTAATGAAAGACGTATTTTGTTGTAGGCAAATGCAGAAGCGCAGCTCTTACCAGGACAGAGGTTTGTCAATGAAGGTATGTTTTTCATAAGAATCTTACTGCTGCGTGCTATGCCCATGTCAGCCTGCGAAGTAACGTGAACATGCCTTTGGCTTTCTACCTTTGTAGAAACAGAGGAGCACGGAGTCATTGTGGTAGCTTTGTATCCCTATGATGGCATTCACGAAGATGACTTGTCCTTCAAAAAAGGAGAAAAATTGAAAGTTATTGAGGAGTAAGTATGACAGCAGTGATTGTATTGCAGTTTTTCTTTGGACTCATCTAATCCCCTATATAGTATCTCATAACATCAATGTATTAATGGTAAGAGGGCTCCCTTTTACATGAAAAGACAAATGCACATGGTAGGACTTGGCAGCTACCCTTGGTAGAAGTGACCAAACATTGATCTGGTGGGGCCAATGGCTTCTTAGGGGGAAAGATGCTTCTTCTCTCTCCAGCAGAGGAAAAGCTCTCAGCACAGTAGAACCCAAATAACGCTTTGTCATTTTCGTTTTCCTTTTCTGTTTTTCAGGCTGGGAGAATGGTGGCGAGCAAAATCTCTCACAACGAGGAAGGAAGGCTTCATTCCCAGCAACTACGTAGCAAAAGTAAACACCTTGGAAACAGAAGAGTAAGTTCTTCTAAGCTGTAAATACTGGCAAAATTCTTCTTCACCTTGGTGGTGTGTCCTTTATGGGTGGGGGAAAGAATGGGTTCTAACTCTCTGAAATACTTTTCAGATGGTTCTTCAAAGACATCACCCGAAAAGATGCTGAAAGACAACTCCTGGCTCCTGGAAACAGTCCTGGAGCTTTCCTTATCAGGGAAAGTGAAACATTAAAAGGTAGGCTTTGGGATGGGTTACTTTGGAATTGATGGTACAGTTAAAAACATGCAGTCTCTCTTCGCAAAAGTTGGCACTGGGTGTGGAGTAGTTGCAGGGTGTCCTATTGTGTGAATTTTCTGCAGTTATGTAGGACTGAGAAGGATGAGAAAATCACCAGGAAAAGAGAGAAGAAAGTTACAGGTTAACACCCAAAGTTGAGATAGGAAAAAAGTGTGTGTGTGATTACACTGGAAGAAGCAGGAATGAATGGAGAGAACTTTTCCCTTCCTAACGTTTGTGATTCCTTTATTGAAAGACACTTTTCACTGTAAATAGCAGATGCTGCATTTTATAGTCTTCCATTATTGGGTCTGTATCTGTCACTACAAGTGTTAAAATGTAGTCAGTGCAGAATGAGGGTTTATACTTCTGCGCTATAGTGTGATTTCTTTCAAAATCTTTTTGATAAAAATTTCTGCTGTAGACAGAGCTCTTAGTACAGAAAAGCTTAGTGAAGTCTCCAGACTCTTTGACTAGGACTTACAGAAGAACGTAGGAGATTCTGCCCCAGTGTCTGGACTCTGACAGTCACCAGACTGGATTCTCCAGCGGAATACTCTAAACACTGCATCCCCCTGAGGAAGATGCATGAATCCCTGCAGTGGGTTGGATCTGTCCCCTCCACAGGGGTGGTTTCTATGGCCCTCACACTGCAGATTCCTGACTAGGTGGCTCGCTGTAATGGGCCCATATCGCTGTTCCGGTGCTCTCAAATGAAGACAGAGATCTAAATCTGTGTGTTGGGAGAGAGAAGGGGCCGAGGTGCATTCTTAACCTTGAAAATGGACAAGAGTTGTATGAGTGGAAGAAATGAAAAGCTCTGTAGCTTAGGGTAGATGCTCTGCTGCCCCATCTTAAATCCCAGCTAAGATTAGGCTCCCTAGGGCTACCAGATCAGCCCTCCCTCCTGTCTGCCCCAAGCCATCTCCAAGCTATCCTTTTGCTGGTTGGCCCATGATATTCAGCGTGCTCCTTTTCCAAAACACTTATCTCCAAATTTCAGCTTCTGCCCGCATAGTAGGACAGCCCTGGCCTTGCGTTCCCAGCCAGGTCTGCTTGAGCCGGGGGGGACTTTCTGCAGAAGTGGGCGTTGGACGTGGAGCTGCCTGTCTTATGGAACTCTAACTTTGTTGAATAAGACTGAAAAAGAAAGTGTGACTGTAAGCATTTTGGTGGCCAGTTCAGGACCGGCTATTGGCTAACTTCCTCGTGTTGATTGCAAAATGCTTTTTGAGGAAATAAGGAAGTAAAAAGAAAAACAGACGAAAAGGTGATTTTGTTAGGCTTAACTGTATATGCATGAACCCCGTAGACTTGCTGTCCGTTGATGATCATTCTTTCTTTATCTGCAGGCAGCTATTCTCTCTCCATACGAGACTATGATCCGCAGCATGGTGATGTTATTAAGCACTACAAAATTAGGAGTCTAGACAATGGAGGATTTTACATCTCTCCAAGAATAACTTTTCCCAGCATCAATGATATGATCAAGCATTATCAAAGTAAGTTAAATCAGTTAGTGAATTACTTAAGAGAATACAGCAGTTGTTTCCTGTGAAGGAAGATAAATGCTTTCTTGTTTTGTTTCAAACCTTTTCTTCTTTTCTTTTTTTTTTTTGTTTCCCATAAATAACCCAGGCATGCATGTTATCAAAGGTAAAGTAAAACTGGTTGGAGCCCAAGTAACATTGTTATCATAATCAGACCTAATGCTGCTTGCTCTGTGGCATACTATTGCGAAATAAAGCGTAGCTTTATAAAACACCTCATCAAAGTTATGCTGATGTGAAGCTATCATAAGAATTGCCTGCATTGTCAATGAATTACCTCTGTATTTGAGAGTAAATTTGTATTCACAATTAGCAGAAATACTTACCGACTTGTGAATGTCTTCTTGTACTGGTGTTGAGTGTGGAATCGTTTTTATTTTTTCCTATAAATTTATTTATTTATTGTTAATGGTGTTAACAATAAATAGTTAAAAGTAAAATTCCATTGACTCCAAAGAAAGAAAATTGCACCCACCATTTATTATTTGGAAAAAAAAAGTTGTGTGGGGGGAAGGGACAGACATGCAGGTTTCTACCTATGTTTTAGCTACAAAAGTGACTTTTCATTCTGCATAACCTTCTGGTGGATAGCTCCAAAACATGTTTGAGGTTTTTTTTAGTCTTGTAACTGGAAAGACAGAAAAGATGGAAAATGTAGAACAGGACATCACATAGTGATTTTTCAAATCCATGCTGAGGACTTGGCCATGAGATTTCTCTGAGTTGTTAGACATGAGTGGTAGTTCTTTGGCACAGCTGGAAAACCTGAAAATTGTTCAGCATTTGTATTAAAGTTATAATTGGTCAGTGTCTGGAGAAAAAATAATGGTGACCTACTTATGCTTGCATGCACAAGTCTCTGAAACCATACTGCAAGAAAATGTAATGACAAATTCAGAATACAGTTCCCAAGCCTGACTCCAGTGTGTATCTTCATCAACAGTGTCAGTCATCAGGTCTTATATAGTATTTATTTGGTACAAATTGTGCTAAAACCCCTTAATAATCTAATGGTAACCAGATGCATATGATGCTTCTTTATTAAAATTGTCTGTGAATACCAAATTTCAGCTCAGAGGTGCTTAGATTTATGTGAAAGCACCAGAAAGGTTACATTTTCATCAACACATCTGATTATTTCGAACATTATTTTGAGCTGGTTAGTGCACACCTGCAATTAAGTAATATTTGTCTCGAGTCGTGAGGCACAGAAGTGTAACAGATTTTGTACTTTGTTTTTCCTTTGCCAACCAGAGCAATCAGATGGCTTATGCAGAAAGTTGGAAAAAGCTTGTATTAGTCCCAAGCCTCAAAAACCATGGGATAAAGATGCATGGGAAATTCCACGGGAATCGATTAAATTAGTGAAGAAACTTGGAGCTGGTCAGTTTGGAGAAGTCTGGATGGGTAAGTTTATTCCTTTGAAACGACTACTTAAGTCTGCTGAAAGAAGTGTCGTTTCAGAGTCATTCAGAAAAATAGTGGGCATGAAGCTGGTCCGATATACTTGTCAAACAGCACAATCAGGCCCAGAATATACCTCCTCCCGAGGAGAGAGTGTTTGTGAGGGAGAAGAAACCTGGCAGAGATGTGGAACAAATCCTTTGATGTCTTTTAAAGGAAAAAAATATTGAGTAAGCACTGTAATTTAGAAGGTCAAAGACAATATGGGGGGTTTTTTGGTTGTGTTTTGTGGGGGAAGTAGAAGGTTATAGTAAGATGTCACTTACGATATCCAAAATCAATAAGTCTCTCAGAACTTTGTTTCAAATCAGAAAGTGGTAAAGAACATGAAATAAAAAGCAGTGATGTCTTTTAGTAAACATTGTATAGAGTTTTCATTGTCTTTTGATAAAGAAGACTCTGTGATGTAATGCATGGGGCTGCCGTACTGGGTGAGAAAAGGGGACACTTAACTCAAGATTGTCTGTCAGCTTGCTGCTTGGAAAGTAGGTGGCTTGTGTAGTGAGAAGATTAGAAATTGATCACCTCCTACCTTGAGTTATCATGCAAGTCCCCAATAGTAAAAGTGTCGTTAAGACTTACAAGTTGGAAATATTAATACACACACAGCAAAAAATTATAGTGTTAATTTTTATAAGCATATTTAGCTTTGATTGATTATAAATAATATTTTCTGAGCCTCAGTGACTTCCTCTGGCAAGGGGCTATGACCAGTACCTAACCACGTTCTGTAAAAATGATGTCATCCTCTTGCTCTTTAAATGCTGCTTATTCAGGTATCTGAGCATTCTTTTGGGTTCCGTTGCGCATGTTCTGTGTACTACTGTTCATGCTTACACACTTGTTACCAGTTACCACCTT
Organism: Psophia crepitans; assembly: GCA_013399095.1. Lineage (NCBI taxonomy): Eukaryota > Metazoa > Chordata > Aves > Gruiformes > Psophiidae > Psophia > Psophia crepitans. The sequence continues at coordinate 40,940 of VWZZ01002681.1, forward strand.
ATTTTGAGGGAAGCTATACCTTCCTCCCAAAGTCTTCATTAGGATGTTTTTTTCAGGGCAAATCATTCTCGTAGTAATAAAATTCTTGCAGTTATAATAATAATAGACGAGATGATGATGATGAAGCAAGATTCTACAGGCAGGGCATTACTGAGCAACTTAAATGTGTATCTCAAAGCTTACAAGACACAAAGCTATGAAGGGGTCTCTGACGACCCACAGGAGTGCAGCAGTCTGGTGGGAATGTCATGGCTTTGAAGAGATGCTCTCATTTAGAAAAGTCAAGCACAGAGCGGTGCTGTTTGAGTGGCAAATTCCACACACAACTGCAGTGTCAATCAGAAAGCTCCAATTCAATCTTTTGCTATAAATCATGTAAAAAATGCAAGCAACACCTCTGTAATATAATGTAGCCAAATTCAGCCTTTTGTCCGCCTTCATGAGAAGAGGCTTAAGAAACCCTCTAACTGTGACATACGTGAGTGACAATTTACATACTAGTTAAGACAAGCGTCAACCATTGTGCAGGGTTTTTTCTGTCTAATAAACCAGGGCAAGAAACGTTTTACTGACACTGAAATGCTGTGAAAGACTTTGTTGCAGAAGGTAATCACCTGCTCAAAAATGTAGATCATTTTGGGAAGTGACTACTTCTGCACACACACACACGAAGGCATAAAACTTTAAAAGGGTGTTTCTGGTTCAAGATGTTTCCTCTTGTTTGTGTCATTAGTTTAACATCTAATTTGGGCCTAACCCCTGCATCTGAATTGCTGCACTGTGAGAAAAATTAACGTACTGTGAAAGCGATTGCTGTGTTTCCTCTTCTCTGCTTCCTTTCTGAAGCGAGAGAAGCTGATTTGCATGGCGCAGGTCCTCTCGTGTCAGGATCACGGTTAATCTTAGAACCAGGGAAGTTCAAGCTGGAAAAGACGTGTAAGGTCAGCTGTGCGGTGCAGGGTATCGACAAACGCTGTGTATTGTAATGATGGCCAACCAGGGGCATCAGAAGTTATGTAGGGGTACTGAGAAATAACCTAGTTGTTATGCTCTCCTGATTAGGGAGCTGGTTGCTATGTCTCTCCTCATATAGAATTATTATAGAATAAAATTATTTTTAAGCCATGGTGTGAATTACAGAGAAATATTATTATGCGGTTTAATTACTAGGTAAGTTTCTTCTTGATAAACAGTACCTAGGTACTGGCTCTAGGTGATGGCTCTGCTTGATCAGGAGGATTGGACCAGATGTTCTCCATAGGTCTCTTCCAACCTCAATTCTTCTGTGATTCTGTGATACTTGGGAAGACAGAGATAATACTGCGAAGTGAAGATTTGCCAGTGTACTTTTATAGTCTGTTCTTTTCAGTTCATCCATAAGTACTCTTTCAGCTTCCAAGTTGACTTCTTCCTCTTGCGCGTTTTGGAGGAAGTTAGCTTATGTTATGAGAGGACTAAGGAAAGCCTTGGGACAAAAAGCAGACCCCCATATCCCCCAGGCCCTTGGCTGTGCTACTTCTGAATGCGCCTGTGCAGGGAATCTTTGTCACTAACAAAGTGGGCAGGTGAATCTCCTCCAACTTGGAGGAGTTTCTTTTGCACAGAGAAAACTTGCTATAAAGGACCATCGATTTCCCAGTTTTGTCTGTCGCTGGAAGTGCATTTAATGTCTTTCTTCATTACAGCTATCTATAATTTAAAACATTTTATACAGACTTTCTGATTTTAGGCTACCAAGTTAGTGTTTATGTGTGGCATCAGCTGTGCTGACGTGATAGATGGAAACAGCGTGGCAGAGCTGTGTTCACGTTTTATGCACTGCACGATGGAAGCAGTGAGAAAGCTGCAGCCTGTGCTGCTTCACATTTAATGGGCTGTATGGAGATGAGCTAGAGGTGGAGCTACTGTTGCTGTCGTGGTTTTACTCCAGCCGTTGGCTGGGCACCACACAAACGCTCGCTCCGTCCCCCTCATCGGAAAGGGGAAGAGAATCGGAAGAGCGAAAGTGAGAAAACTCGTGGGTTCAGGTACAAGAGTTTAATGAGTGAAGCAAAAGCCGCGTGCACAAGCAAAGCAAAACAAGGGATTCATTCCCCACTGCCCACGGCAGGCAGGGGTTCAGCCATCCCCAGGGCAGCAGGGCTCCGTCACGCGTAATGGTGACTTGGGAAGACAAACGCCATCACTCTGAACGCCGCTGCCCCCCCTTCCTCTTCCCCCCCAGCCCCTTATAAACCGAGCATGACGCCATATGGTATGGAATGTCCCTTTGGTCAGTTGGGGTCAGCTGCCCTGTCTGTCCCCTCCCAACTCCCCGCACACCCCCAGCCATCCCGCCGGCGGGGCGGTGCGAGAAGCAGCAAAGGCCTTGGCTCTGTGTGAGCATCGCTCAGCAACAGCAAAAACATCTCTGCACTATCAGCGCTGCTTCCAGCACAAACCCAAACCACAGCCCCACACTGGCTGCTGTGAAGAAAATTAACTCTCTCTCAGCTGAAACCAGGACAGTTGTGTTCCTCTGCTCTTCAGCTGAACGATGCCTGTAGTTGGTGAAGGAGAAGTGATGGACTGACATCACATACTTCTCCTAGGCTGCAGAGAAGCTGCTGCTGTTCCTCAGTTTCTTCCTCAGCGAGCTTCTCAGAAATACTGGACCTCCTGCAGTCGTAACGGCCTGAGACGTTACATGACTTCTAACAGTGTCATACCTCTGTAGCTCCAACATGTTGCTGCCAGTATAACCTTGCAGGGAATTACTGCGAAGGCAGAGAAAGGAGAAAGCTACATCTTGGAGGCTTGTTCACAAAGTTGTTCATCTTTAGTCTTGGATATCTGGTAGACTTTACCTCCTTACTATCTGTTATAAATTGATATCATAGCTTGGCCTCATTAAGTCCATGCAACAATTTGGTGGCAACCTGGCTGTCTGAGATACTACTCTGTCAAAATAATCATAATCAACTCCAAAATTAATACATGAAACAGTAAAAGATTTTTGGGGATTCTATTCTAACAGGTAGAGAAGAGCATGGCCTTCCCTCATGACATAATTCAGACTTGCCTACTATTGCTTGAATTGCATCTGATTTTTACAGCAGCCTAAACTGCAGAGAGACTTGCTTCCTGCCATGGTATGAAAGGGTTTTTGACCATGGAGTTCGGTGCATCTGGGCACCTTCTTTAGTGATGTGACGAACCAGAGTAGCACTGCAAGAGCAGGGTCTATGTTTTATGCATTTTTGTTCCTAGTGTGCACTGATACGATGTGAACCATAATGCTCTGTGGTATTAATAATCCATGAAGAGGATTCTCAAGCAGGGCTAAGAGACAAGTTAACAAGCCAAATGGAGCCATTATGGTTTATTTTATTGATGAGGCACATTTTGCCTGCATCTCAGGTGTAAAAGATTCTCTCTTTTGGTAACCTCCAAATTAGAATTTTAAGTTGTATGCATTTTGGAGGTGTATTTTCTCAGGCAACTGTTAGAGCAAACAGTGTGAAATATACTGCAAAAATACTGTTATTAAAAGACATCTAAGATGAACCAAGAAAAAACTTGCTGGTACCTCTCATCAGTATCAGAAATGGATTTTTACAGATATACATAATCTGAATGTTAGTTGCAAACAATTTGAGTTGCATGTCATGTTTTAGATGTAAGCAAGAATTTCATTGCATATCTATCTTTTTGAACTCACGTTTAGGTAGCAAACTGACCATATGTTCATTCATATCATACGGCAAGGAATACCGTGACACGACGAGTCCTGGGTTTACACCCGGAGCCAGGTTCAGTTCAGCCAAGGCAGATGTTAGCGAAGGGTTCAGAGCCCCAGGTACCGTACGAAGCAGGGGCGCTGCAGTGCTGTGGCCACCCCTTCCCACAGCTCCCGGTGCATCACTGGAATCCTTCTGTGATGCAGATTGAACATTAAATTTGCTGTCATTTGCTGAAACACCTTGAGGTCACCAGTGTTCCCTCTGCCTGCACAAAGGCTGCAGTTTCTTACCTGTACAGCAAGAGTGCACCTGCAAAGCAGATAATCTTTATGGAAACTACCACAGAGGTTCTCATGCTAATGACAAGTGACCTGACGTGAGGACTAGGACTTTGTTAAGACAGAGTGGTACAGATGCATAGTAAAAAGATGCTGCCTGCTCCAGGTCTGTCTAGCCTCATATCCCAATATAATCCTCCCCTTCAGGGGTACCATGTTCTCACTCTGCTACTTCTGACTCAGAGATGATGGGGGCTTTCTCCCAGCTGGCGAGGTGGCATCTGCTTAGCTGAGAGGCAGGAACTCATGCTCTGTGAGAGTTCAGTTCTGGTGTGGTCCTCAGCCCAAAGCAAGCTAACACTGGTTTTGCTTGTAATGAGTGAGAAAAAGAGGTGACAGTTTCCAGTTCTGCCACACTGTCAAAGCTCTATGTTTTACAGATGCCATTGCCTGGGCTCACAGAGTTCATGACAACATTTCCTCTGTGTTTTGGTGTCATCCCTCCCAATACCTGATGGGATAAATGAACATGAGAGAGATCAAATCTCTCTACTGCTCTCATCAGCTAATTTGCTTTGTGTGTTACCACCAGAGGGTCAGGTTTTCCGGTCGAAAACCTCAGTATCGCTCAGGTGTTATAGTAGCGGAAACTTTTTGAAACTAGAACCCTGGTTTGATGGATCTCGTTAGTGAATGTAAAATACTGTTACATAGTTAATGTTAAGCATGTTGGTCACAATTGTTTCACAGAAATAATGATATTAATTAGTATATTCATTATTAATTAGTATGTTCATCAAAGTATTCAACATATTGGGAGTGGTACTAGTGCTCTGCTTTATGTTATGTGACAGAATAGTAGAAATGAGGCAAATAAGCTTTCTTCTTCAGCAGAAAGAGATGTATTTAACATCTGTTTTCCTGATGGATATAAATTGTACACCTGAGCTTTAACAGCAGAATTTGACCTGTAGTTATAATTTCTTATTATTTAGATCATCCAGAGGCATATTGTTGTTATGCTTTAACCTGACTGAGGTTGGAAAAATATATTTAATAATCACGGAGGTGAATAAACTGAGATAGACATAGTGGCTTTTCTCCAGTGATGATCCTTCTTTAAGAAAGGTGATGGAAGACACAGTAGTTGGAGCAGTCACTTGAGATCTGGAAATTAGTGCCTTGCTTTGCCACTGCTTTCTTATGTTAAGATGATAAACAATAGAAGGAAACTGTGGACTTGGTGTATCCATTGTGGTAATACCTTCTGGATTGTTGCTGAATAGGGAAATAAGGTTATTTCATTGAGTCATGAAACTTTTTCTGTCTTCCAAGAAATATTGAAATATGTTGAAATGGATATGGTGGGGAACAAAGGTTGGGGGTTGATATTACTGAAGCATTCTGTAAATCTGAAATGTTAGGAAGAAGTTGTACTTATATCTTCCCCCTTCCCCTCCCCTTCTTTTCTTTGTCAAATTACATGACTTCACAAGATAAACTTTAGGATCAGTGCTTGGTTTTTAATGGCATTTTAACACTTATTTAATGTTTGGAAAACATTAAAACAGAAAATAATTCACTGCTTTTCTCTTTACTGATAGTTGCTTTTCATATAATTAGAATGTTACATTAGAAGTTTTGATAAACAGAAATGAAACAGCCACAGTCTATTCCACTCTTGGCACGGGCTACATGATAAGAAGTTGCCACGCTTTAAATCCTGCACTGAACACTGCAGCACTGCTGTCCTGGCAGCGTATCGTTGCCGGTCATGAGAATGCTCATCTGATCGCAGTTTCCCGTAATGCTGAGTACTGAGGGTTACAGAAAGGATTACAAGCATGAGACTGGCATGCATAAAATGGTTATAATCATGGTATTTAAAGATGCTCCAGGATCTTGCAAGTAATCTGTGGATGTGAGATTCTGAGCCAATTTATGTGGACATTCATTAAAACATCTGTTGACTGAATATTTTATGGGCTACTTGTAAATGAAAACTTGGTATGAAGCAAGATAATTTGCTTTCTTTATCTGTTTTTTCAGATAACTGATTTCAAAACATAGGGAATGGATTATTTTTCACTGCAGTGTTGCTTCAGCTGCAAAATAAAATGGAAGTCTAGTGTAAATGTTTGTGCTACATCTGGCACTTGCTCTCAGGGTCTTAGCTATTACTGGTATTCAACCTCACCTGCTTTACAAATTCCTACTAGTCGGGGCGCTGTGCGACGCAGAGTGAATTCAAGTGCACTGATTGTATTCCGTCCTCTTAGGTTACTATCATAATAGTACAAAAGTGGCTGTGAAGACTCTGAAGCCTGGAACGATGTCTGTGCAAGCCTTCCTGGAGGAAGCCAACCTCATGAAAACACTTCAGCATGATAAGCTCGTTAGGCTTTATGCTGTGGTGACCAAAGAAGAACCTATTTATATTATAACAGAATTCATGGCTAAAGGTGAGAACGACATTGGATCTGCAAGCAATTTTTTTAGTAAACTCTTCTGCTCTCCTAAATCAGTCCCCTTTCTTTAAAAAAGAAGGACTAAAAAAGGAAAAGAAATAAACTTAGCATTATTCATTTGAATGCTCTGATATAAAGTGAAGGAACACCTATCTTAGGGGGGGCCTGAGGATTTAATTTTATGATTCGTTGATGCATTTGTGAAATAAACTATTTTTACACATTTAGAAAATGTTACATTTTTAGTTGTTTCAGATGCAGAGTATAACCTCCAAATAGCTTTGGTTCCCTTGGGTTCCCTATCTAAAGTTTTGCGTCTGGTGTCATAGCAAGGCAACTAAAACAAACCTTAGAAATTGCCTTATGTGGCCCTTGAATTGATAGATACTTCTGTAATAAGATGAGTCATGAGCAGTCCTAATAAAATGGCTGCACTAGTGGAAAAAGACAACCTTTACTAGAGCATCACTACACAAAATAAGTGAGGTTTCCTTCTCAGATTGTCTTGGCTGTTAGTTTTTCTTGTTTTGTTCTGTTTTCATGTAATTCTGCTGATAACTTCATAAACAAGTGTTAGGCCACTTATTTTTTTTATGACTTGGAAAGGATTAATATGTGTGATTCTCCTAGAGAGCTTTCCTGATAGTCCCTGGAATAGGGGACTTATCAAACTCAACACCTGGTCTGATGGGAGTTTTCTACACCCAGGAGAACTGCAGAGCTTGGATACCTGACATACTGATCATGTAAATAGACCAGCTTACAGTAGTCAACTTGAAAATACATCAAAACATTTCAATGCAAACATTTTTTGATCCAGAAGATTTGGGGCGTGGTGTGACCTTTCTTTTGGTAATAAGTTGCACTGACTTAATCTTTCTCTGTTGTTGCAGGAAGCTTGCTGGATTTTCTGAAGAGTGATGAAGGAAGTAAATTGTTGCTTCCAAAGCTAATCGACTTCTCTGCTCAGGTAAATGTTAAGAAATATGCTCAAAATTATTTGTCTCTAAGTTTGCTTCTCTCTGAGTCTGAAACTCATGCTGGGCAACTTTATCCTGATTCTTTTTCTTTTGCATTAAGAAGTAATTTAATGTTCAAATATGTTTTGGTCTGAGTAAATAAGGTTACTTGAAAGGAGGGAGTAGATAAAAGATGTTCCAAAGGGAATATGTGAAGTTAGGGTTAGCTCTTCCATCCTGCTGGTGACCTGCTTAGATGGCTGTGGTACCCTGCTTTTAGACGGCAGTGGGAGGCAGCCGCTTTCCTTCATGGAAAGGATGTTTTCCTTTCAAGTGAAAGTGTGTGAGTGTGCTTATGAGATTCCTTCAATATTAATAAATGTCTCATTTTCGCTTCTTAAGTTAGGTCTGTTTGTCAGACTTTTCTGTTAACCTCTACTGACTATTGTCAGTTACAAATTCATATATAAACTACAGTGAAATAAATGAAATGCAGTCGAATGATGTTTCAGGTACTAGTATCTGATTGATGAACTAGTTGACTAGTTCATCAGTTGATGAACTGTGTCGATTGTTTCAAAAGTATTGTACAAGTTATCCCATGTCATAAAGGAAAGCTGTAGGGAGAGACCCCAGGGTGATGGGTGTGTTAAAGGCTGCATTAAAGGTGCCTGGAGCCCAGCGTTTTGCCTCAGTAGTTTCCACATCGGACATCGAGGGAGACGTGTAAGAAAATAGAGTAAGAATTGTGCTTTTATAAGCTGTAGTTCATGTTACTAATAGGTACTGAAGGCATTTCTGGTAGGTTATTGTTTCACCGACCTTTTTGGGTTTTTGTTATGTGTTAGAGTTTACAGACTGTTGTGCCCTATTGCACCAACTTGTTACAATTCATGAGGAATGATGAGAAAACTTTAAAAAGATGTAATAAAACATTTGGGTTTTGTACTAGAAATTCACTATGAGAATATAACTGTTTTATATAACAATTGCTATATAAATAAATATAAAATTAGATATTATGAAGTATTTCTTTATAGGGAGGGTGTTCAGATGCTGGAACAGGCTTCCTAGAGAGGTGGTCGATGCCCCGAGCCTGTCAGTGTTCAAGAAGCGTTTGGACAATGCCCTTAACAGCATGCTTTAACTCTTGGTTCAAGTGGCCTGAAGTGGTCAAGCAGTTGGACTAGATGATAATTGGAGGTCGTTTCCAACTGAAGCTCTTCTGTGTTGTATTATGTATCACATATTGCTACACAGTTGTTCAATATATCAAATATAAATTTTTCTTTAACATCGATTCAATGCAGGAATTATTTTGCTGTATTGGTTGCTCCAGTGTAGCTATAGGCTTTCTAAGTTTTCTGAACTCTTTGGATGACTTGTCCTTGAGAATTTAGTGGGGGAGAAGCTTTGTAGACGTGGAAAACCTGCTGGATCCCAGGTCACGGTCTGGAGAGATGAATAACAGAGGGCAGAAAAGAAAATGTAGCTGTGAAAATAGTGTGTAAAATTAAAGGGAGAGAAGAACGTCTGTGAGCAGTGATATGAAAGGAGGCCCAGGATGTGGAGAGGAAAGCACATGTGGTTTTGTGGCAGACCTTTTTATTGGAGTTAGGGATGTTGCGTTCATTTTAAATGAATATTCTGTTTTCAGAAATTTAAGGCTTAAAAAGCTTCATGAACTGGAGAGCAAGTCTGTGTGCAACTTGGCTAAATCACCTCCAAGATGACAGGGGTCAGTGTTTATCACTTACAAAGCTTTGAAAGTCGAGTCACTTGAAATGGACTTCACTTGTCACCCTGAGCTGACAGCAATCTCTCGGAGCCAGTTCCTGCACTTGGCCTTGGAGGCCAGGACTTGTGCAGCACAGGTGATATGAGAAGTTCCTTTCTTCACCTAAGATGTAGACTACGGACAGACCTTCCTGAGAGCCAGCCATGCACTGGGTTGCAGAATGATCATGAACGGATGTTTGGGATGGCCTCTCTGAGGATTTCTAGCTTCAGCACAAACAAAACTTTGGAACAGAGATACCGGGATTTTTCATATGGAAATAATCTTTTGCCCAGGGAGGTGGTGGAGTCACCGTCCCTAGGAGTGTTTAAGGAAAGGTTGGATGTGGTACTTAGGGACGTGGTTTAGTGGGTAATAGGTGGTGGGGGGACGGTTGGACTAGATGATCCTTGAGGTCTCTTCCAACCTCAATGATTCTATAATACTGTGATCTGTAGGGTTTTTTGAGCACATTCATAAAGAGCCCTTAATGCCACAGGACTGTTCTGCATAGACTTGCAGGCTGTGTGTGGTTCTCAGACCAGAGATTTCCCTCTGACCAGCACACATGTTCCACTGGTCTTCTCTAACTGTGACAGTCTGAATGTTAATTGATGAGTCTTTAGGACAAAAGACAGACAAAAATATTTTCAAACACTGTTGGCCTACTGCTAAGGTGATGGTAATTTTACTGCAGACCTGTGGATCACACTTTTCCAAAATGTAGGCTGTATATAAAGGAGAACATAAAATACGTCTAGTAGTTTTGGTATGACTCGTTTGTTCCAATGGAACGCTAATTTATTCTTACAGCAGTGATGTCAACCTCTCTGTGCAGCATAAGGGGAAAGAAATTTGGAGAGCTATGTTTCAGAAGAGGTTAAAAAAAAAACCCCAAACAAAAAGGCATGGAAGGAAGCTCCTGGTGAACTACTTACGTAAGATCAGGCAGATTTCTTTGCTTTGGTGGACACACACTTGAGCTCTTCATGACTGTCTCATTACGCTGTTCTGGCACGGCAGTTTACCAGACTATCGCAGCTTCTCAGAAAGACTGGAAATGCAACAAACGGTAGCTGGGGGTTGGCATATTTTTTCCCTTGTGGATCTGCAATGCTGCACGAGGCTGGCGGGCTCCCAGCCGTGCTACACAGCTGGCTGGCTGGCAGCCACGTGTGTGCACGTTAAGACGACTGTTGCAATAAAAGTTGCTGAAAGAACCCAACCCACTGCAGAGAGGTATGTTAGCAATGCACTTGTGATACAGCGGGGAGAAAATAGGCAAGAAGAGCTTCCACTTGGTATGTTGCCCTCTTACCCAGCAGAATGGCCTTTGCCACCTTACAGTGGCCTTGTCAGATAAGGAGGGACTGGGAATTGGAGACTGGGAGTGGAGGATGTAGTCTGTGACTGTCGGATAGCTGAAGAATGTAGCACAAGTAGTTGTAGGTGAACCCCCAGCTGAAGCTGATTTTCCAAGTGGTGTTGAAGAGCGCCGTGGGCTGGTGTTTGCATTGCCAGACTGCTGTTTGCACTCCACTCGCCGAGTTCGTAACGCCTTTGCCTTGGAGGGTCTTGAAAGAAACCTGCGTTTGCAAGGGCTGAAACATTCTGATTTCGCACAAAGAAAAGTAAGGGCTGTTCCCCCAGGTGAAACAAACACCTTTTAAAAGGATAGCATTTTTCGAGCAAGTGATCAAATATGCTCCTCTGCTGTACTGATTTTGCTGTTAGCTTAACACCCACACTCACTGACTGCTGTTTGTGACAGCGACAGCGCAGTGCTGGGAACAGACTTTTTAATAAGGCCCGCAGCCATAGGACAAGGGGCAATGGTTTTGAACTTTTTAGTTTAAAAAGAGGAGATTCAGACTAGAGATAAGGAAAAAAATGTTTTATGGTAAGGGTGGTGAGGCACTGGAACAGGTTGCCCAGAGAAGCTGTGGAGGCCCCATCCCTGGCAGTGTTGAAGGCCAGGTTGGATGGGGCTTTGGGCAACCTGGTCTAGTGTAGGGTGTCCCTGCCCATGGCAGGGGGGTTGGGACTAGATGATCTCTGAGGTCCCTTCCAAACCAAACCATCCTATGATTCTGTGATTCTACTTACTTACATCTTGTGACTACTTTAGTGTACAGCTGTGGATTCGGGATTTTTAGGTTGGAGTTTTGGTTTTCTGTACTAACAATCACAATTTATGAAACTAGGCTTCTGGGAAACATGGCAAGAAAATGCTTGCTGGGAAGGTTGTTCAGCTCAATTTCTAAAACAATCTGCCCTCTGAAAAAGCTGAAGTTTCTCTTTTGCGTTTCGATTAGTGCGTAGTACAGGCTGGGGTAATCTAGTTTTAACTATACTCCCATGGAGATGGTTTTGGCCACTGGAGATGAATGCTAGAAGTCTCTGAAATGAGTGTGTTTTAAAGCAAGCTGAGTTTTGCAAACGTATCTTCAAGTACATCCTACCTGCTTTAGTACAGAGCAGAGCTGTGGCACCTCCCGTAGAAGTCAGCAGAATTGGTGGTGTGTCGGACATGCCAGAGACAGCCAGGAAAGCAAAACACGAGCCCGCGTCCCTGCCCGCGTGGCCACTGCTGGTGCGTGGGTCAGCAGCACGGCAGCCTCACCGGCTGGTCTCGCAGCTGCCGTGCCTCTGGCAGGCATTAGCTGGCACGGTTGACAAGCAGTTCCCCTTCCTGGGGCCTCTGCCCGTCAGCTCCGCCAGCGGGCTCAGGGAACCCAAAATGCTGTTGGTCCCAGTGACGAGTTGGAGGGTAAGCCGATTTCATCACTGGAACCTTGCTAATGCAGCAGGCCAAGGCAGTCCACGTGGACATTGCCCATATTCCCCTTGGTCATCTACAGGCAGCATCCTAGCTCCTTTAACACTGAAGTGACCGGACCTCTGGATTTTACCAGTTGTTTTTTGCCTTGCCCCAGAGGCAATTTACCCCAAGAGCTCCCAGTTCTTCATTTCACAGTTCTTGAAATCCTACTGTTTGATGAGAGCTGCTGAAAACGCACGGGGCAAATTCAGCAAACCTTTTGCATGTGTAAAGTCTTCCTGCTTCTTATGCAAATCTGTTATCTACCATGGAGCACACACATGCGTGGTGGCTGTGGTCAGAAAATGATATCCGTTGTTACTGAACACACTCATGGCATACCTTTCAAACTGGTCAAAGCCTTGCCACAAAACCAGTCTGTCCTCCTTCCCGTGCAGCGCCGATACTTTCATTAATTCTTCTGTGTCTACAACTTTATTGGCAACTTTCATCCTCTTCTTTCTGCCTTCTAAGGCTGCAAATTAAAACTATAATAAACTTAGAATAAAATTAATAGAGGACTTTGATGCAGTGCTTTAATCGCTCTGTCTCCTCTCTTTTTTTAAGGGGAAAAGGGAAAGTCCTAAATCAGAATTAATTTTAACTCTTATTTGGCATTGGGAGATTTCCACTGCAGTCTCGCCATATTCCTTTTCAGGTTTCTTTAATTTTTAATGATACCCTCTCATGTTCCAGTGCTTAATTATATATGTTACTTTAATAATATTTTTTTTTTCCCCTGTGGGTTTGCTTTGACTGCATTGCTGCTTGACTGGAGCAAGAGGAATACGCTTTTGCAGCCTTTCCTGACTTCACCTTTAGGATAGGCATTGCTGCAAACTGAACATTGGTATTACACTGATATATCACTTGAAGATTAAAATGTGACTATTTCACAGTGGTTTTCAGTTGCCAGATGCAACAGGTCTGCACCGTCTTCATAGAGAGTGAAGATGAACTCTCTTTTTTGAAAACTGTGATCAATAAGTATATTTTATTTTATTTTATTTTATTTTATTTTATTTTATTTTATTTTATTTTATTTTATTTTATTTTATTTTATTTTAATCTGGACATTATTGAAAGGAACCTGGGTTTGGTCAGTCCCAGACCAAAGACAATCTTGTCCAGATCAATGGCACGTGTTTGCTTCAAACCTTTCAAAACTTCAGGCTGGTTTTAGTGAGGCTTTTGCCTAGGAACTGAGAATTACCAAACTGAAGGTAGTGTGAAACTCAGGATATGCTCCATTATTTCCTCTGCTAAAACTTCACCAGCAGGACGCTCCCTCCCACCCTAAGCACTTTGGACTCATTTCCAGTCTGGTTTTCAGGCTGCTTTACCTGCTTTGGCAGGAGCACCCGGCTGAGCCCTGGGCCTGAGCTGGTGGGCGGCCAAGAGCAGCTCTGAGGTCACCATCCCCCACCCACCAAGCAAGGGACAACAGATGTGGTCGGGATGTCTTCTTCTTGGCTGGACCCTCAGGGGCAGCATCCCCGCCCCAGGGAGCGAGTGCAGCAGTTCAGCCCCATGTGTCTCACAGGCAGCAGCAATACAGAGGGAATTCTGAAGCTGCCTCTGTGCACGAGTCCCTGCCCGCCACTGCCTGCGGTTGCACGTCTAGTTTTATAGTACGGATCTTGAAAAGAGTAAAATGCCCCATCTGTCGATACAGAGGGAAATCTTTTAACAGTATACCTAAACCATCTCTAAGTAACCATTTCTACATGATTTCGGTTTAAAATCATAGATAAAATGGGGCTTGAGAGGATTAGGGAGGTTCTCAGGCTAGTTGTTTCTCAGTATTTTTGAAATTGTAGGTCACACCCTTTTTTTTTTCCCTGAGTTGACTTCATTTGTAAACAAATAAAAACTAGGCTCAACTTTGAATACTGATTCATCACTTACGTTTTTTCCTCATTTTGCTTGCCTGCTTTGCAGGCAAGTGAGGATGCGTGAGTTTGGATTTACCAGTAATTTTCAGGTGTCTCATAAGCCACCTGTATCTACAAAAACTGTCCTAAGCCAGTTCTTTCCCTTCCCCACCCTGTGTTCTTACCCCTTTGTGACTCCTGTTAACCACGGGCACATCCTTGGCTCTTTCAGTGGAGACTGAAGCAAAGGCAGGCATTTAAAAACTTCTCTGTAGCATTTGCATGTTATTTAATTTAATCACTCATTTAATGTGAATGTTTTCCTTGATCTTACCCTGTTGCTAATGCACCTCTAGTTTCCCTGTTTACACTCACTATTTGTAGCACTTTGGTTGAGCTTTTCTTATTTTTGTATTTTTCTTATGTTTTGCAATTGGACTATAATTTCAGGTGTTTCTGACCACGTAATTTGGCCGAATTGATCATCTACCAAAGGTCTTGGGAGTATGGGGAGGTCCCTGCTGGCTGGAAGCTACCCAGTGTTATTTCAGTCTGCAAAAAGTGTCTGAGGCAACACCCAGGGAACTACAGACCTGTTGGTCTGACCTCAGTTCCTGGAAAAATTATGGAGAAGATTATGCTGGGTGCTATTGAAAGGCATTTACAGAATAATGCAATCATCAGGCACAGTCACCATGGGTCAACAAAGGGAAAGCCCTGTCCTTTTATGATAAGGTCACCCATCAGGTGGATGCCTTGCAGAGGGATCTAGATAGGTTGAAGCATTGTGCCATGATTCCTGGCATGAAATTTAACAAGTCAAAATGCCAGATTCTGCATGAAGGAAAGAGTAACTCTGGGCATAACTGTAAACAAGAAGAGGAGGAACCAGACAGCTGCCCCACAGAAAAGGACCTGGGAGTGCTGGTCGACAGCAGCTCAGTATGAGCCAGCAGTGTGCCCTGGCAGCCAAGAGGGTGATGCACCCCATCCTGGGGTGCATCAAACACAGCGTAACCAGCCGGGCCAAAGAGGGGATTACCCCACTGTATTCAGCCTTGGTGCGGCCTCACCTTGAGTGCTGGGTGCAGCTCTGGGGCCCACAATTTGAAAAGGATGTGAAGGTCCTTGAATGCATCCAGAGGAGGGCAACAAAACTGGTGGGAGGGCTGGAAGGCATGGCCTGTGAGGAGCAGCTGAGGACTTTGGACTTCTCTAGTTTGGAGAGAAGGAAGCTGAGGGGTGACCTGTCTACAACTTCCTGAGGAGGGAAAATGGAGATGGAGGTGCTGAGCTCTTCTCCCTGGGATCCAGTGACAAGACACATGGGAATGGTTCAAAGCTGCTCCAGGGGAGGATCAGGCTGGACATTAGGCAGCATTCCTTTACTGAGAGGGTGGTCAAACACTGGAACAGGCTTCCCAGGGAGGTTCCTGTCAGTGTTTAGGAGGCATTTGGACAATGCCCTTAACACGCTTTAACTTTTGGTCAGCCCTGAATTGATCAGGCTGTTGGACTAGATGGTCGTTTTAGGTCCCTTCCAACTGAAATTTCTATTCTATTCTATTCTATTCTATTCTATTCTATTCTATTCTATTCTATTCTATTCTATTCTATTCTATTCTAAATTTTTCTTATCAGAAACTGTCTTTAGAATAAGGGTGATTTGTTCTTGCATTGGTAATTGCTGGGGTTTTTTGATGATGTGGTTGCTCCTGAGACTTTTTTCCACGAGGTTGTACCTGTCAGCTCTCCAGGTTGTTTAAAACTTGCTTTCCTAATAAGAAAGAACTTGGTATTTTGCTATTCTTTCATTCCCTTTCATATTCATTGCATGATCCCTGTCAATTTTCCTTCTCAGTATGATATAATGCATTCCAGCATGACGTAAAAACATTCTATCAGACTGATCCTAAGTAAACCCATCTGGCCTCTCTAGTAGCCCGCATTTTTACATATAGCCTAGAAATGCACCAGCGGAATCCATTACACGTGTTGCCGTAACCTCCACTCTGCATGAAGAAACAGCATTGCAAACTATGTGTAAAACATGCCTTGTTTGAAATAACTTGCAAAAGAGGATCACAGACCTTTGGAATGGAACTTGAAATCAAGCATATCTTTGAGTTGAAAAATGGAGCTATGAAGGAATCCAGAAATTCTCTGGTTTTGCAGAAAAGAAGAAAAAAATGAAATAGCTGAGTCTTACCTATTGAAAAAACAGCACAGAGCTTTCCATCCCTCTACGTGCTGTTTAATGTCAGCTGTGATAGGACCAAGGAAGTCTTTGAGTTGTGACCAAGCACTTTTGCTTTTCAGATGTGGCTCTTCTGTGACAGTAGGTTCTCCCCTCCCTACTTCAAAGTCCTCTGCTGCTTTTGTCTCTTTCCCCAAACACCTTCAGAAGCTAAAAGAATAGGTCAGAAAGTGGGGAATGCATCTTTTCAAAGCAATAACCTATGCACCATGCTTTTGCGACCATTTTCTTTCAGGATTTTGAAAGAGTTTTATACCTGTTTGTGAAATGACCCACAAGTGTTCCGCAAAGTTGAGCAATTACCCTATTTTACAGGTAGAAAGAGCAGAAACAGAGAGAAAAGAGCACTGCCACCCCAAAGGGGTGACAGAGTGGCCTGCAGAACTGCGGCTCCAAGTCATTAATTTATTGCACAACTTTTAGCTGAAGCTTTACAGTACGGGGGCTGTCTTGGGGGGTGATTTATTTCTTCCAGAAGACTCTTCTTCCATTCTTACCCTGGGTGCATAGTTCCTTAGTATTTAGAAATTCTTTGGTTGATTGTTTTTAGAAGGATTTAACCTGGGTATTTCTACAAGTGTGTCAGTAGTTCATTAAAGGTGAAGGGGAAGCTGCGCCCTTCTTGGTAGTAGCACTTGTGCAGTGTAGGCAGAATCCTCCCTTACAGGCCACAGAACATATTCCAGAAGCCCACATTAGCTTTCCCGTCCCGCTCTTGAGCAGTAGTTCCATGTAGCCGACCAGTCTTGACAGGTACCAATGATCATTAAAAGAGGGGGAAAAGGCTTTAATTTTCTTTTGTTCCCATGAATTTCTCTACTTTTAACATATCATTTGGCAATGAAAACCCAACAATTACCAGAAAGAGTTATCACATGGGCTCTGGCATCCGTTCCCTTGATCAAAAAATCCTCTTTTTTTTTTTCCCCTTTTCCCACAAGCAAAGGTTTAATGTGACCAGATGTGTGAATTCAGTTGTCCGGTCGCCGTGTTTCCCCCGCCTTTCTCCCATTCAAAATTCCTTGCCCATTATTCTTTTCCTGCTTGGGAATTTTTTGCATGCCCAGATGCTTACACATACATGGCTTTGAATTTCTCTGGTTCAGTGCAGTTAAAATCATTGTCCTGGAATTTCACAGAAATGTAGTTTGTATATGCCGAAAACATAATGGATCGTTTGATGTCACATTCTTCATTTGTGACTAACCAGGTGATGACTTCAGTGAATCTGGAACAAATGAGAGGAAATAAAATAGTTTTTCCAAAGGTTTTGCTTGCTTAGGCTCGGAAACTAAATATTGCCATCACAAATGTCTCCTTTGTGAAGCGGTTCTTCGTTCCCCATCCAGCAGCTGGCCCAAACGTGGAGGGAAGTAGTAGGAAAGTTGATTCCTTTGTGATGGTTGATGTATTTTTGGTGTCGTTAGGGGACCTGTCTGCATTTTGGTTGTAGCTGCCGGGCTGGCCAGTCCGATCTCGGCATTGGTCTGACAGCAAACCCTTCCCTTTCATCTCTCGTTCCTGCCCAAACCCAAGTCATCGCACGGGGAGGGAGAGGCAGGTCAGGCTCTGATCCAATACTGCGCTTCTGGTTTACCTGTAAGTCTCTAGCAAGGCTCTCTGTGACAATTATTCACTAGTAGCTGCTTCCTTCATGTGAAGTGTCTTACTTATGTATATACATACATTATGTGAAATGCAGGTGGTGTTCATTCTCTTCATCATCGGAGTTTCTTTCTGGTTTAGTGTGAGGCCCCCCCGCGCTGTACCAGGGCAGTGTAGCACTGCTGTGAAGAACATGCCCGTTTGTAAGAAGAGGTTTGCAGTGGAAGGAGGTGGGAGGGCAAGTGGCTCTATTTTTCCATTGCCTAAACCAAAAAAAAGAGGAACAAAGACCGTGTGGTTTTGTGTTGTAAGCGGTGGCAGCGTGTGCCTTCGCAGTACCCCGCGGGGGCTTTTTTACAGAAGGATAAGCAGAAGTGATGTTAACGTTTTCTTACAGTTCGGGCCGGGGCTGCTGACTGCTTTGCTGCAGGGCTGAAACGGGCACCCCGGGCGCTGAGAAGGGATCCGTGCGCTTGTCTCCTCCCCAGGTGGAGAGGAAAGAGCCCATGTATGAGTGTCGGGGAAGGACCCTGACTGCTTTATGCGGCCTCGTTAGCAAATCTGAGTGCTTCTGCCTTCCCCAAAGCGTGTGGCCGAGCGCCAGCTCTCTGTCACCCACCCGCCGCCATCCTGGAGAGGCACCTGCGGCACAGGCTGGGCCCTGGGCCTTGCCTGGGAGTGGCCCATCGCTGGAGTCTTACGGGGAGAGAAAAACTGACGGTTCCCAAGCACTGGCGCTTTTTTTTCCTTCTTTCCTAGCTCCTCTGATACTTTTGGACAGAATACAATCTACACATCAGTTTTATTGCTCTGAGTTTAGAAACTATTCTTTCAGTTTCTTCTCTTCTGAAAAGTAAAATGTTTTTCTTCAGGGGGAAAAAAAAAAACCCTTAGTCTAAGCAAATACTGAAAAAAATCACCCCCAGTGCATATTTTGAGGACATTAATCACCTTTAATTTGGTTTGGAAATTAATTTGGGCTGCTGAAATACTGATTAAATTTACTTATGATAGTATCTGAGAGCTGGCTGCTGCCAAACACTCCTCGTGTATGAACAGGTACATGTTGCTGTACAGGAAAATAAAGTTGTTTGCCCTTAGTCATTGTTTCCTGATCGTCCAGGCCTATACTGGGTAAATAGAAAGTTGTTGGAGTTCTTTTAACTCTGTCTGCACTGTTGCTTCATCAGTCCTTTAAAGAATGTCTGTATCTTGTTTAACTTACTAATTCCTTCCATTTTCTTAGTATTTGGAAAATAAACTGGTTAATAATTTGGGCAAGGTCTTGTTTTAGTGGAAATCTTAGGAACATTTTAATTAAGATTTTGTTTCAGCAAATGTCTCTCATACATACCTCTATATCCTGCCAGCTGTTAGTCACCCAAACAATTCTTTCGAAGCTGCCGCTGTAAGCAGAGTTTTGCGGGGCTGGACCTACACATCCATTTTCCACGGCAATCGCCCTGTCCTTGCTTACATCTAAAAATTGCTCAAAAGATACTGGTAGTGAATAAATGGATGTGGCTTTGCTGATGATACACTGAAAGAACAGAGAGCTCAGAGCTGCTGATGGTGTTGAAA
Organism: Psophia crepitans; assembly: GCA_013399095.1. Taxonomy (NCBI): domain Eukaryota; kingdom Metazoa; phylum Chordata; class Aves; order Gruiformes; family Psophiidae; genus Psophia; species Psophia crepitans. The sequence goes on from VWZZ01002681.1 coordinate 60,282, forward strand.
TATCAAAATGGTTGGTTTTTTTGTTACAGATTGCAGAAGGAATGGCATACATAGAAAGAAAAAATTATATCCATCGAGATTTGAGAGCAGCGAATGTTCTCGTTTCGGACTTACTGATGTGCAAAATTGCTGATTTTGGACTAGCAAGAGTCATCGAAGACAACGAATATACAGCAAGGGAAGGTATGTGGGTTTGGTTTTGTCTTTAAAATTTCAGCCTCTGGGAGGCACTGACAATCTATCTAACAATAATGTGATCACCAGGGACAGAAAATGCCGTAACAGCTTCCTAGAGGGAGCCTTCTAATGCCAACAGCTTTTAAAAAGAATAAGGAAACAAATAACCTTTCTGTGCTCCCCAGGCTTTTTGAAAAGTTTAAGTAAATTTGAAGACCAAAGAAAATTAAGAGTACTTCAGTGCACACAAGTTTTTCCAAATTGGACAATTTAATTGCACACCCACAGCTTCCATCCCACTGAATTAAATGACAAGAAAATATGACCTTATTTTTTCTTCACATCCTTAAGTGCCACATGCACCTCCTTTCACTTAGGGAGAGGAGGGAGCGCTAGCAGGTGTAGTTGCCGGTAACAAGAAAACCTTGTTATCTACTGAAGCTGCTTTAGGAGCTGCGGCACTGATTTCTGTGTTCGGCAGCGTTGCTGCTGTGCGTAGGGACACTGGAAGGCTGGGACACCTCCCCGGTCAGCACATGGGTGGGAGTTAACATCACAGCAGGGTCAGGACTGGCAGGAGGGGAAACCATCCTGTTAAGGATATTTGTCTGGGTTTTGCCGTGTGTTTTGTTAATGCGGCCGAGGGTCCTTTCAGGAAGCGCGTAGTCAGTTCCTTGTAGTGAAAAGTTTTTGTTTGTGCTTCCACGCACGGATGGCATTAGGGTAACTTCTCGGAGCAGGGCTGTTGGCTGGCTTTCCCCCTCTCGCTTTAAAGACGCTACCTCATATTTTCACACGGTCTGATGGAAACTGCGGTAATGCAGGACGAGAGGGGAAGAACTGAGGTATGAGGAAGAAAGCGAACAATGAGCTACAGTTGAGATGAAAGGAAGACGAGCTATTCAGCAGTCACTGGGTAACAGTAATTCAATAGATCAGAGGGATGGGTCTCATTAAGCAGTTTTCAGAGGTACAGAACCCATATCTGTCGGTTTTTAGCTGTCTCAGGACATTGTACATTGATTAAATGAACGTTTCAGGTTATAAATTCCTTATGCCAAGCTTCTTTGATGTGTTTTCTGCCATTCAGAAAAGTTTCCGAGCTTACCTGGTATTTTGTACCAGAGTGATAGAGCAGACTAAGAAAGGGCATAGAGAGACGCTGCTTGTATTACTCTCTACTGCCTGAAGAGTTAATGCAATATTCCCCAACAAAGGCTGCTTGAACCTCCCTTATTTCACTGGAAGGAGTTTGTTTTTGTATGTGATTTTCTGGGATCGGTTTAATTAGACATGAAAGACAGTATTTTAAGATACGACTTGCTACTGCTTTTGCATCTGTGGCTGAATGTGAAATGCACTGAAGTGTATGTTGAAGTGAGACTGACTTTCTTTAAAACAGGAAAAGTTAATTAAAGCCTTGTGAAGTTCTGGGTGATGGGAATTGTAAGATTATTGCCCGACCACTGGGCAGAAGGGAAAACGAGTGGAATTTTAGCAAAAAACCACCATGCCCAAGAGTCAAAAGGTGCTGTGTAACTTTTGGCATCTTATTTGCACCTCTGGCACAGGACATGCAGGGTGGCAACACGTACCCTGCAGGACAGCTCTGCTGCGAACTCTTGGANCTGCTGCTAACTCTTGGACAGAAGGAGTTGCTGGTAACTTTGCTAATTTAGGGGTATCATAGGAAAGTTGTTTAAGACCTTTTAGTGACTTGATATTGAATGTTTAAATTTGCCTTTGACTGGTTGAGACTGTACTTTTTTTTTTAGGTGCGAAATTCCCTATCAAATGGACAGCACCAGAGGCAATTAATTATGGATCTTTCACTATTAAATCTGACGTGTGGTCGTTTGGGATTCTCCTGTATGAAATCGTTACATATGGAAAGATTCCTTATCCAGGTATGGGCCTGTGTTTACACTGTTACTCTGTATTTATGCTTTGGTGTTAAAAAGCAAAGAAAATACGGGGGGG
>VWZZ01002681.1:62447-97679 GCA_013399095.1 Psophia crepitans
GGGGGGGGGGGGGGGGGGGGCGGGAAGGAGCTGTCTTCTGACAGCAGCGACAGCAGTGATTTGGAAAATGTCTTGCAGGTAATGTTATTGCTTTGAAAACCGTATGTGCAAACCACGTGCCTCTCTGGGGTAAATTTTAGCAGACAGACCAATGGCACCATGAACATGTACTTTTTATATATTTTTATATATTCAAAAGTTGTTACAACTGCAGCAAGTGCTGCATTGTCACAGGTCGCAGCTTTACGGTCAGCAGCACAGTCCCATAGCGAGGCTGCAGTGCTACAAGTCCGAATGGTGCTGTGTATGTTTCGGGGGCTTTAACATGGTGATATGTGAAAGTATTAAGAAAGCAAGTTTTCAGAAGCAAATAGGCCGTAATAATTTGTCAGTGTTAGCTAATCTAAACAAATATGAAAACAGACCCTAAAGCAGTGTTGGCGTACTGCTAGGAACATTTACTCTTCGTTGTTCCATACAGTTCAGATACAAGACCACAGAGGAGTACATCAGTTGTGGCTGTGGAATGGTTATGTGCTTCGTATTTCTTTTGTCCTTCTGTTAAACAAAATATGTATTAATGTTTCCAGCACACAGAGACAGCTTGTATGAAGGCTATTTCTGTACGCACAAAATTGTCACATCTCAGGCGTAGCTGGTTAACTCTGGGCAGCAGACTACATTCATTTAAGCTTACTGTGGTTATGGAAAATTGACCTAAATTCTCTTATCTTGTGGGCAAATGGGTAAAGTGCAGCCATGTGCACCTGTACTGCGCATCTCATAAATGGAGTAACTTCTGAGGAGAACCCTTAGGATCCTGCAGCAAAGGGAGAGCAGACATTTCATCCAAGCAAAGCTTTTCCAGTGCTTCCAGTGCAGCAGCTCTTGCTGTTGAAACAGCAAAACCATTTTCACCACCACTTAGTGCACAGCTGGAATTCTCCATCCTGAGCTGCCAGAGACGGCAATGGGGTAGACCCGAGTCCCTGAAATGACAGTAGGCTCAACACCTCTGGGCACGGGGAGACCGGACCTCCTGGGAGAATAGGGCAGCGGGGAAGGGGTGATGGCAGCCAGCTTTACGTTAGGGAAGAACATACCAACTTTCCGTACAAGAGGTAGAGCCAAACCAGACATTCTCCATGCTCAGGAAGGCTCCAGTCCAGGAAAGCACTTAAGCTCAAGAGCAGCCCCCTTAAACTTCAAGAGGTGATAGGGCTGCTTGCACAGCTAAGTGTTTAAACACATGCTCCAACATGGGTTGGTTTTTAGGTAAGGGCTATAAAATATGTGACTGAGTAGCAGGTCCTCCCAAAGCTACTCTAAACACTGCTCTTGTCCCCAGGAAATAGCAGATGGGAGTTGTATGCAGCCAAGTAATGCATGGTTCTAACCACGGTCGGGATACTTTCCTTTTCCTGTTAGCACTTGCTTATGTCTCCAGACAGTTGCCTATGCTGAGATGGCCTCAGAAGGTTATTCCTGGATGCCTTGAAAATTGTCCTTCCCTGAGCAAACCTACAAGCTCACCTGGAAACCAGCACTACAAAAATAGAAACCCCAGACCAATACTTAATTCTTCAGCTAAGCCTGATCACTGTTAGTGAGCTGTGCTAGTGTGGGAGAATATCTCTCCTAGGGGCAGTCTAGGCAATTTTATTTTTTTTAAAGTATGGGAGCATTTTTATGAGCACCATAAATAGGCCATACACTGTGGATTTGTTTGTCAACCAGCAATTAGAAGCAGAAGCCTCTTGACTGCATACTGGAAGATTTTAATAGTTTGCAGGCATTACTTGCATTAAACTGGAAGAGGATATATGTCTATTTTTAAATAGAAGTATAAATTGAAATGGTCTATTAGACTGAAAGTTGATATTGACGAACCAGAAGGACAGAAGATAAATGGGTCACCAATTTACATGAAGGGATGTGACAGATTTGGGCAAATTACCCCAGCATGGCAAGAGTAACCAGGTGAGAGGTGGTAACCAGCAGCCACTGCAGAGAAACAGTAAATTGATTTTTCGGTTCTAGCAGGAATGCTTCAAAATATTCTTTTCAATTATTAACCAGTTCCAGCAACTAAAAAAAAAAAGCTGCATATGAAATAGTTTGAGTTGAAACTGGCAAGTAGTTAATACCTGTGAAGAAAATCTAGGCAGGCAACTTGGTAGGAAGCATTTTCAGCCAAGAAACTTGGAGCTTTTGCGATCTTAGCTCTCAAATTCCAACAGCTGTTTCTCTTCCTGAGAAAATCAAAGCAATTAGTGGGACTATAGTTTCAGAAACTACCTTTGAAATATGAAACAAATATCTGAATCTCTGGGCAAGTAAGTTGAATTGGTTGTTAAAACAAATTTTCAGGCAATTATATAGTATGTTAAATACTGGCAACAGCTGTATTTGCATTCCAGTTACGTCAGCTGCTCTTCACAAAACATGCCACTTTCTATACGGTGCATTCTTCCTCCATACCACTGTGTTCACGTCATTTCCCAGGCTCTAACATAAAGAAATGTATCTTTGTCTGTGAAGCTTAACAGGTACCACAGCGTGAATTAACAGACAGCTACCAAACTTTTAGAGCTAATGTCCTTTGCTAGCATTTAAGAGGGTGTAAATGTAACAAATACACATATGGGATATATTTCTGTAAACTGATTAGGATGTAGATTTGATGAGACAGGTAATTCTCTAGCCACAAAAAAAAGCGCTGAAAAATAAAAAAAAAAGGTAAAAAAAGGAAAAGTTAAACAAGTAGCTATTTTTAGAATACTGCTTGGACTGTAGGGTAGACAGGTAAGGCTTTTTTTTTTTTTTTAAATAAAACTCCATATTTACCATGAAATATTGAGAAAAGTCTTTTCGTACTTGTGTCTCAGATGGTTGTTTACCTGCAGGGTAGCTGAGCCCCAGGCTTTGTCCTTGGCATTCAGAATGTAACAGTCAGTCCTGCAGACACTAGATCTAAGTGCAATCCTATGAAGTACTTACACTCACAGAATCAGCCCCGTTGTGCACAAAAGCCCAGTAGCAGCAGTCCTCACGTAGCAGCACACAGTTAACTAAGACTTTGCATAATGTGAATAACTATTTTACTGCGTACATTACATACAATCCATTTGTTTAAGCTCAAGCAGTCGGATTCCTATTCTCTATAAAGTGCTTTATTGGCTTTCTTCCTATGTTTTCTGTCTTTATATAGCAGTAATTCCTTAGCCTGTGACAACATGCCATTCCACTGCTGCCTTCAAAATACTGTTTTTCTACACAAGCATGCAACATTAGCTCAGGAAAACTTCAGTCCTCCTTCCAAAGCGGAACTGAAAATATAAAAGATGTGCTCACAGTGAGCACTCTGAGCCAGACCCAGCTTTCATGACTGCCAGTATTTCTAGAATAGAATCACAGAATCACAGAATCGTAGAGGTCGGAAGTGACCTCGAATGAGCATCTAGTCATAGGTTAAAGTCAAATAGGTTAAAGGCAAAAGGCTTGAACTGAAGTCAACTATGTGAACTATAGAATCACAGAATGGTTTGGGTTGGAAGGGACCTCCAAGATCATCTAGTTCCCCAGGGGGGACATGGGCAGGGACACCCTCCAGTAGACCAGGCTGCCCAAAGCCCCATCCAACCTGGCCTTGAACACTGCCAGGGAGGGGGCAGCCATAGCTTCTCTGGGCAACCTGTGCCAGTGCCTCGCTAACTTCTCAGTAAAGAATTTCTTTCTAATGTCTAATCCAAATCTCCCCTCTTTTAGTTTAAACCCATTCCCCCTTGTCCTGTCACTCCCTGCCCTTGTAAACAGCCCCTCTCCAGCTTTCCTGTAGGTCCCCTTTAGGTACTGGAAGGCTGCAATTAGGTCTCCCTGGAGCCTTCTCTTCTCCAGGCTGAACAAGCCCAGCTTCCTCAGGCTGTCCTCGTAGGAGAGGTGCTCCAGCCCGCTGATCAGCTTTGTGGCCCTCTTCTGGACTCACTCCAGCAGCTCCATGTCTTCCCTGTACTGGGGACCCCAGAGCTGGATGCAGGACTCCAGGTGGGGTCTCAAGAGAGTGCATTAAAGGGGGCAAATCAGCTCCCTTGACCTTCTGCTCACCCTTCTTTTGATGCAGCCCAGGACACGGTTGGCTTTCTGGGCTGCCAGCACACCCTGCCAGTTCATGTTCAGCTTTTCATCAACCAGCACCCCCAAGTCCTTCTCTTCAGGGCTGCTCTCAATCCATTCTCCAAGAGTCATCGGGAATAGTTGAAGTAGTTATAGCAGATAAAGTTAATTTGGTTGTAATTCAAATTAAGCCACTTGCGAAGTGGCTTAAATCATAGCTTTATTTGTCAGATAACACGTACAAAGGTCTGCACAGTCTGCAGCAACAGAGCTGCGTGGTCACCAGGTACTCAAGGTACATCTGTATCTCCACTGCCAACCTTGCTCGGGGCAGGACCCATCCCCCCTCCTCTCAGCACAGCATGGCTGCGCTCTCCACACCTCTGGGAACCTGGCAAAAGCAGGAGCAGTGAATGTCACACGTGCACCTGACCGGAGGCTGAGTTGCCTGAGAAAAACCATGAGAAACCGTAGTCTTAGGCAGAACTGCGCCACGGGGAGCATTTAGCCTGAGGAGCTCAATGGAGGGAAATGTCTAGGCTGACACACAGGTACTTACAGCATGCCCAGTCATCAGAAGAAGTGGAGTACAGAAAGCTTAGAGTCTGTGTCCTGGAGAGGGCAATCCTGGCACAGTACTCCACCGGGTTGGGTAAGATTTGCAGAGGAAGGGACAAGCAGAGAGGCAGGTTCCCGGGCAGGAAGTGGTGAGCCCTTTTGTTGGCCCTGCCATAGCTGACCTCCTGAGAGTAGATGTCGAAATTGTTCCATGAACCATTCTCTCAAGGATTTAAAAAAGGGGGAAGTCAGGGCCCCGGGGTGGGGGGTGGTGGTGGTGGCTAGAAAAGAGAGGAGGAGGATGGAATCCAGGGCATGCCTCTCTCACGTGATGTTAGTTGGCAAGAGAGGCTTGGGATGCACTTCCGGCAGTTAGAGTTCTTATCCCCCATAATGGGGAAACAAAGCAAAGCTCAACACAGCTGGCAGGACAGGTCTGCACAACAGGAATAGGATGAGGAAGAAGGGAAGGGAAATTGCCTGTTAGAAGGAAGGATATGGCAAGTGACCATAACCAGCATTATGCAATAGGCAGCAGTTAGACAAACTGAAAGTTTTTCATCCAACCAGTGGGTTGGGTGACTGGCAGCATGGTCAAAAACATAGGCTGCACTCCATCACAGTATGGAGAGGGTCTACAGCAAGCAGGTTAGAAGCTCTGCAGCTGGAGACAAAGGCTGATGCCATGGTGGGCTTTTGCAGTGAATCTCACTGCCTCTAGCAGCAGAACAAAGGCTGACAGGGCTGGTCAGAGGAGAACCAAGCTGGTCCTGAAGACAAGCATTCTGATCTCTCGGACAGTCTTTAATAGGTAGTAATAGCTTTGTGTTACTGGGTGAAGAGCTTTAGAGTGAAGTAAATAGAAAAAGTAATTCCTTTAGGGACTGAGATCATTTGATCAAACTTTCTTTTTCTGTTTGAAGGTATGAGCAATTCAGATGTGATGGTGGCTCTTCAGCGGGGGTACCGAATGCCACGCATGGAAACCTGCCCAGCTGAGCTTTATGATATCATGAAAACATGCTGGAAAGACAAAGCAGAAGAGAGGCCAACATTTGATTATCTACAGAGTGTGCTTGATGACTTCTACACAGCAACAGAAGGCCAGTATCAACAACAGCCGTAGAACAAAGAACAGTTTTTTCTATTGACATGGATCACTGGCACAGACAACTATTTGGACAGACTGCGCAAACCAATTACTCCATGAGTTTGGATGTCTTAACCGAGTGTCGAAGCTGAAATGCTGAAGAAAAGACTACTGCTGCAGAGAAATAATCATGTTTTTCTTTGGTTAAAACAGTTCCTCTAAAGATTGAAGTTCTCCGTAAATGCTGTTTTGCATCTGCAGAAACATCCCAAAGCAAGCAGGCTTTTTGGGGTGGGGAGGGAGAAGGAAGGAAAGTGATCATGCACCGGTACAGTTTGAAAATGCTTTTTTTACGATCCAAGTCATGGAACACATTACAAGGAGACCTTTAGAAAAGGGGTGACAAAAATGACTTTTAAAAAAAAAGTCATGAAGGAGAACTTACAAATTTAAGACATAATGTTGGTCTTAAATCATCTTTCTGAAATACAGCATATTGTGAAAATTATTTTTATATACGTGTTATTTCACATTAGTAGATGGAGTACTGTCACCTCTTGTAAGACTCTCTAAATGGTGTCATGATTTCCTTTGAGGGTTATGTATGTGATCCTTTACAGTGAAGATGATTCTGTTTTACTGCTGTACTACTCAAATGTAAAATAAGTTTCAAAGCATGGCCCAGCCATCAGAGATGCAGAAGTGCAATAGGAACACACATGGTGGCAGAATCACAGAATCTCCCAAGTTGGAAGGGACCCATAAGGATCAGGGAGTCCAGCTCCTGGCTCCACACAAGACCAGCCCAATCAGAGCAGATGACAGAGCATTGTCCAGATGCTTCTTGACCTCAGTCAAGCTCGGTGCTGTGAACACTGCCCTGGGGAGCCTGTTCCAGGCCCCCAACCACCCTCTCAGTGAAGAACCCTTTCCTGATCTTCAACCTAACCCTCCCCTGTCGAAGCTTCATGCCATTCCCTCAGTTTCTATCACTGGTCACCAGAGGGAGGAGATCAGCACCTGCCCCTTTGTTCCCCCTTGTGAGGAAGCTGTAGGCCACCATGAGGTCTCCCCTCAGTCTCCTCTTCTCCAGGCTGAACAAGCCAAGGGGCTTCAGCCTCTCTTCATACGTCTTCCCCTCTAGACCCGTCACCATCTTTGTTGCCAGGCTCTGGACACTCTCCAACAGCTTTATGTCCTTTTTGTACTGTCATGCCCAAAATTGCACACAGTGCTTGAGGTGAGGCTGCACCAGTGCAGTGTAGAGTGGGACAATCACGTCCCTAGAGCAGCTCACAGTGCCGTGCTTGATGCACCCCAGGACACTGTTGGCTCATGCCCAACCTGCTGTTGGCCAAGACCCCCATGCCCCCTCTCATCATGGCTGCTCTGCTGGGTCTCATCCCCCAGACTGTACGTACAGCCAGGGCTGTCCCTTCCCAGGGGCAGAATCCAGCACTTGCTCCTGTTAAACTTCATGCAGTTGGTGATTGCCCAGTTCTCTAATCTGTCCAGATCTCTCTGCAAGGCCTCTCTACCCTCAACGGAATCAACAGCTCCTCTTAATTTGATCTCATCCATAAACTTGCTCACAACACCTTCTAGTCCTACATTCAAGTCATTTATTAAAACATTAAAAAGAACTGGCCCAAAGATGGAGCCCTGGGGAACTGGAGTCACTGTCCGCTGGCCTGATGTAACCCCATTTGCCATAGCTCTTTGGGCCCGACCCCTCAGCCAGTTGCTGACCCATTGCATTATGTTTTTGTCTACCTGCTTGTTGGACATTTTGTCCAGAAGGATACTGTGAGAGACAGTATCAAAAGCTTTACTGAGATAAAAAAGTTACATCAACTGGCTTCCCCTGGTCAACTAGATGAGTGACCTTGTCATAAAGGGAAATCAAGTTTGTTAAACAGGACCTTCCTCTCACAAACCCATGTTGGCTGTGACCAGTGACTGCGTTGTCCTTCAGGTGTTTTTCGATAACTCCCAGCATAATTTTATGGAAAATTTTACCAGGCACCTAAGTGACACTTACAGGCCTGTAATTACCAGGGTCCTCTTCCCTGTCCTTCTTGAAAATTGGAACAACATTTGCCAGCTTCCAGTTGACTGGGACCTCTCCAGATTCCCAAGACCATGGAAAAATAACTGAGAGGTCTCACAATGCCATCAGCCAGCTCTCTGAGCAACCTGGGATGAATCTCACCAGGCCCCATGGACTTGAATGCATCCAGGTGGAGCAGCAAGTCCCACACAAGTTCCAGGTCAGCTGGGAGTTTATTATTACTGCAGTCACAGTCCTCCAACTCAGGGCACCTGGCATCCCAGAGTCCATCATCAGCATTGAAGATAAGCAGCAGCAAACCTAGCTCTGTATTCAACCTTCACTCTCCCCCCAAGGCCAAAGTCATCATCTGCAGTCCCTGGGAAAGCACAGGATGTTGAAGGAAGTTATTGCTTTCATTGCAATTGCCAAGACTGTTAGCAGTGAAAATATTTTAATCTCAATTTTTAATCCTCTGCTTTTTCAAGAATATTCCTTGTATTTTCACTGCTTTCAACTAACCTCAAATCTGTTTTAAAGCTAAAACTAGCTCTAGCACTATCAAAAACCATTTGTGAAAACACATGATAGGATATCAAGTTACATTGCAGTGACACTAGAGGTTTATGAATTAGATTTATATACTGAGCAACAAAAGTGATGCAAGTTTGCCAAGACCTACGTATTGAGTTGTTCTATCTAACTACTTACCAAAACAGCTGAGCTAGCACAATTGCTATATAACTACAACATAGATTACTCTTCCCCCCTTCAAAGTGATGCTGGTTCTTACAACTGAAACCCAGTACATCTTTGCCATCCCTCCACCCAATTTTTTAGGCAAATGGTACTTTGCAGAAGCCTAAAACCCTTTTGATGAAGCTTCAGTGTGTCTGCAGTTGAAGTTCAGCAGCATAAGTATTAATTGCTTGTCCTTTCCGTTGGCTTCCTTCAGTCAAACTGTGCCGTTTAAGCAGACTATCAGTTACATATGTACATAGCTTCTATTGTATGGCAATTTTTAATTTTAATAAACACTTAATCTGAAGCAAGTTGTATGGGAGTAATTTGAGATAAAACAAATGGCTGATATTCTACCCAAAGTGGTTCATGTAGAACTGAGGAACATCTGTTCATCATCACTAACAAGATTTTGCAATGGTAAATATTTATGGATTCTGCTTTCCTTACATCCATTGAGCTCTGAGAAGCTGAAAAGGACTGAACCAGCCATTTCTGCATCCTTGTTAGGGTTTATTTTTGGTCTGGAGGGCAGGAAGAGAAGTCAGTTCTCAGCTGTCCTTTAAAACAGCTTCTCAGAAATCTTTAATGCAATAGCACCACAGTCCATCACAAGTCTTTGGAAACATGCCAATTAATAATTGGTCAGTACTTCACTACAGGCTTCATTTTATTTTAAGGAAAAAATAGCTTAAGATAACATACCCTTGTCTTTTAAACCATTTCCTGTAGCCAACCAAAGAGCTCTGGTATGCAACAGGCAACATGGAAACTGGAGATGCTGAGAATATGAGGTTATAGTTGGTGCTACATAAACTTGCTAACACACACTCTCAGACAAGTGAGACTGTCAAGGTACAGCACTAAATTGCTTGAAATGCTATGATAGAAGTTTCTGAGCATTGCCATGTTTTGAAGATTTTTTTCTTAACCTCAGTTTGAATATTGCTGTTCTTAGAGCATCTTTTATGTGACACCTTTCTTATTCAAGAAATTGGTATATTGTATCACTACACCAAACTATTTTTTAATAGCTGAAATAGTTTGTGTGGGAGTAATTTTAGAAATTCAACCCTGAAGGGCTCATAGACCTTTAGAACTAGAAGAGTCAGATAACCTGTATTTAACAGAAACAGTCCAAAACATGAGAACAGCACAGGCTCAGGTGCTATATCTCTGGCCTCGTTAAAGAGACAGCTATTATTTATCACTGCATTTGCATGGACCAACCGAAACCTCAAGAGACCTGGCAAGAACAGTCACACCAGAGTAGGGCTGTTCAGTGTCACACAGGAAGGCTGCACCACCTAGTGTCTCCACAGGGAGGGAGAGGTTCTTGCTCTGAACTGGTTCCCCTTCCACTGTGAAAAACAGTTACAGGGACAGGTCAATCCTCTAAGTTACTTCGGGATTCTGCCTTGTTCTAAGCAATCCTCCAGCACTTGCAGGCATGGTACTTTCACAGTAGTTGGGAAAAAGTCTCACCCTCACTGAGTGAAATGGCTCTAAGAAAGCTATCTCAAATTTTATCATGCTTCAATCTTCCTTCCTTGAGTTACTAAATAAAGTAATATAATCAGAGCTATAATTCTTTCAACTCAAGATCATTGTATGTCAATCACTATGATCATTTGGCCTGTAAGTTTATGATTTTTCTTTATCTTGATTTCACTGCTTTTCTCACCTTAATAAAATGAACAGTCAGACCTTAATTTCAAACTGGAAAATTTTATTATAAATAGGTCTTTCAAAGTTGAAGGCATATTCTTAGTGGAAATTCAAATGGCCTTAAAACAAATTCCTTTACAAAGCCAAGTTACCTGATTCCTTGCTATTTATCAGTTAAGGCCTCATCTTGTTGCCTCTGAGGCCTTATGTTTAGTAATTTGCTCAGTTTGGTCCCAAGATGGCACTTTCCACAAAGCCAGAATATTAACGGGAGAGCCAAGGTATTTTAACTACTTGACATTAAGCTTACAAGCCATCTGATGTCTAGGAATCAACAATGAAAGTTAAATACTTAAATTAAAAAGGTAACAAGCAGCAGATGAGGAACACCACACTTTGCATGAATCACATTTATCAGTATAGCAGACCATGATAGAGCGACTCAAGAATTAAAATTATATATATCTCAAATCACATCCCCATATCAACAGTAAAAGCACAAGTTTAGGTCTATACTTACATAGCTCTAAATTCAACCCTGATTCAATTTTAAAAGTTTTGTAAACATTTTTCTGTCAGCTAACGTGACAGTGAAGATAGCACCTAAGAGTGAAAAAAGCTACCAACAGTTTAAGACCAATAAAAGAGCCCAGTAATTGCACACTTTGATTAACAAACTATTATTCTTTTGCTTTATGAGCAAACAATACTTGTTTTCTTGAAGAGGATGAAGCATCTTCATACTTGCCCCAGTTTTTACCAAGAGGTGTACTAGCAGTGGCTGCTACTGTGGATTTCAGGTTAGCCAACAAACCTCTCCTGGGTTTTTGTTGTTTTGGCTCCTCTACCGAGAGATGCTTTTTCCGTTCATCAAGTTCTTTTTGCAGGGAAGACACTGTTTCTTCAAGCTCAAGAACACGTTTAGCCCAGTTCTGAAGACTGTTCATTTCTTGATCCTATGAGGATAGGGCTATGTTAGGTGTGTGAACACTCCAAAGTCTTTTTCACACAGCTAATTTTGTTTCAGATTATTTTACTATACCAGTAAACACCCCTAGAATTACTGTGCCAAATGGCTATTCAGTACCCATTTCTTCTGAACTACTTCTATGTAATTTTAAAGAACAAACTACTGGGCCATCAGATCCAACAAGAGTAAGTCTGACTGGAGAAGCTGATGCTAATATGCTTAGCCACACTATGGAAAGAATTGCTGCTGTTCTAGGAACCAAAAAAAGAAGGTTTTCCTGTTTCAGGCTGCAATTACTGAAAGTAAAACTGGTCATATCAAAACTCTGATCAGAGTCATAAGTCTGCTAACCAGGACTGAATGAACGCTTTGAGTGAGCAGAATACCGAGTCTTAAAGATGCTCTCTAATCCTTGTGGTTAACAAAAAAGTCACCTTCCTATGTCTTAGAACTAATGAAGAAAAAGTTCAAGGTTAATTCTTTTCAGTCTCAGACTTAGACTAAAAAGCATGCAAAAGGTAGCTTAATGTTCAGAGTAAAACATCCTTAGGCAGTCATAGATGCCTTTTAAACTGCAAACGAGGCATAGATGAAAAGGGTCAAGAGTTCAAAGCTTTCCTTTTTTTTATTTAGTAATCTAGTGAATGCCTGAGGTCAGGTGCTGTCAACTCTATGAAGTCCTTGCTTTTGAAGAAAAGATGTCTTGTATTTCAGTATTAAGTAGTTTACTTCCCCATACCTCTTACTCAGTGTGGCCATCTCTGCAGAAGCCATAGAAGCTTTAAAGCCATAGATCCTTAGGTCTTGTTGCACTAACATTTGTGCACTGACAGCCTGACTGCCTTCAGCAAAACACTTCATGACTAAAGTTTGGAGTAGTATTTTCTTCACTTGGCAATAATTTGTGGCATCTTTAGATTTGCAAGAGTTGTCAGCACAAAGTTACCCTATTGAACAAGTCTTGTCTTACAAGATAGAGAGTCAAGGAATGAAGCACAAGGACTGAGCTCATAACTCAGGAAGTTAGGGATCAAAAAAAAGAAAGCAAAACCACAAGTAAAAACGTTATGCTAACAATAAAATTAACAAGACTGAGCAGTGCTTTTACATGTACAAAGATGCAGAAACATCCAGTACAGCTATAGACCCAAGCCATATTAAAGTTGCTTTTAAGTTGACAAACCTTGAGCATGATTGTATGCTTCAGTTGACTGTTCTCCTCTGCCATTTTTCTGTAGCCTTCATTAGCTTCTAGCAGGGTTTCATTTAATTTCTGTATTTTAAACTTCAGAGATTTTATAAGCTGAAAATAAAACCCATATACACTGAAGTTCAAGACAGCATGTTTTACATGAAATTTTTTTTATGACTAGAACTCATACAGACACTATAATAATTTCTGATTAATATTGAACTTTGGGCAATCTGGTCTAGCTGAGGGTGTCCCTGCCCATTGCTAGGGGCGTGGAACTAGATGATCTTTGAGGTCCCTTCCAACCCAAACCATGCTATGACTCTATTCTATGAACAGTGCAAGCTGCAAGATCAAAGCAATGAAGACAAAGCCTGGTTCTCTCAACCTCTGTGTCCCAACCCATAATTTCTGGTGATAAAATACAGCTGAAGCATTCAAGGGTTATTGTGCTGAAGCTACTAGATTTACACAGACCCATCAGTCGAAGAACTGCAGCATGGACCAAGCTAATTCTGGAACAGTCTGCTCCTTTTCAGTGAAGGGAGTTAAAAGAATGCTCTCATCTCATTAACACCATTCATACAATGAATTGGAGCACAGTTACAACAGAAGACCTCAGCTTCCTGATGGGAATATTGGTGGATTAAGTCCCAAGAGGGAAAAGAAACTCTGATCCAGGAAAACTAATATAATTTACTTCCACAAGGTTGGAGGGAAAATATCTAGATCACTAATGAAACCTTTGCCCATGTACCCATTGGTACTTAGGGACATGGTTTAGTGGGTAATAGATGGCGGGAGGACAGTTGGACTGGATGATCCTTGAGGTGTCTTCCAACCTTAATGATTCTATGATTTTATGTTTAATGGCTGAATGGGAGAGAAGAAAAATAGTGAATTGCTCACCACACATGCACAGACATGTCAAGTAAAGCAGAAGGGCACTGATGGAACCATCTGCTTTAAAGTGCTTTCACTTCAGTTACTGCCAGGCAGCAGTCCCATCATTCTAACACTTTCTAACCGCACAAACCAATCAATGACATATCCCCATATCAAGCATAAAAGTCTAACTTACTTTTAGCATCAAAATTAAAAATTGACATAGGAAATGGAAAATTATGTAGCACTCAAGAACAGGAGTGAAAAAAATGCCAGGGCCATGACACAAGACATTAAACTTAGTAAGGAAAAAGTTATATTTGGAGTACACTTTCTCAATAGAGCAGGATTTAAGTTCACTTTCCATTTACATGGTTTATTAGAACCAGCTGGAACTATTTCTCCAACCCCTACTCTGATTTGTTATTAGTGAAAGGAGCAAGGCTTGTCTCCTCCCTCCTTCCCATCCTCTTAAAATACATGAAACTAACTGTAGCCTAACAAGAGTGCCATTCAAGGTATAGGGTAAAAATGTATACCTAAAAATAATAATTGTTTTCCATAGCACAGCCTGAAGCTCATAATTTCCACCTCTATTCAGAACACAGTGAACTTGTTTGTTTGAATAACAGAGACACTACCCTTTAAAGGGGACAGTGGAGTTCAGTACTTACAGAAAGGACTGGTTTAAGCACTGTTTTGGCTCTTCCGAAGCTGAACTATTATGATTCTGTAACTGTTCCCCTGCGCATGAGCAGGCAGCATTTCAGGAAGGAAAGCACTGACACAACAACATTTACAACAAATTCCAATAAAAGGCTGTATACTTCCCTACTTCCAACTTGCATCATGGTGATCATGTAACTTGTTATAGTAGTAGATGCCTTTACAAAACTAGAGTAAAGCCAGAACACAGTCAATCTCTGGCAAAAGTAATCCACAACTGGGCAAGGGGGCTTTTGTAAACTAGACACCAGTTCACAGGAATCTTCATGCTTTTGTCTACAGTGCAGCTCTTTAAGCATTGAACCATGTCAGAGTTTAGGACTGTTATCCCCAGACTTGTTAAATACTAAGCAAGAGCTACCTCTTCTTTTTCTTTGCATTGTTTCTGCAGTCCTTCAGTGGCTCTCTTCATCATCTTGTTCATAAGGTCTGCAGGCAAAAGAAGTTCATTTGTTTATACACATTCCCAAACACAAATTGAACTTTGAATATCCAGATTAGATTCCTACCTAGTTCCATGTTATTTTCAGTAGTCAGTATATCTGACTTTGGACTTCCCAGAGCCAACAGCCTCCCTGACTGTTCATCAAGTTGCCTTTCCAATTCCAGTATTTTACTCTCTCTATCCTGAAAAAGAGAAGAGCACATGGTAGAATTGGTACAAATTTCTGCTTAACCTGATGTGCTACTGCACATTCTCCAATTATACTACATACGTATATGAAGTTTTAAAATATCATCAGGTGAAAGTTGTGATGGTTATGGTTGAGAAGTCACAGTAAGGAATAATGCTCAATTCACAAGACCTTTTAAGAAAAGGTTACTTTACACAGGAATCAACTACTCAAGTCTGAAGATTCCCAAACTGTATTAGAAGTAACCATACAGCAGAAAGGAAACTAATGCATCTGTGTTAAAAGTTGTTGCCAGTTCACTTGCTAAATAAGCAAGAATCTATTTCATACAACTAAATTTTAATTTCAACTTTTTTCAGTACATGTCAGATTGCTAGGGTGGTATGTCAGAGGGAGAAAATCAAAGTGTCACCATCAAGTTATTCATCTAATTCTGGTTCTCTGAAGCTGCCTGCTCAGATTTCATGTTGTGCTCTCCTTTGTCAGTTAAGACTTTTACACCTTAGTGATTTCATCAGTTTCTTATCCAACTCGCTACCAAGACCATCTTTTTTTTTAATCTTCCCTTATGCACCCTTGTGGCCAATATAAGAGGCAGCTATAAATATGAAGAGCACTATTAAAACTCTTTTCCTCCATCCCAATATTGTATACAGCCAAGGCTTAAGTGAAAATAAAGCCAGAGTTTTAAGTGGGGGGAAAAATAAGTGTGAAGGAGCTGGAAAAACAGAGGCCATTACACAACATGGTGTTCCTTGTCAGCACCTGAATGGAGAGCTGTAAAAGCAGCAATGTCTATATATCCCAGCCTACAAAAGCAACCCACTGCCCTCACATCTGGAAAGGAATCCACCTACCAATGGAGTGCAATGTCTTATTGGTTCCTGGACAGGTGACTGCAGTGAGAAAGCCCCTCTGGTATACACCATAGTTGTTCTAATCCTCCACTGTAGACCTTCTGAAAAGGCCGACACCAGTAGGCCCCACCTGTTGCCTGGACACACTTAGCTCCCTCAGCAATGCAGATGCTAGAAGTAAAGGCTGGTAGAGTTGTACACAGCTAACATGGCTCAGTTGCAAAAGGAATAGGATCTTACAGATAGCTAGAACTGCTTAGAGATGGCATAAGTACATTCAGGAAATTAAGTTCCCTCCTGCATAAAGTTTGATTTCTCATACCACAATCCATCCCTCTAGACCTTCAGAACAGAGATCCATTACAGTTAAAATGTTACCCTGTACTGAACTCCCAACCAGTCCTTTCAGACTAGCTTTTTACCCTACACCCTACAAATCCAAGGATCTCCACGAAACCAGACTGCTACCATGCTTCCACATGTTCCAATCATTGCACTACAGAGAGAAAGATGACTTAGATTTAATTGAACTGTTCCCTCAGAGATCAGGCAGGTTAGGCATGCACTACAGGCAGTGTCAGAAGACATCTCTTTCCTTATGGTTAACATTGGACAGCAGAATAGCTAGGTTGAACCGCTAGTTATTTTGTCTGTTCAAGTGCTACATTTAGGATTCCTGAACAATTCTGTTAAGGAAAAGCAAAATTTATAGTTAAAATGCTAGCACACATTTAACAGCTGCCAAGTCATACCTCAACTTTCTCTTGTTCAGCTAGAAATTCTTCGATGGGAACATAATGGTCTTCAATTTGCTCCATTGCACACATATATGCATGTTTCTTGATGGCCTCTTTATACATTTCAAATTTGCTTTCCAGTTTTTCTTCATAACTGTCTTTCATATCTTCCAAGCGGTTGCTGAGTAGAACATGTTAATTTAATTTATGAACATTCCAGCTATTGCAGTTCGACTACGTGTTCAATGGACAATATCAAAGTTATTCATCTAATCATAAATTGTAAAGTTAAGAGACCAAGCAGTACTTTTCTTCCTTTACTCCTTTTTATTCTCAGTGATCCTACAGACTTGCATCGAGACATAACTTCTTCTATAGCGCTTTTGGTATATGCCAAGTAGAGCACGCATTTAAAGATCAATCAAAAAGTTCTATGAAAAAATCCACCAACATGTAGTGATAAATATTACTGCACCCAATTAGACCTGATATTGGAAGTGTATTTCTAACAGGTGTTTTTCATACTGTTAATTTGGGTCTTCCCCCCCATTAAAGATGCATGCCAAACTCACTTTGTCATATTCATAAAATCACAGAATCATTAAGGTTGGAAGAGACCTCAAGGATCATCTAGTCCAACTGTCCCACCATCACCTATTACCCACTAAACCATGTCCCTAAGCACCACATCTAACCTTTCCTTAAACACCCACAGGGACGGTGACTCCATCGCCTCCATGGGCAACCTGTTCCAATGCCCAACCACCCTTTCTGAGAAGAAAATTCTCCTCATCTTCAAACTAAACCCCCCCTGGCGCAACTTGCAGCCATTTCCCCTTGTCCTGTCACTAGTAAACTGTGAGAAGAGCCTGACCCCCCAGCTCACCACAACTTCCTTTCAGGTAGTTGTAGAGGGCAACAAGGTCTCCCCTGAGCCTCCTCTTCTCCAGACTAAACAGTCCCAGGTCCCTCAGCCACTCCTCATAAGACCTGTGCTCCAGCCCCTTCACCAGTTTTGTTGCCCTTCTCTGGACACACTCCAGGGCCTCAACATCTTTCTTGTGGTGAGGGGCCCAAAACTGGACACAGTACTCAAGGTGCAGCCCCACGAG
Organism: Psophia crepitans; assembly: GCA_013399095.1. Taxonomy (NCBI): domain Eukaryota; kingdom Metazoa; phylum Chordata; class Aves; order Gruiformes; family Psophiidae; genus Psophia; species Psophia crepitans. The sequence goes on from VWZZ01002681.1 coordinate 79,782, forward strand.
GGCTGAGTACAGGGGGACAATCACCCCCCTGCTCCTGCTGGCCACACTATTCCTGATACAGGCCAGGATGCCGTTGGCCTTCTTGGCCACCTGGGCACACTGCCGGCTCATGTCCAGGCAAGTGTCAACCAACAACCCCAGGTCCTTTTCCTCCACACAGCTCTCCAGCCACCCCACCCCCAGCCTGTAGCACTGCCTGGGGTTGTTGTGGCCAAAATGCAGAACCCAGCACTTCGCCACATTGAACTTTTTCCCATGTATTCTTCAATACATTACACATTACTCTTGTCACAGTTTAAAAAAATGCCCCAGCAGTGACACAGATCACCTTAAAAGATAAGTATCATGGCTCTCATGTGTTTGGTCAAAGGTATCCAAACAATTTTAAAATCAGTGGAGGTGTTAAACCATAGTGTGTTCAGCTGGCAAGTTAACTTGGGGTTAGCATCTGTTAGTAATTCAAACAGGAGGAAACTGATTTCAAGAAGGGAAGAGTTAAGAGGAAGTGAATTCAGCTTAAGCAATCTGGACACACTCAAAAAAATCCCCAAATTAGTAACATCCGTGCAGGAACCACAGCAATTTATAAGATAGTATGCCAACAAAGGTTCATAAGTCATCCAGCAGCAAGAATCCATAAGGAGAGCTCAAAGGGATACAATTCAAGCTATCTTAAGCACATGCATGCATATTCACATGAGCAAGTGCAAGTTTCAGAACAATCACAAGCCTCAGTGGAGTACCTGTAACAATCTTCCACATCTGCTAAATACTAATAACCAGTCAGGACAATCTCCAGTAATTACAAATTAAACAGAAAAGTCCAACAGAAAGCAGCATTACTTTTTCCTTGTACACAGGAAGAGACTGATCTGTACAAGTTTATTTTAACATTTCTTCTTCTCCCCTTTTCATCAGAAGCTTTGAAACTGTCCAGGCCTAACTTCTCTAAATAACAGGAGTATAGTCTTGCAGATACATACATGTGTATGTGTGTATATATATAAATGTATGTATTTATGTATGTGGAATCCTTTCAGGCTTGAATAAGACTGCAATATGACTTGCCTCCAGGCTTCCTCTGTTTCCAACAGCTGCCGGAACATTGCTTCTGCCATCTCTCTACGTATCTTCACCTCCAGGAGAAGTTTACTTTGCCTTTCTGCAACTAGTTTCTCCTTTAGGTTCTCTGTAGTTTTCAGGAGATCCTAAATTTAACATATTTCAGTTCAGATAACAAGCTAGAAACATTGACATGCATGTCAAATGAAATATTGATACAGACAGCCATCTACAGAGGACATTTCTACAAGCCTATATTTTCAGGAGGGCTGCACTAAGCGTTAAATATTTTCAAACATGAATTTCTACTGCAAAGACAACCTTTTTCCATCTCAATGGTTTCTATCAAAAAGTCTGCTACTGTTTTGGCATTTAAATGTTAATTTGTACAAACATTTAGTATAAAGCCTACTTGATTTTTACAGTTTACTACTATTAGATTGTATAGTTTTGTTTTTAAAGTGCTGCATCTTAACTTGTTCCTGTTTTTCCCAAAAGAGCACAAACAACTAAATGTTGTTTTAATCATACATATTGCTTCCTTACCTTCCCATTGAGCAATCACTTGAATTCAAAATTTAGCACTTGATCTAACCAGAAAGCCACAGGCAGCCTTCTATGACACTTGTTCCCTCAGAGCTAGACCATTTTTAAGTTTAGATCTATCTGACACTGAGCAGAAGTTTACAGTTCTCATTTGATACAGCTTCTAGCACATCTCTTATGTTAAAAGGTTCTAATATTAGAACTAATAGCAACAACTTTTTTGGGTACACTGTTGAGTAGATGTGTATCTACCTCATGACTCAGAATGGTGATGTCCACTTCCTCTTCTGCTGAGGTTTCATTACCATCAGGAAAGTCATCTACAGAAGTGTTAGCATCAAAGTGCATGATGGGTTTGTCACTGTCTCCAACTAGCTTTGGTTGAAAATAACCAAAACTTTTGGGTAGGACTGTCTGGATTACCTGAAAAATCCAGAGTTGGAATGCTATCAATATTGCAGGTATCAGAATATTAGGAAGAAGTGGCATGAATACGTTGTTGTAAATACACTACATTGAAGTGTAGTGTATTTACACTACAATATTTAATGATTTAATATTTAAAAGAACATTAACAAAATTGTACATGCCTGTTAGCAGACAAACATCTCAATACAAATATAAGACTTGTGTACTGTAACACAGGGAAAGTGGGAAAGATCATCTATTACTAACTTCATAAGCTTGTCTAGGAAGGGTTTTTCTCTCCCCCTAAAATATAAGGGTTTGGTGTATTTTACTGGAAAGTCAATGAAAACCAGCAAATTCCTAAAACATTTGCTCCTTCCTGACTGTGACCAGGATTCAGCAATTCATGCTAGTTATGTGAAGATTTCAAGTATGTATGCCACAGGACATGAAAATCACAGAAGCTTGTCTCCTCGGTGCACACTCTTATGTTATGAAAACTGCAGCTGAACAGAATTAGAAAAATCTGAAATCATATTAGACATGCCATTACAGATTTAGAACATGTCAGAACTAATTCATAGTTCCAGACTCAAAATAGATTTTATTTCCACCATGAAACACAGTACAGCCCACCATCCCACTCCCCGCAAGCCACGGCTTCCAAGGAAGCTGAATGAACATAAGACCAAACATCAAGCAGAGCTAGCAGAAAGCATGAGGGTGTGTAGATCTAGCAGAGGAGATTTTGCCTTCAAAAGGAGAGGAGCACACTACCTTCAAGCCTTAACTTACAAACAAGTCTTCCCTTTTTGTTTATCATCAATTACTTGCAGCTAGCCAAACAGGAGCAATGCAGGCAGAAGAGTTCTCATTCAGACTATAAAATAATTCTTTTACTACCACTGCTAGCTATCTAAGAAGTTTTAAACAATTGTCATCTTGTATGACAGATGTTTAACTGCCCACAGGTTAAACGATTCATCAAAAGCTTCAATCTAAATCCTGGGGTTGCTCAGATATATGGTATAACCAGTCATATCTGAAAGTGCCCTGACTACTTTTACACAGAATGTCTGTGGTGCAGAACTGAACAAGCCACAGACAGCTGCAAGCTATGTTAACTTCTTACCACAGATAGGTTTGAGGGTGGGCAAGACTACTGGAAGTCTTTTAGAGGGAAGCCACATGCAGAAGAATATAATGCGTCAGAAGTCCTAATCACACTTCAAGTCCATACAACCTGATCATTTCACAAGGCAATAGTTACAAAGAATGCAGAATAGCAGAGAAAGTAGATATACTCTTACCTGTTTGGCTATGGCTGAAAATTTCATTACATGTAGCGTTTCATCATATGTGGAAGCATGCTGATTAATGTTTACAATCATACAAGCTTTGCCTTTTCCACAAAAGAATGGCTGAAACAGACGAGTCAATTTGCTCTCTCTGAATGGAATATAGCTTGGCTTCATCCTCACGGAGGAAAGATTAATAAAATGGTGAAACAAAAAATAATTGTAAAATTGTGTAATACTGTAACTTAGCTTTATTCTTTCTCTGTCTTTCACGAGATAGATCCAGTAAGGTGCTCATACTTAAGCCTAAGCATTTCATGTCAAAGAGCAAAGTCTTTCCTGGATCTCAAGCTCTTCAACAAACTGAAGTATTTAAAAGTAAAAATAGTATACGGTCTCAACTACACTTCCCCGGTGTTACAAAGCAGACACTGAAACAAGCCAAAAGCTAAGCACATGACATCTGTCAGCTGTTTGATGAATCTATCTGTATAATTTGGAGGTGGAAGAGGACAGAACAGGAGCTCTGTACACAAAGGATATTGCTCACACACACTAGGAAAAGCTGCTAGTTGCCCTTTTTATTGGCCACAAACAACAGTTTTAGAGAAAGAACGTTCATTTCAGGTATTCCAGTGACATCTGCAATAAAGAAGGCTTACAAGATTTTGTAGATTTCTGTTTTCCTCTAGCCATGCAAAACCCTTGCAGAAACAAAGGGATGCTTAGGTTTTCAACCCCAAACTCCGCAAGTTATTTACAAGTTGTCACTTACTTTGGATTTTGATTTTGCTTCAATGCTGCAATGCATTTCCCAAGGATATGAAGAGAATTATTAATATTTCCCGCTTCTTTTAGTCTGTCTCCAAAGGCTTGTGTTTTATTACACCTCTCTGATCCAGCCAAGTCACAGAAAGACAACCTGAGTGAAAGAATTATCCTGAACACAAACTTGTTTTTCCACAGTATTTCTTTATGCATCTAAAGTGTAAATGAGTGACTCATTTCAGCCCACTTAGATCACAGAATAAGTTGTACTTTAATGATGATGTTTTGTCCAGCAGACACCACACAAGGTATTTAGGATAACAGCACTAACCTATCTTCCCACTGTGTATAAAGATATTTGAACAAGATTGTTGCTCTTAAGGCAGTCGATTGAGCACATTTGAAGTCTGCTTGTAGCATTCGCTTAAAACTTTCTAGGCATTCTTACGTAAAGAATTCAGTTTGGGAATCCAAATTTTGTTGCAGTCTTAAAGTACTTCCAGACAAGCTAAGAGGAATTTCTGAACAATTTTGCATAGTGGTGCTGCACTACAGATGTACTTCAACCATCACCATCAGCAGCTGCAGCACTGAGGGGATTGCAGGATAGCTAGATTGCAGAGAGCAGTCTGCCTCTTTTGTATGCAGAACCATGTCTTCACTATTGCAAAGAAGAGGCCAGGAGGCCTTTCAAGATGACCTTAAAGCTCTTTGTTTGGCAACAGCAATTACCTGCTACTAAACTCGGGCCACTGAATTGTCCCTTGTGGTACAATAGGTTACAGAGACAATTACCCTGGATAATCAGGGAATTTCATCACTTTTACTTTATACGAAGAAAGCCCTTGAAATACAGGAAGCTCTGAAGTTAGATCACTTACATAATCCAACTATTACTCACTTATACATACATTTATTTACATAAAGTAACACCTTTGTAAGGTCACAGCCTTTTGCACAGCTGAAAGATACATATTAATACTATACACATTAATAAGGCACATATTTCAACTGTGTTAGAGGCTATGATCTCATGATCTTTATCCTTTCTAGTACAAGACGAAGGGTTTTTTTTTCTTAAGCAATATACAAACTCTGTCATTCACCTAACAGCTGCTGCAAGATCTGCCAGGGGAACACATCAAGACAAGGAACTGCAAGGAATACAGATGCAGTCACTTCCTCAAGTTATCTTTCCTCAGATTATTATCACTGTAACATCTGACATTAAAAGCTGTTATCTCAGTGAGGTATATTTATTACCATCTCTGCTCAGCAGAGACAAGAGAAATCCATAGGAGCTGGACTGAACTAGAACACTGTTATAGGGCTGTTCTCATTTTTCCATGTCAAGCCAAATGAACAATTTATCAGGAAAAAAGTGAAAAAGCTAGCTAAGTGGCTTAAAACCAAAACATTAGGCCACTTCCTCTAAGTCACGGAAGAGGAGAGGTGTAAGGACTTAGCCCTGCTCTCACTGAGTGCACCTACATTAACATTTTAGACCAGGAGAACAGTTTTTAAGCAAGTCACCTGATGATCCCCGCTTACTGTAGATTATACTATGAAGCAGTCCCAGAGCATGTCACCTGCATTCTTTTTGGGTGCTAGATCTGAATTTGTGCTCCAGGAGCACATCAAATGTGGTGTCACAAGCATTCAACCCATAAACTCTAGTCTGGTCCCAAAGTAGAAAGTACACTGGCATAGCTTGCACCTTGGGCCTTCAGCACTAACTGCTGCACTCCAATCTTAGAGACTGGCTTCTACCAGCCAGTTTGCTTACCAGAACATATAGTGTGGTGTTACCCAGTACAATTCTGTCCCCACCTCTCCATTCTGTAAGACAATATACATATATTTCCCTCAATTTATGTACTACTGATAGTTTTAAGGTTTGGCTGAAGGAACCTGTTAAGAGAATAAGGGAGACAAGGAAACACTTCTATGCCTGTCCTTGTCAGCAGAGTTGGTTTCCTTCCCACCTCTCAAAGGATATGGTTGTTAAAAAGAAAGTTCACCAGTTTAGCATGCTTACACCTTATCCACTTTTCTAAAATATTTACATTCCAGTAATCAGCTGAAGCATTCACTTACTCTGAAACTCCAAGAACACAGGGCTGATGCTCATCAGTTAGCCTTAGTAGCCTGATTGAAAATATACTGTGACTGGAATAAAAAGAAGTCCTTTAATAACCACAGTTTTGAAAATTAAGCCATCATTGAAGTAAAATAAAATTTGTATGCTACAGAAAGTGCAGTGCTGAATAAAGAACAAGAATTTATTCACTAATTTACATGAGTTACCTTTGTAATGTATTTATTTAGCAGCAAAAAGCAGTAATAAAAGTTGCATTTTCTGACTTTCCATTTCTTTCAATACAGGAGAGAAGAAAAATATCAAAGCCTACAAGATGTCTTGGAGAGTGAACAAGCCAGTTCACTTACAGTCTAAAGTTTGTATACTATAAATATCTTCTGATCAGTAGACTTATCTGAACTCAGTAAATCTAAAGAATTCTTCAAAATAAATAGGTAGGTGGGGAGGAAAATAAGTTTTGACATTCCTGTAATATTGCCTGTTTCACACAGTTATTTGTTCAGTTTTGAAATTACTGTTTTCTAGAAAGGTTGAATTTGTAACACTTGAAAATCCAATTATTGTGTTTTAGATATCAAGCTACAAAGGCAGTGGACATATGTTGTCTGAAGCCAAAGAAAAAAATCCCAGAACCAGAAGTGCCCTGTTCCCAATTTATCCAGTAAATCAGGAAGTACAGAATACAAACTCCTCTAGTATAGATTTAAAGCAGTGCGTTACTCCTCAGCACCAACCCACAATTTAAGAATGCGGTTTCAAAAAAGAAACACCACCACACACCCAATAAATCCAAAAACAAAGCCGTACAAAAACACAACTTGGAAACAAGTTAAGTGGATCAGCATATTCTGTGGAGTAAAAAGATGACATTCTAGGCAAAAAACTGTTGGAAAAAACCCACAGTTCTTTCTGCACTACTTTTGGTTTGAGCAAAATTTGGGTGGAATCATAGCATGAAATTTAGTGGCAGCTGTCCTTAATACAGAACAGTATAACTCTTGCTTTTTACAGCAAAAGCAGGCTTAGTAATGCTATGATTAGCTAAATATACAACGTGGCCCTTCCACACTTAATGGACAAAATAAGAGGGCATTAAAGTCAAGTAAGAAGCCAGTTTCAATAGAAAATATACCACCTTCTCTATATATTTCCTCCCACTCCATCAAACCAAGTTCTCCCTGATCCATCTCCCAGAGCTGGGTAAGAACTAGGGGCTTAATTCTTAAGATACCAAGTAAGCTCAACTAGAACAGAGCACTCTAAGAGCCTCTAGATAGTCCAGCAGCACTGAAAGGTACTACATGCCTTGCTCCTTCTATGTCTCCAACTGACAGACTCCAGGTTTCCAAGAATTGTACTGCCAGCAATGAAGAATTACCCAGTTTTTCTTCAACATCCTTGCATAGCCATTCCCACTCAGCATCACTAGCATTTGCTAATGCATAGCCCTGTTGGCACTCAAAAATGAATGCAATTTGATCTTTTTGGTTATCCAAAGCCACAAATAGCAACCCAAGTCCAGCTACTGTTAAAGTCACAGGGCGTCTCCTAACTTTCTTCCAGAAACATTTCATAATAAAAACAGAATAAGCGAGGAAAGTCTTCAGCTATTATTGAAGAGTGGCTCATTTCAAACATATTCGGAAGTTTTCTCCTCCCTTCCCCTCCTCCCTTCCCTTAAAAGAAAGGAGAGAGTATACTTATAATTAGAAGAACGAACCTCCTACTTGATTGCTCATTCATTCTAGTACAAGCAAAGCTTCGGTTCTTGTTTCCTATTTTTAGTATTTTGCAGGCTTCTTCAGTGCTCTGAATGTTAATCCACTTTAAGTCTGTGAAGAGAGACTTTTTACATACACTTGCAATCAAAGAAATTCTGTGAAACTGCCAAGGTCATAAAACAGTATTATTACCTTTAATATAAGAATTTCCTCCTTGATCCTCACAAATTCTTAAGACTCTGCGCTTCTGAGTTTTTGATGTAGATAATACATTTAATAGGTCATACACATATTCATTATAAATTTCACAAAAGGAAATCCACACAGATGCTTGTGTTCTTTGGTGTATGTTAATCCTATATATATCAAGTGGAACAAAGTTGTTCTCTGCTAACCCAAAACAGAGGAAGAGTCAAAGATCAAACAATTCATTGATAAATTTTAATTGCAGCATACAGAACCTTCTAAAAGGAGGAGGCTTGTATATATCTGTTGTACAATGAGATACTCAGTACTGCATAACTTTGAGTCTACCCAAGAACATTCAAACTTCACAGCAGTCACCTGTAACCAGAATATCCCTAAATTCTAAGCTCTTGCCCACCTCTACCACAAGCTTCCAGCAGCTTATATATTAGCTTTGCAGAACTAAGCCTCCCTCTTCCAAAAGGAATGAAGCTAGAAAAATATTTTTACATTGTTATCCTGAGTTGATCCACTAAAATTTGATTTAAAATATATATAACTTACTTTGTAGTATAGTACAGAGAATTTTTTAAATCCACCAATAATTAACCACTTACATTCCTAAATTTCTATTCTTCCCTACAAACTTTTTCCACTTTATTTTACCTAGTGAATCAGAAGGAAGACCTTTTGAAGCACAGTTGAAAGAAGCTGACTCCACATCACACATATTTGTAATAGTATTTGAGATGCTTTCTGTCTCCTTGAAAAAATAAAAGACCATTATATTCACATGAATGGACCATGAGAACGTTAGAAGTAAAAAATGACAGTAATTCCAGTATTTAAGATTTAAATATTGCAGTAGTATTAAGTGTTAAGCCCCCCTTACACTAGCTGCAAATGAAATTTTTTCACAATACTGAACTAAAAATCATTAAGTGCTCTTTCCCTTGCAGGAATTACAGCTCTGCTACTCCAAGCAGCCTGCTTTGGAGGCTGTTCAGGCAGAAGACTTATTTTACAGTTTTAGGAGAACCAAGATCCTGTCAGACTGTGGCAGCTCAGAATACCTTTATGAACTACTGGATAAATCTGAACAGTATTTCAGTCAACCAAAAGAACATGAGATGTAAGTTTTTTAGGGGCAGAAGGCAAGGTGGTGGACAACAGAGATGAAAGCAGCAAAGATGCCTAATTTGCTTGCTTGTTGCCAGTCACAGGCTTGTGCCAGGTCTGTGAGAGTTTGAGTCAAACTTAAAGACCCCAGAGTGAAATGACAGCTTCATAAAGGACTTCAAGACCTGATAAAATAACAGTATCTTGGTTTAATTCAGACTGAATTAAAAGGCCATTAAAAATCCTGTTTAGATAACAGCACAGTTTCTTTAAGCATGCACATTTGCTGAATTTCTTTACATCAACAAAATGATTTAAAAGCCTGCCAAGACTTGTCAAAGCATAGGCTTCAAATTACCACTAGGAAAACTGGTGTAATTAAGTGGCAACTCCCACTATTTAGAGATTCCAACATCTCCATGTACTACCTTCCTCCCCATATTTTATACACTGATACAACTTTTCATTAGGACATTTCACCCTGATTTCCCAACACCCAATCCTGATAGAGGGTCATCCTACAGTAGAAGGGGGGAAACAGAATCAAAGAAGTAAACCTTATGTTCTAGCTATTAGAATGCAGTGCCAAGTTCATTATGGATTGTCTACTGATGCCTATGTCACTCACTTGGTATATCCAAAATAGAATTTTTACAAACAGAAAAGTATGAAGCCATACTCTCAGGCCTTCCATTTTAAAGATAAATAGCATATGATTTTGCTGTCATTTATTTTCTAAATGACCAACTTGCAAAGACTGTACTGTCTATACATTTATGTTTAGTTACAAGTATAAGCACAAGCATGGGTTCTATTCATTCTGTTTGTAGAAGTACACAGCAGAATTCTAAAGCAAGGTAAAGAACTGATATGTATGGCACACCTATGCATGTCAAAAGTGTAATGGAATGTGAAAAACCACATATTTACGCACATGTTAAGTTTTTGTAAAGATATTTCAACAAAACTGAGTGAACTAGCTATGTTACTGTACTATTCTTCAAATCAGAAGACCAAACACAGAAGAGAACATGAAGATGACTGCCTGAAAACAAGTGGGAACAAGAACTGACATTGTTTGCCAGCGACAGAATCTGACACTTAATAGCAAGTACAAGGACAGGTGGAAATAGGAATGCAAGTAAAGCAGCTTTTAATCCAGTAAAAACCAGTATTTAATCCAGTGAACAGAATGAGTAAAGAGAAGGAAAGAAAGGGTGTGAACCAGGCCAAGCAAGAGTTTTTGCAGCAGTACTGTGTAGAGAACAAACAGTAAAACATTAAACACAAGAGTATCACAGCAACTCAGAGCAGTTTAAACCAAGAGAATGAAAGGAACAGCAGGCTCTTTCTGCATGACATGTAAAGTGAGCCTGTGAAAAGGCCTACAGAAATCCATGTAAACCAAGACCAAGCCCACCAAACCATATCTGCTCAGATTACAAGCTTGAGTGAACATCTGAACAGTGATGCTATTAACAAGCTAACAAGCAGCACAGCTTCAGTCCTGGGAATAGTTGAGCTGTTACTACGGAAGCATTGTAACACATAAGCAAGGTCTTGTCATGTATTGTTTTCTAGACACATTTTCACCTTACCTTCCTGATGGTGGAGTCTTGCTTGCAACTGTAATACAGCAACATCTAGATCACCTACTACAGCATTTGGTAACTAAACTATTAGTCAGACTGTAGTTTAACAGAAAGGAATATCTGTTAAACATAGTTATCTTCAAAATAAGATATTTAATCTCTTCTTCTAGACTCTGAGCTCCTGCTTGTTCCTTCTTGCAAGTTTGTAGGTTCCATAAAGTTTTTTCTTAAATATTTACTTACATCTCTAATTTTCTGTAAGACCCTAAACACCTGCATATACACACAGTGCAAGTGAGCTTTTAAGACACTCAAAATAAACACGCAACCTTTAGGATCTTTTAGATTTTTTTGTCTGAGGTCTTTCCTCAACAGTTAACCAGATTCTGACTAAACAAAGTTCAGTTTTGCAGAGTTTAAATTAAATGGTAGAATTTAGAGTGGAACCTTACATACACATTTGATTCATACAAGGATGTTCTTTCAGAGCTGACTGGAGCACGTTAGCAGCATTGGTATTAAAGACCACAGGGAAAAAAAAAACACCAGTCAATCATTACTCTGAGTTCTGGGAAGTATAAAAGTAACTTTGAATAATCCTCCCAAAATGCAGCAGGCTCACACTTCAGGTTAAAGATGTTCTGAATGTAAGGAAAGCAAGCCAGACATCTTGTGACAATTCTCAACTGGTCTTAGAAGTATAAAGGAGTCATACACACAAGGGTGCCCATTTCCTGGCAAGATCCATTTCTTATACTTAAAACAGAATGTACTAGATAACAAGAACAGGAGGCTGCCCACAGTAAAGACTCCTCTATTCTACCTACAATCATCAGAGACCAGAGTTAAAGATACATACAATCCTCTACAGCAGGCTGTAATTCTCCTGGGAAATTAATTTTGTGGAAACTCATTCCACCTGCTGTATCAGAAAAGTTTCTTTATGAAGTTACATAAGTCACAGGTTTACCAACTTTTTAATCTGCCTTAAGACTATCTTCCACCAAAAGGGACTCTGACTTCTTTGCTGCCCCTGCTAAGGCATTGCCATGATTTCTCCTAAGCTAGTACTGGAATTTGAGCAACTGTTCCGAGATCCACCCTGGGAACCTGATCCAAAAGAAGATTCACCTAAGAAGCAGGTTCTAGATAGGTCAGGCCTCAGACACTTTTCAAGGGCTAGTGTCACCACAGTATCAGAACTGCTCCTCTACGGAAACCCAAAACCAGCCAGTTGCCTTATTATTCCAAGGTTCATCAAGTATCTGTAATGTAGATTTACTAAATCTAGCAAATCAGTAGTGACACAGACACTCTGTTGGACAGCTTCTTTTTAAGAAGCTTCATTCAATAAAAGAAGGTATTTGGTCACTGACCTCTTTCAGTGATGCAAGAATAGCAGTTTTCATGGCTTCTTCTTGCTTAACTTGTGCATCTTCTAGTTTCTTAACACTGTTGCTCAAATACGGTTTGAGGTTCATCTTCAGGTAATGTCTTCCCCTTATGTGGTTAAAAATCACATCAAGTGAGCGAGGTAAAATACCAAAATCTTTTGAAGTCCCTTGAACATAAAAGATAAAACAGACATCCATACAAACTTCTCATTGGATTTTGACTTGGCTGTTTTATATTTTTTTCAGCAAACATTTTATACCTTGGATAGTGAATGTCTTGCCTGCATTTGTAACCCCATAAGTAAACACCAGTCCGTTCACTCCGTTAACATACGCTCTTACTAGCTCTTTCATTGAGCCTTCAAAAAACTCGCTCTGAGTAGTTTCTGGTCCAAAGACCTTGGAGAAGGGGGTGGGGGAAGAAAGAAAAGAAAAAGAAAAAGGGGAGTGATAAATGGCACAAAAAAGTTTAATACATCAAAGTATTAAGCACTGATTAATAGTGACTAGTTTTTCAGAATAAGCTGAATAGAAGATATACTAGCTTAGTTTTCTGTCTTGCCTGAACCCGTTCTGACTCAATGTTCTCTGCTGGGTTCTCATAGGATCCCTTCTTAATTCTGAGTGGCACCGAGGCTTGCACTTATTCAAGAATATTTTCCTACTCCTAAGTTAAACTACTCAGAGTGCCACTGAGCTCATACTGCTTAGCAGACACTTTCAAGAGCTCTGTGCAACACGCAGCTCCTGCCGAGCTCTGTACCAGTCACCCACAACTGACGATCAGCATTAGAATGGTCTAAATGACTCAATGCCCGGAGCAGTTTCTGTTTTGACACTGTAAGGGCAGAACTTCTTGCAGTAGGTAACAGTTAAACTTTCTATACTGAAAGTAAGTTTCTTAAGCAGTTAGGCTGCTATTTCAAAAAAAAGTCCCTAAGCACATGCTTACATAAGTGCCTTTCCCTAACACTTCCCAGAGGACATCTGCAGGAACAGCAGAACCACTTTAAGTTTGTACCTACAAGAACCTTCTGTGGCATCTAATCAAAGAAAACAGTAGACCTACCAAAGAAGCTTCCTTGTCTCATCTAATAGGCACCTCCATTGTAACACAGCTTTGACAGCCTAACAGTAAATAAGCAGTCTGGTTTTTTAAGGCAAGTACCACCGCATGTAATTCAAAGAAAAATCATGTTGCATGATATAGTAGGAAATTCAAATTTTATCATCACAGTGAAGAAAACAAGCTATAACTAAAAATTAGGAAAAAAGTTTGCCTACCTGAGAAAAGGTGAACCTGTGCACAGAATGACCAATCCCTCTTTCACTGTTTTTCATTGCAGAAGACTCTTTGGGTGCATTAAGAATTACTGTCTGGGGGTCTTCAATAGTTACACAACCCTTAAAAACCAAGACAAGGTAAAACAAAACAGTACACAATTATTTAGGAAGAAAGCCATCTAAAAAACGAAAACCAAGCGGAATCCTAGTGTTTTCATCTATTTACCACAGCTACAAAGAGCTGTAAAATTTACATATAATCTCTCGAGGCGTGCGTGTAACAGGGATAGGCAGTTCACATAAAAGCCAGAGTGCAGATAAAGTTAAGGCAATTACCTGGAGCTTTCTAAGAGGTTTAAAATTTTTCTAGAGTTCCTTCCAGCAACTTTTTTAACACTTTCTAACACCTACTATTTTGTGATTGTGGCTTGCACAATCCTAGCCTTGAAAACAAAGCTATATAGAAATCTAATGGTTTTCTACATCAATTGTTTTCAACATGAAACAAGCTATAACCAGCAGAAAAAGTAAAATAAATTTGAAGCATTATGCCCTGACTGATAGATGGTGTTGTCAGACATGAAGGAAACTGAATTAGTTTGAAGTAATTTAATTGCTATTTCTTAAGTGAGATACAATTACCTAGCACTTACTAACTAGATAAATGTAGAATGTAGTATCAGAGGAAAGATTATTTTACACCAGACACGCTATCAAAAATACAGACTGAACTACCAGTATAGCTTAACAGGGTCTTGAAGCATCAGCCCTAAGAATTGATTTTTACTAAATCTGACGTTTATGTTCAGAGACTGGCCAGAGCTAGTGAGACTAATAATCCACGTGTAACATGTACATGGGAAGTACTGCTCTTCCTAGGAGTCTCAATTAACAAGCCTGTTTATCAACTGGTATAGAAGCTCTAAGAAGCTGTGTACTGAATTCGGACCGATCACTTGCTCACTGTGCCAGGCTCTAAACCCATATACTCTTTAATATTTCTCCCACATTGCCAGCAACAGGAATGCTGGTCAGATCTGCTAAATCCTAGAGAGAGAAGAATCCAACATCTGCAGCTGCCACTGGCTTCACAGAAGCTCGTGGGTCAAGGCCTTGAAATAGGCAGATCTGCAGAGCCAGAAAACAGTCAGTAACATGTCACTCCCATTGCCTCCCCCTAGCTAGCCTCATAGGTAAGTTGGCAGGAGCTGGGGCATTTCTGGCTCTGGAGACATCATTTATACCTGAAGACGACAACTGCCTGTTCTCCAGTGAGTGTCTCTAAAAAATCACTGGCAGGTGTACTGAGAGTATAGAATTTAATCCAGAGCTCTTAAGCTTTACTTGCTTAAATTATCTCTGTTAGCAACAACAGAGCAGTTAACCTGTTGACTGCCTCTGTTTAGCATCAGTCTATAGCTATAAGAAATAGGACTTGCATTCTGCTATTTTCTTTTCTTGCATGTTTGCAACAAAGATGCTTTCCTGAAAATTATGCACAGCAGGGAAGAAAAAAAGACCTAAAAATAAGTTGATCTCTCATTGATTACAGACATGGGAAGGGGGTTTAGTTTGTTTGGATTTTTTTTTTCTATTTGTTACCAAGCATCTTCCTCATGAATTTAGGTGATAGTTAAAAGTATCAGTAGTAGAAAATATTGAAGATGTTTAAGGTCTGTCAAGCATTCATAGTTTTTGGAGGCCTTTGTACCATGCAAAACAGGTATATACAGTTAACATGTTGGAAGATCAACTACAGCACCATGAACTACAGGACCTTAAAAAGAATCTAGTACAAACTTCAACACTTACCTTTTTCCTTCCTCTCTGCTTTTAAGAGCAAGTACTCTCACTAATGGTCAGGTCATCAGAAATTACCCATCCCAAAGAGGAATAAGAGCTAAACAAATTGTAAAACAATTTACAAAATTAAATCAATTTACCCCTACAGACAGCTCAGATAGCTGAATAATACCAAACTGGAAGCACTGTGGCAGTGCACACTATTCAACAACTGCCTAAGGAAATGTGAATGGAAGCTGACGGGGGAAAAAATAATCCAAGCGAAAAAAAAATATTTTTTCCAACTCTGTCAGATTAAATGCATTAATACATTATTTTTTAAAAAAAAGCAAATGGCAAGAAGCAAGTCAGAACTAATATAACTAATATTAAATAATTTCTGACCTATTTGGAGAAAAAGCCTGTCAGAGAACCTGTGAGACCCTGCACACATGTGAGTTGAGAGATACACTGCAGAGATTTTGTCCTCCAAGGACAGCTTAATGAATTCTTTGCATTGGTGTTCACAATAGGGGTGGGGAAGCAAGAGTATTTCTGTGTGTTTGTCTGTGCACATGTATGTGTGTGTAAAACACTGAAGCATCTGAATCTGTATAAACATATATATATGAATCTGTATATACATATAAACTGTAGATGTCACAGAAAATTTTGACAGGAAGAGCAGCAAGTCACCAAGACCAGGTGGTTAATTATTCAGGTATTCCAAAGAAACTCAAGAGTCAGATACCTGAATTACTCCTAGGAGGTGCACAATTTTGTACATGAAACTCCTTTGTTTCTTGAGCACCGTACAGAGTCAAGAGGGACTTCACTTTTTAAATAACATACCCAACAGAATTTTGCAGAGCTACAGGTGTGCAAGTCTGTAACAGGCAAATTAGTAAGAGTTGTGGTAAAAAACCCAAACCAACATTTATCCACTAATTCTGTTTGGAAGCTGTACACGGCTTTTACAGAAGAAAGTCTTGGTTTACAACACTAGGCATTCTCTGCAGGAAAAGAAAAACTTAATTCTACAACTAACCTGAGATTCATGGTTTTCAAGCTCTGCTACAGAAAAAGGTCTCACTCTTAAGAATACTTTCAAAGGTTGATATGCCTGTTCATTAAAAAAAAAACAAACAAAAATTGTAACAGCCACTTTTTAAGCAGAACACCCCCCCAAATCACATCAGCATACATCTCTGATGCAGTATTTGCTATTTTATCTTACTGCCTCACTCTCTCCTTCCTTGTGAAGTTCAGACTCTAAGCTTTCACTTGCTTCTTTGTCTCCTAATGTCCTCAAGTAACCCCCTTTTTGTTCTCTCCACCTTAGTGCTCTTTTATGAGAAAGCCAAGATTTTTATTTAAAAAGAGCCCGCTGTTGGAGGCATGAGCTGCACTGCTTCCACCTTCTGGTCTCCGTCTGTACTGAATTCAAGCTGTATTTTCTAACAGCTGCTCTGCATTTCCATTTTGTATGGAGCATGTTCAGTTAAAAGATTGACACATTCTTAGCCTCAAGAGACCACTTCATGACCACCATCCAGGCACCAGTCCCTCATCTTCCTCATAGTAACCACCATGAAACAGTTTTTGGTTGCTCAGGTGGGCTTTTCCATCCTGTACCATTATGCAAAGGTCTCCCCATGCAGGTGAAGCGATAATAGCAGGGAGATTTTAGAGGGATCCCAGCATTCCTTTATTTCTCACAAGGCTTCAAAGTCCCTACTTCAGCAACTTGTCCATTCAGGAGATGGATTTACCAGAGCTCTCCACAGCCCTCTCATGACCAGCACTCCATTATCATGCAAAATTGAGTCACCTGAGGGGAGTCAATCAGGAAACCCACCATTATAAAAAAAAGCAGAGGGCTGTACTATCTTCAAAAGCATACTGTATGCAGCACAGCCTTACAGTTTATGTCCAAGCACCTAACAAGTTTTCAACAAGGATCTATATCCTTTTTTGGCTTACTAAAGAGACCAATACAGTTGCATCATACGCAAAGTATAATCACTGAAGTCCTTCTTTCTCAAAAGCCTAACACCACATATCGTAGCATTAACCACCTGCACTTGCTACAATCTATTTATAAGCAATGAGAAGCGGGCAGAAGAATCAAACACATCTGGGGCAGGGCAGGGGAATACAGCAGTTCTTGCCAAAGAAATATTAGCCAGAATTAAAGCTTAAAAAAAAAGCGTAATCAGATGTATTACAAGATAAATGCACACCTCCTGTTCCTCTGCATTAGGCAATACAGTTGACTCCATAGGTGTGGGTTTACCCGCTACATTCAGGAAAGAAACAGTTTCCAACATATCAGATACTTCTGCAGAAAGATAGCTTTTCCCCTCTTCATCCATTGTTCTGTGCAAAGGAACTTTAAAGGGGAAAGAGAAAGAGCCCATCATTTTCTCACAGAACAGGCAAAAATACACCGAGCAAAACAGACATCGGGGCAGCCTGCATACAAACAAGCGCTTCTGAAGAAAATAAGGCCTTCTAAGGTTTGGGAGCATGAAGGAACCTCGGTAAGACACACGCAAGTGGAAGCACCCTGGCTGCCTCTGCCGGGCATCGCTCTCATCCACCTCCACGCCTGGGCCACAGCCTGCAACTCCTACC
>VWZZ01002681.1:106454-131073 GCA_013399095.1 Psophia crepitans
ATCCAGGCTTTTATTCAGAAAAATGTCCCAATCTTCTACAAATCTAAATCCTTTTAATCTTGATGTCGATTAACCTTCTGTCTTCCTTTGGTCATGTGATCACAAGGATCTTTGAGGGGATCTCCTGGATGTGCTTGTAGAGCTGGGGCGGTCATAATTCAAGAGTGGATCCTGGTATGAGCCTACCTGTGTGCCTGAAGACTTGGCTGAACGAGCATGTGCCTGCTGTCACTCAGCATCTTCTGGAGTATTGTAAGAACTTCTCGAAATGAAGGCCTCTGCTCTCTGCTGGTGAATGCTGAACTCTGGTGCACCTTTGGGTGGTTCAAAGGACAGACATATTCCCCGGGCTTTGCAAATTGGCTTGTGAACACCATTTAGTCTTTTGAGTAGATTTGTTCTACCTATTTCACACAGGTGGCCTGTGGGTGGTTTTGGCAGGGCTCACAGCAGCTTCCTTAAATCTGCTTTGTCATTTTTCATCGTGATTATTTGATGCAGGCAGCTCTCTGGAAGCAGGGTATGGCTTATGCCAGCCTAATGCCTCTAGTCTTTGCTTTCAGTGGTGATTAATGTATTGTTGAAACATATTCCTATTTACTTTGAAACTTACTTCCTTCTCCAAGGTCTTTGAAATCTGAATGAACTTCTGAAGATCTTGTTTGAACTTCTGGTCATAAAATAGCTGTGAAGCAGGATCATACCCAAGGTTTCTTGGGAAATCATCAGTAGGTGGTGGAGTATCTAAACCAGCGAGCAGCAATCCAGTGAAAAGTATTTTTAAGCCTTTTAACAAAGGCTTCAGCATCTGCTTGGTCTTAATTGTAGGTATCTGCTGATCCTCTTGTGTTAACTTGAAGTTACTCTGTTGTGTCATGTTTCAACTCTCCTTCAAGTTCTTTGCTCAGCAGTTAGGTATTACCTGTTAATATCCCTTTGTCCTCTCTGGATTTTGAGCGATTGCATTTACTGCGTCTACAAGTGCCTCAGCTATTGAAAATTCCAGAAAACCTACTGGAACTGAAAATGTCACCTTTCTAAAGATTGATTTGTGTAGCTGGGTAGTTGCTAACTGGGAACTAATGTTCTCTGCACGTAGCAGGTAGAGCAGCAGAGCACATGAGCACCAGTCTGCAGGTGGAGTTCTCATTGCACCTTTGCCTGTTCATTTTAAGTTTTCTAAATTTTCATGCCAATTCTGGCATAAAGCTTACCATATAAAAATACACTCCCTTCCAAATACGAGACTCTTTACCTTAATTGCTCATGTAACCATGGAAAACATGAACTAGATCCTTGACTCAGAAAAAGAACAATTGTGCTTTGATGGGGTTCTTTACTGTTGACAAACGTTGCTGCAAATATTGATCGTTAAGAGATTTTTTTCAAGTGGGCAGCATGAACTGCACAGTTATCACCACACGCTCTTTCCTTCTCAACACGCACTTTACGCCTGACATAATACACTTGGCTTCTGGTATCATTGACCTGGTTAGAGCAAAACTTTTCCTTATTCAGCCTGTTTTGCCTTGTTCTTCTGACACAAAATCACAGTGACAAAAAAATACATTGCTGCTTATATGCTAGAGTGTTTCTAGTGATGCCAAATCTGCGGTACCTCGTGGCAAGGTGTATTTGAACACTCAGGATTGTACCTCTGGGCTGCTTTCAGGAGGATATTATTTGAATTTGTCCTGCACTAGTTCAGTGTTAAAATTTTTTCAAATTGCTGAATTGTTTTCTGTGCTTGTCTGGAAGAGCATTGCGTCTCTACTCCCTGCTCTGCAGATGTGATGCTTCTGTCAGAGTTCTAATAATGAAACAACAACTTTTCTGCAGAGAATAAGTGCGCAACTCACTCTTGACAGCGTCAAAGCAGTTTATTGATTAGCAATATGTAATTTGCCAACAATCAGTGGATTATACGTTGTGGATCAGTATCGGCAATGTGACAGAAATCACAATACTAAATGCTTACAAAGTGTTAATAAGCACCTACAAGTTTCTTACATACCTTTGTACAAATAATCCCCAAAATTCTATTCCCGCTCACCTATTCACACACCTCTACATGAACATTTCCTGTCTTGCAAAAAGTGTGTTATAAACGCATGCTCCTGCTGTGGGAGCGTGAATTCCCCTATTTTAAAATCTATCTTGGAGATGTGCGCATGTCTACCTCTACAGTTAATCCACATGCCGGTGAAACCATACCCCGTGAGTTCCTGCACGCGCTCCCTACCGCTACGCCTCATCCTGTCGGTCCCCCAGCCCGTACTGGGAGTGACGCGGCAGCTACTTACCGTGTCCCATGGGGAAGGCGCTGTCCGGCCTTAGAGGCAGTAACGCCTGCTGCTCTGGTACTGCTTTCCCACCCCAAGGTTTCTTCTGACAATCACAAATTCTCGTGCTGCTTTTCAAGCTAACTTCTTTTCTCAAAAGGCTCTTGGTAATCTAATCCCCTGGTTACTGTTTAATCTGGGTGATCGTTGTCATATACAAGCTTTGTTGTTTTTAATTTCCTGCTAGCGTTACCAGGTTTTGGGCAGACATCCTCTCAGAACATGCCCATTTGGATATTTTGTTCGCACTCACTATTTACACTCACGTTCCTACCATATCATCTGTTGTTATCCAGGCCACGTTATCAAGAGAGGGGGCGTGCAATTCCTGTATGAAAAATCCCCAGCATCAGTCCAGTGAAAGCAAAACTAGTGGACACACAAACAGGTATTTTTATGCCCAGTTTTGATTTTGGAAATCACCTTGGAAGACTTGAAGTATAAAAAATAGATTCCAAACTACGCAAATCTCCCTGGGCCACTCGAGGCAGCAGTGCTTGGCACAGTTTGTTGTGACCTGTTTTACTTTGAAAAAACCAGACATTTCAAGAAGACTGCAATAGTTTCTAGCATATGTTGAAAAGCTGCTTCTATTCAAATAATATCCAGGTGACTCTTTGAACATAGCAAGCTGTTTTACCAGCTGGGTTGGAAATGGCTTACGGGGTGTGGGTGTGGGTTACTTACCTCCCCTGGCTTCTCTGCAGACACTTTGTGCTGGGACAGTTCAGAAACCAGCGGTATGTGCTGGTGTGTACAAGCTTTCGCAGTACTCTGGTAATAAAGACTTTGGAGTTGCCTTTCCTCCTCGTGTCTGCCTCCTGCAAAGACTTTGTTGGAAGCTACCAGCAGCAGGGTTTTTGCATGGCTGGATGTCTGTCCTTGAGGAAGAAAAAGTAGATTAATTTTACAGCAGTCATGTTTACCAATATATGTAACCCACATAAATTTTTGCCCATGACCCTCTATCTACTGTTTCAGAGCCCAGTTATGAAGTCACTGATCACTTTTTTTTCTTCCAAAGACCAGTTTAATCTAATCTAATTCTATGGCGAGACAGAGTAGGAGGGAATTGTTTCACGGTGCTTGTGTTGCCTCTCTATCATGGAGCAGAGATAATTTAAGGAATGATCCTGACCTCACACTGCCTTACAACTAGAGGAAAAACTTCTCTTGATACAGAATGCATCACTGCATCTGGTTGGGTTATTTTCCTGAGAAGTTTTTCCTCTTCCCTTCAAGATCACTTTCCTCTTGCATTATTCTTGATCCAACTGGTTTTCAGATGATGAACATTTGCAAGCACAAAATTTAGCAAATGCTTGCCATAGGTGGTGAGGAGATATAAAGCAAGGCAGAATCGCTGTCTCAATGGTACAGGACTATTAGACCAGAGTATTAGTTCCATCTCACAATTTTATCTAGATTACATCCAGGTGTCAGACTGACTTCTGTGGGGCTTGCGGAGAGATGCCCTTCCCAACCCTGACATCTGTAAAGAAAGACTGAAGCAAATTCAGTAACACATCTCCTGTTGTGACCTGACCCCCTGTGAAGTAGCCAAGCTAAATTACTCAAAACCTGACAGAAACAGGAATAATAAAACTTAGGACCTGGAACTAAAGGAGATACTGTGGTGTTAAAGATGTGCTTTAGAAATAGGAATTATTAACCACTGAGGAAATCATTACACTGTGATTGTTCAGAACAGCTGGTCAGATCCACAACATAACATGAAAGTGATCCAAGAGGCATCAAATATTAAGAAGTTTTGGTTTCAAAGGGCTTGCTAGCTTCTCTAAAAAGCTAATGTGGCAAAGCAGCAGCTGCAGCTACCACGTAGAAATTATGAGGTTGTGGCAGGGGGGCAGGAACAACCACCGTGGAGTCTCTAATGTCATTTCATAGAAGAGCCAGCAGTTCTGTTTAAGAGAATTTACAGGAGAGTAAAGCAAATCTATTGAACTTGTCTTTCACCTAAACATACGGCAGAAGTTCCTACTTCACTTGTAATGAACACAGGGCTTGTATGTGTACTTTCACACCAGTCCGTAAAACGTCATCGTTTCAAATACGGAATATGGTTTGGTTAGTCTCCCAGGAAGTAATGTAAAATAGAAAAGTCCTTTTCTCCTGCAACAACCATTTAAATGTTAGAGGCACACAATCACATTTCCAACATTCCATGCACGGTGCAAACTCAGGCAAAAGGTTTTCCAGACGCAGATCAAGGAGAGCAGTATTGTCTACTAGTTTAAAACCGAGGAAAAGATAGTATCAGTGATTAAGAGGGTTGTGGTCAACCATTCGATATCTAGGCAAATAAAATTATTGTGGTATACATAGAAGGTGGTTTTGAGTATGGTAGCCATATCCCCTGAAAAAAAAATTGAGAAATATTAATACTTGTAATTTTTTCAGCATTATGATCTCATGTATTTCTTTTAAGTACAAAATACATGTATTAAAAAATATTTTTTTAGTACTTCATTCTACCAGTGGCCCTCTTCCCACACCCTTGCAGCAAGTATATTTACTTTTTGAGAGTCCCGCACATGTTCAGAGGAAGAACTGCTTCTCATACCTCTGGTGAGATGTTCCTGATGTGAGTTAGCACCAATCACTTTGTTCGGGCAGGCACAACTGCATATGCCAATACCTAGGGATTGATCCTCCTCTTTCCTGAAAAAAAAGCCCAACACACCTTCAATAGAGAAAACTGAGCTTTTCACTCTTAAAATCCTCTGTACGTAAAAGAAATTCCTTTTCCAATGAAGAATCCATCATTACTTGTGTACTAGTATACATTCCTGACTTTTTCGTGTTATTAAAGTATAGCACTAACTAATCATCATAATTAGCACACAGTGAAATCATCAAGAAAAGAAAAAAAAACACCTCACAGACAGTTTGGGGGCCAGTAAGAGTTTGCAGAGCATTTAAAATTAGCCAGGTTTTCATTTTAATGGGCCAGTTGGGTTTTTGGAGGCCTGGGGCTGGGAGTGAGGGGAAGGCTGTGCTTCTTTTAACTAAACAAGAGAGGGCTACGACCTGGTGGTGATGGGTGACAGCTCTGAACTGAATCCTTGGCCTTGTCTAATTATAAGCACTAGTTCAAGACCCTAGTTTAAGTCACACAGGGTCCCGACAGTCCAGTGGGCAGGCAGCTCTAGCATCCAGCACAGAAATTCACGTGCCAGTATGAACTTATTTTTCAATGAGAGCTTCTCTGACGGAAAGGCTTGTAGCAAATAGTTTTGGGTCTGGGGGTGGCTCCCTGTCTCTGGCTTGTCTCATTGCCTCCACCAGCCGCCTTTCTTGTCTCCCTGTGCAAATGGCTCTTTCGTACCAGCCTTGCTATGATTTGTCAGGTAGTGCTAATTTTTATGGTCAAGATACTTTTTCAAATGCTATTTGCAATTCAATACCCAACTTTTTAAACGAACTATGCAAGTGTGAACACGTTTTAAAAAAATTAAATTTATTTCCTGTGAAAGTCAGCTGTTGACAGGAATGATGAATTAAATTTTATGAATATCCTTTTACTCCCCTTTATATTAGTAAACATCTAATAGCATCGTTTCACTCCCAAAAGGAATGCAAGGATTGACAACTTTAAGGGAAGTCTGGAGAAGTTCTGTCACTTTCTATACAAAGAGAAATTGGGGTGATACTCATCTACCGGCATGTCGGTGCAGTGATACGTGCCTTCAAAAGCTTTGTGTGGGGCTTTGGTGTTATCTGAAAACCATTTTAATGGAACTGTTAGATAAGAGACAAACAAGGATTTGGCCAAAGTATATAATATCGCTCAAATTTACTCTATTATTTAATATCTACTATTAATTGCTGTTAATAAAAAACACCAGCCTCCCCAGCCTATCAATTCCCATATTCAGTCAGGTTTTTACTATCTCTGTTCAGGTACAACTTTCTATACTTGTCTCTGGGGCCAGCTTCATTTGTGCCATATCTGAATCAAAACCCCTTCACCATTTTTTAAGTAAGTGGTTGAGAAAAATACATGGCTTGAAAATAAAACTGGTTTTCCTTCCCCCCTTTTTGAGGAAGAGTAACTTAAAAAGAGCTGGACATTTACCTTTCCAATTTGCAGCCTACATTGCTCTTTGTAGCCTGGCACATGTGCAGTAGAATATTTATTAAGTTATGAATTACCCTATTATCCCAGGTGCCCTGCAAAGGCAAATGCAATCACCTCCCTGCTCTGCTGAACACTCAGGCTATTGAATCAGGCTGGGTAGAGCGCGAAACTCAGCCTCGTGCTCAGAGAAGTCCTGGGGCAGATGGTGCCTCTACTATCAAATTGTTCCATGGCATCCTTAGCTGATGGCAGACTGGGATAGATGCCAGTTTACTTTTTTTTTTTTTTAAACTTTTTTTTTGTTCCATTTTCCTTCTTTAACTGGCCTTTCATTTGACAGGCAGACAAATATTTGGCAGCTGGGTTAACTGAAGCATAGAAAGAGGTTCTTTGAGCTTGCATTAAGGTATTTGCAGCAGATAAATGGCTAAAAAAGTATAAGTAAAATGTTCAAAGTAGAGTTGATTTTAAAAATAACCATTCATTTTCTACCACTATTTTCACCTTTGTTCTAGTGGATGAATTTCCAAAGACAGATACAAATGCTGCAAAAACTAATACACAAGTCAAATACTAAGCATCCGTTTAAGTCCCATTGAATTTAAAATTGTTTGTGGTATACCCTGTAAAACATTTTTTTCCTTTGCTGCAGAGAATGAAGCTAGATGCCTATGTTTAGATTATATCAAAAGATATGAAGGTAAAAATAGAGAGTTTTGGTTGTGTGATTGCTGAAATTAGTTGCATTTGAGTTTTATGGTAAATTATGTGAAATTCAGTCTACCTCTTATAGGTCCAGAATTTCTGAAAGGATTCCACCTTATCACAGACTACAGATACAACCCATACATCTTCATGCTTACATCTTCATGCCTTCCAACCTACCTCTGTATTAAAGATGTGCCCACCTCCAAATTATATAGTATTTTTATCATCTGAAGATCATGTCGGTACCTCTTTCTTTCTGGGATGAGATAAAGCATGACACCAGAAAAAAGAAAAAAGGAGAAAAAAAAAGAATGTGAAGCAAGTGAGCACAGAAGAAGCCTCCAAGGAAAGGGAAGCAAACAAGAGAAAAGCCAGGAGCCCGGTTGCAGATGCTCCTTGTTGATAGGAAGCCAGAAGCTGTGTCAAAAAGAAACAAATAACTGTTCCCTGCTTCATCAGTAAATATGTTTAACTGTCATCCACCCACCTCACCCCCAAATAAAAAGCGTAGCATTGGAATTGTAGCTTATGCTTACTTTTTTTAAACAAACTGTTTATGAAATGTCTGTTGATATTTCTACTTGGGAACCAAAGACACTAAACCTTCAGTAATAGCTATAATAAGCCAAGAGTAACAGAATGATGAAATTACACATCTATGCTTTCTCTTTTCCTTCTCGTTCTTCCTAGAAACTGTTTATTGCAATGGCATACTTCCCATGTTTCTAGCCATCTTTTCTTGCTTCTCTTCTAATCACTTAACTGCTAAAGTAATTATTGGACTTCACAGAACTCAAGAGAGCATGTGGAAGTTGCTTTTCATCATGAAAAAAATGAAATTTTGATCTAAAACATTTCAGCACTAACTAACATTGGCTCTTACTTGGGGATTCAGCTTAAATTAGGTACTGTTAGATAAAACTAGATAAAATCTCTTTCTTAACTGCATCCTGTTCAAGTTTTACACATGTGCCCGTTTGAGGGAAATGAGGGGGCACATGGAGAAGGGTGGTGAATGTCATTATTAAAAAAAAAAAAAAGAAAAAGAAAAAAAGGTCAGAATTAGAACTTTTAATTCATGCTTTCCCCTAGTAGACAATGCTATCTGTATAGCACTAAGCACAAAATATAATACTCTACTATGGTTACTATGGCCAGAGCTACTGCTGTTGATGACTAGACATGCAAATGCAAGCGTTTTACAGTTTCTTCTTTATATATACTTTCTGAAATCAGTGAAAGCAGCCAGACTCAGTAGTTAGGTACCGGGAGATTGATGAGAACTAACTGAAGTTTCCATGCAGGCTGTGGTTACCCCAGACTGCTATGAAGCAGGAGCTAACCCACCCAGTTTTGAATAGTTAGCTCTCAGTGCTGCAGAGCTGGAAGTTTGAAAGGCAGCTTGTGCTACTTATGAGCAGAGAACATAAAACGAAATGCACAAAAAAACAGCTCACCTTGAGAAAAAGACCGCTATGACATGGCATCTCAGGGCCCCAGCAATGGCTCTTGAGTTGCCACTATAAAAAAACAAAACAGCAACAACAAAAAAACCAACCCAAATCTAAATACAAGAAGAGTTTAATTTCCAAGAAAAATAACTATACCAAGCTGTGAAACTTGGTTAATGGTAAGGCATGAGAGATCTGACATTTACCAGCTGGGACAAACGAAGCTTTGTTCCTTCCAAAGAGCACAGCCAAGATGCATGGTCGCTCTTATTTGAGAAAGTCCAGCCTGCTCTTAGCATCAGAGAATTCCTGCCCTGAATAGAGCATACCTGGCTGGCAGGGGGCTGGAGGGCACAGCCCACAGACACACTGCACCACTGCTGTGCCCAGACTTACACTGATGCAGCATCACCTGAATCTGTGCAGTACTGCATCACATACTTCCGAATGGGCTAGATCCTACAGAGCCGACCAGGACATGAATGCTAGTTCAGCCTTTCAAACTCATTATGCTTTTATATATATCCTGCCAAGACAGTCCACAGAAAGAAAAAGCCATGTCCCTTTTTATATTTGCTTGGCTGGATGATTGGGGCAGCCGTACAGAGCATCCTCAGCACTAGCTTCACAAGTGTTTCGTGCTCAGAAAGCATATCAGGGTGCTGATAAACTACAATTACCTGGCTGTGGCACTTTCTCCAAGCCTTCAATAAATCTTCTGTTTAGGCTGATCAAGCTGCTGGTGATCAGTCCCAGGAACGAAGAGAATAAGTAAACTAGGCACAGTAGCCTTTAAGGTTTATCCTGACTTATAACCATGTCCTGCTAACCATCTAGAACTGTGCTGCATACATACTTATGGGGAAGGAGAGAGAAAGAACAAAACCAGCTTCTAGAAACACTTTGGGAAAAATCTGGCTGAACAGAATCCCGTCAGAGTCGTAACACAATTGTCTGCAACTGCTCTGCTAGCATCACGTGCCTTCTGCTAACGTCTTATATGGAGGTATGCAAGCGTGACAAAGAGCGATGTGCAGCTACGCTCATGAGCTTTTATGCCAGCTTTAGAAGCGAGAAGGCAACTTTTAAAAACCTGAAGCCGTGTCCAAATTAAAAAAAGTGAAAGGATAAAACTCTGGCAGATTAAATATAAAAATAGATGGTGAAAAAAAATCTTCAGGGAACTGACATAAACCCCATAATATGTAATTTTCAGAATATCAAGAACAAGAAATCTGCATGCAGCATGGCATTGCCAGCAGGTCTAGGGAGGTGATTGTCCCACTCTACACTGCGCTGGTGTGGCCTCACCTTAAGTACTGTGTGCAGTTTGGGGCACCACAGACAAGAAAGACATAAAGCTGTTGGAGAGTGTCCAAAGGAGGACAACAAAGGTGGTGAAGGATCCGGAGGGTAAGGCATATGAGGAGAGGCTGAAGTCCCTTGGTTTGTTCAGTCTCGAGAAGAGAAGGCTGAGGGGAGACCTCATGGCAGCCTACGGTGTCCTCACAAGGGGGAGTGAAGTGGCAGGCGCTGATCTCCTCCCTCTGGTGACCAGCAAAAGAACCCACAGGAACAGCATGAAGCTGCCGTGGGGGAGGTTTAGGTTGAAGATCAGGAAAAGGTTCTTCACCAAGAGGGTGGTCAGGCCCTCGAACAGGCTCCCCAGGGAAGTGGTCACTGCACTGAGCTTGGTTGAGCTCAAGAAGCATCTGGACAATGCTCTCAGTCATCTGCTCTCACTGGGCTGGTCCTGTGTGGAGCCAGGAGTTGAACTTGATGATCCTTATGGGTCCCTTCCAACTCAGGAGATTCTATGAAGCCTCTCTAGCAGACCTACCAATGACAGTTTTTTAAAAGAAAAAAAAAAACCAAATCAAAAAAACCCCCTGATCATTGAAACCTGATCCCCTCCAAGACAACAAAACCTGTGCAAAGAATCAAAGTGTGTTCCTTGCATGGGTGTTGTCACTGGAGGAAACACAAAACAGGCTCATGCTGGAAACATTTCTGTAGGAGAACTCAGGAGCTGTCTGAAATTCAAGCATCTATAAATGTTATTATAATTGTAAAACTTTTGTGGTTGAAAGGGACCTCTGGAGACTGTTTAGTCCAACCCCCTGTTCAGAGCAGGGTCCCCTAGAGCAGCTTGCTCAGTACCATGTCCAGTTGGGTTCTGAATATCCCCAAGGATTAAGACCCCCCAACCTCTCTAGGCAACCTGTGCCAGTCTTTGGCCATCCTCACAGTAAAAATCTTTTCTTTTTCATTCAAAAGAAGTTTCCTGTCCTTCAGTTTGTGTCCATTGCATCTTGTCCTGTCACTGGGCACCACTGAGAAGAGACTGGCTCCATCCTTACTGCCTCCTGTCAGTATTTATACAAACTGGTAAGATCTCCCCTCTTTCCAGGCTGAGCAGTCCCACCTCTCAGCCTCTCCTTTCCTGCAGAGGTTCCAATCCCCTAATCAGCTTAACAGCCCTTCGCTGCACTCCTAGTCCAGTACATCCAAGACTTTCTTGTTCTGGCAGAGTCCCAAGCTGGTCACAGCACTCCAGATGTGTCTTACCAGGGCTGAGTGAGAAGAGAGGAATTATCTCTTCTGGCAATGCTCTGGAAGAGCTGGCAACACGCTTTGTAGCGCACCCACAGATGCTGTTGGCTGTCTTTGCCGCAAGGGCGCATTGCTGGCTCACGTTCAACTTGGTGTCTGACGGGAGCTCCAGGTCCTTTCCTGGAAAGCAGCTTTCCAGCCAGTCGGTCCCCAGCCTGTACTGGTGCATGGGGTTATCCTCCACCAGGTGCCGGACTTTGCAGTTACCTGCACTGACTCCCATTGACAGATTTTTCCAGCTTGGTAAGGTCCCTCTGAATACCAGCACAACCACCTGAGGTATTGAATGACCGCTCCATCCAATTCTGTATCATCTGCAAACTTGCTGAGGGTACACTCTGTCCCATAACCCAGGCCACTAATGGAGATGTTACCCTCTACCAGGCCCAGTATCAATCTCTTGGGTACACCACTAGTGACTGGTCTCACCCTTTGAGCCCAGCAGCTCAGCTAGTTTTCAGTTTTCACTATTTAGCCGGTAGTTCATCAGTTTCTCTGTAAGGATGTAATGGGAAACAGTGCCAGAAACCTCACTAAGGTCAAGATAAGCGGCAGCCACTTCTCTCCCCTCATCCATCAGCCAGAAATCTCATTGCAAAAGGCTACCAGGTTGGTCAAGCATGATTTCCTTTTCATAAATCCATACTGACTACTCCCAATCACCTTTTCGTCCTTCATATATTTGGCAATGGTTTCCAGAATTATTTGTTCCATCACTTTCCCAGAGATTTAGGTGA
Source organism: Psophia crepitans (assembly GCA_013399095.1). Taxonomy (NCBI): domain Eukaryota; kingdom Metazoa; phylum Chordata; class Aves; order Gruiformes; family Psophiidae; genus Psophia; species Psophia crepitans. The sequence goes on from VWZZ01002681.1 coordinate 118,408, forward strand.
AGTTGACTGGCTTGTAGTTTTCCAGATCTGCAGGTAGAAATTAGATTTGCTTTCTTCCAGCCCTGAGGAGTCTCTCCTGACCACCATGACCTTGAGCTCCATCACCATTTGTAAGTGCATCCCATCAGGTCCCATGAACTTGTGTTTTGTTTGTTTGAATATTCCCTAACCTGATCCTTCTCTACCAACAGTAAGTCTTCCTTGTTCCAGACTTCCCATTGGTCTCCCAACTTTTGTGTGTTTATTTTTTATGTTTAGTTTTGATCAGGAGCTCCTTGTTTATCCTTGGAGGCATCCCACCACCTTTGCTTCCTTTCCTGCTCATTGGGATCGACCAACCTTTAGCTTGGAGAAGGCAATACTTGAAAATCAACCAGATGTACTGGGCCTCTTCTCTCCAGGACCACATCCCATGGAAATCTTTAAGAAATAACTTTCCTAATTACATGATTGACATCTATACAAGATACGTTAGTAGATTCTATGTTAAAGGAGTTAACAGACACATAGATATGATTTGTTCAGAAGGAAACAATATTGCTTTGGTTGGAAGTTGTGCTTCACAATTGCATTGAATTGTATTGGAATTCTTTAGGAGCACCAACAGCATGCAGATAAGGGGCTGTTTGATATGTTCCCTTTGTATTTCCAAAGGTATTTGAAAAATCCTTCACTGCACATTTTTTATAGGTACTAAGCGTCCATGTTTAGGAGAGAAAATCCTGGGCTGGATAAGGCAAAAGATAGGAGCAGAGGGTAAATGTAAATTGTCAGTACTCTCAACTAGAGAAAGTACCTACTGGTGTTTCACAGGGTCCTGTGCTACTCAGCACATCAAGAAATGAAGTGCAAGAGGGTGAGCCACGAGATAACTCCACCATCATCAAATTTGTTTATTTAGGTCATTGAATGCAAGGACCACCTACAAACTGGCAGAAGAAAATTCAAAGAAGATTGATGTAAAGTGAGGCAAACAGGCAAAATAATCCTCATCATACAGAACCATGGATTCTGAGCTATCAGGCCTGAGATGTTTCATGATTAGTATTAACTCAGAGCTCATTAACAATCAAAAAACAGCAAATCAAATCTTAGAAGTTGCTAAAAAAAATAGAGAACATCATTATGACAGCAGATTATGATATGCCTGCATCTTGAGTGCTGTGCGATGTTCTTACTCCCTCTCAAAAGAGAATCCAGTAAAATTGACAGAGACATCTGCAGAGCTGATTACACTTCAAGAGCAGGTCTTGGCCATCCAGTATTCTTCTGTCAAGTATAACAGAATTTGAAGGGTGCTTGATTTTTCACAGGGACTCAAGTAGCACTTACTGATGCTAAAGTATCATTAAGCACAAAATATCAAGTTTCTAGCAGTTTAAGCAACAAGCTACTTAGATTGGCAAAATAAATACAACACATAAGCATCTAGGAACTAGTAAAAAAACTTCAGTTCCATTTGTTATTATATTCTTTTGCAGACCAGAGAAAAATTTTTATGTAAGGCTTGATGTTAAGGTGAGGCATGTCAATGGCTTTATCTGACATTTTATCTTACATGCACTCAGCTAATCATTTTAAAAGGCAACTGGCCTATGATAGCTTTTATAAGATATTTCTGGTTTATTAAAAGAAGTTATGCAACACAAAACCCCCATAAGTTGTGATTCTATAGCACAATTATGTTGACAGAGAAAACACAAGAAATCTATTCCAGAATTTACCTTAGAATAGAATAGAATCATTAAGGTTGGAAGTGACCTCAAGGATAATCTAGTCCAACCATCCCCCCACCACCTATTACCCACTAAACCATGTCCCTAATTCCAGCTGACATTTTACAGTTCCACTTAAGGGAGACAAGAGCAAGAAATAGTTAAGCTTAGATATGCTTTATAAACCATTAATTTCAATACCAACCCAAATACCATAAAGACCTACAGAATCATCTCAGATTCACATAGTTGCTCATTTCCAGGATTTCACGGGGCTAAGAACAGATGTGTGTCAGAAATCAGGAAACTGGCTCAATTCCTTTGGGATTTTTTTTCCAGAATGGAAGCAAGGGGGAGGAAGGGAAAAGAAAACGAATCTTACTGAAACATCACTTTTTCTCCTGTCTGAAAAAGAAGCGGACTCTGAGCAGAACGGCAATATCAGCTACAGCAGTCGGATCTTTGTAGCTCCAGATAAAGGCTGAGATCTTGACAGATCTATAATTATCAGTTCTGATAAATCAGGGATCAGAGGACTTTGTCTTCAGCATCGCCTACAGCGCTTCCTTTCCCGGACATGTTACAACCAGATCAGGAAAGACAGCACAGGGGATAGTTCAATAGCATATGCTTTGAGCACCTGCAGAGTATCATCATTATGGCTTTAAGCAAACTTCCTTTTTGGTACTTCCAGTATCTTGTCTAATACTGACTCACTAAGTCAGTAATCCTCCCCTTGTCCTGCTTTATGAGGGGTTTTGTATCTATACATCTCCCTTCATGTTTGCCCAGTTTTGTTTTTTTTTGAACTCCCGTTGTGCCTCCAAACCCGGCAACTTTCTGTTCTATACAAGATGCTCTTACAATACTTCAGACACTAAAGTTTACAATACACCAACTAGCAAGTTGCAACTAGCACACCTGGTAGCATGAAGGTCTTGCTAAAGCACAGGTTGTTAATGCATCTCCTTACTCACCTCAGACTGACAACAAGGTCCCTTATCTCAATAAGGAGATTGGGTAGTTCATGTTTTCCGTTTCAGAAACAGCATACGTACTGAAATTAAGAAGAACAAGAACAAACTCCACTGACAGTGTACTTTCCTGCCTTCATCACATTTGTGACGCATACTCATTCCTTGGTAGATGAAGAGGAAAAGCTCAAATGCACAACCTAGCTAGTGTAAAAAACTACTCATTTCTGACATTTTGAAAACACCAAAAGGTATTATGCACAAAAAACCTCCCAAACGCAGCCTTTTATTGTATTTCACTTATCTGAAGACAACAGTTTTTTTCTGCACGTTGCATTCCTCAGTTTCTCCCTGAGCAAGGCAGCACACAACGCATCAGCCAGAAAGTCATTTGCCAACATCTTGAGCCTTGCCTCTATCCCCTGCCACAGGAAAACCCCACAGTTTTGTTAAATCTCTTTATTTATCATCATCTTATAACAAAGTAGCTTCTTTTTTTTTAGTATAAAAACCAGCAACAAAGCCTATAGATCGCACAAGGGCAAAATTCATTACATTGGGAGGAAAGGCGGAGGGAAAGAAGAGTCAACAATAAAAGAAACGGTGAGAGTCCTGATTCTTCCTAGAGCCTCCCCTTGAGGGCCCTGAGGCTGGGAAGCAGCTGGGCTGCGCTCAGGCGTTCCTCCGCATTGGCCTTCCAGCAGCAGCTGATGATGCTCTGCAGGCTCTGGCCCACTGGCGACTCGTGGAAGACAGCAGCAGCCAGTGAAGGCCGTAAGTTATAGGCCACCACCGCATAGAGCACGTACTGCCGCTCACCCAGGTAGGGCTGCTCTCGCATGACAATTTGCCAGAGGGTGATGGCAAAGGAGTAGATGTCTGCTTTGGCAGTGACCCTCTCCCCCTTGAGCAGCTCAGGGGCACGGTGTGTGTACGTGCCCCCTTGCTGGCAAACGTGGGGGCTCTGGGACAAGCCCTCCTCCAGTTTCTGGGAGCACCCAAAGTCTCCAATCTTGCACACCCCCTGCTCAGTGATGAAGATGTTTGCAGGCTTCAGGTCCAGGTGCACAATGCCCTGGGAGTGAAGGAAGGCTAAGCCAGTCATGATGTCACAAGAATAGCACACAGTCTCTTCCGTGCTCAGGGCCTTCCTTCCACATCTTCCTTCATCATCCTCACCCTGTCTCCACATATCCCCAGTGCCATAAATCACATGGTGCAGGGTGATGTTGCCCACGTACTCCATAATGATGGTGCCCAGGCTGTTCTGGCTGGCCGGGGCACACGTGCTGGCAGCCACCACACGTACCACATTATTGTGCTGTAGCCGGGCTACGTTCAGCTCAGCCCAGAAACTCTGTCGTGACGCCAGCCGGTTTTTGCTGCTCTTCTTCACCTGCTTCACAGCCACAGTTGCACCATGGTAGGTGGCTTTGTAGACAGAACCAAAGCCGCCAGATCCTAGGGGCTGCAGGAGGCAGAGCTGGTCCCAGTTAATGGAGCACCAGGCCAGGCGTGGAGGCAAGCGGCGAGTCCTGACTGAAGGAGTTGCCCCCAAGAAGTTTTTGCTGTCTTTGCCAGGGATGACTAAGGGGCTGCTGCAGGGTCGCAAATCCGCAGGTGGGGAAAACTCCAAAGGAAGAAAACAATTAAGAGGAATGGGTGATGGCATAATAAGGTGGAGAAAACAACAGGCAGTTGACTGGAGACAGACAGAAGACCGGAAAGTTTCCCTGACAGAAAGAATTCTATGCTGCCTTCCAAAGCCTTTTATCCTCTCTTCACCATTCTCCCTCCCGCCCCCAGATGAAATGCATCTGTCACAACTAGCTGAACCCAATCAGGCTCACCTGGAAACGTCCTTCTCCAGCCCTGAAGTAAACCTCTAGAAAGTCAAGGCAAATGGATTTGAAGCTGAAAAGATGTTAACTCATATGTATTTCACATCATTTCTAATCTCAAGAGAAAAGCAAGTTTGCCCATTGAATGCCTCTAGCAAAATGCCCCGGGAGTAAATAAAGCAGTGACTGGTGAGTGCGTTTCACCGTGGCTCCAGGCAGGAATGGGCATCATCAGATACATTAAACAGCTCAAAGTCATTGTCGGAGACAGTAGCTGAGATGGTGACCACGAGCATTTGATGAGGCGATGGCAGGCATAACTGAATATAAAAATGTGTTTGTAGGAACCTGCGGCTTCAACATGACTGGGGCAAGGGGACTGCTTTGGCTGCCTAACTCTGCCCAGGCAGGACAGCAACCTTCATAGCAGCGTAAAGACCAAGGGTTGCTCTGTGTAGTCCACTGGGTATAGTAACTAGAATTACACATAAATGCCTGGGCATCTTCCCATCACACCCCACGCAGTTACTATAGGTGAGTATTTTGTTTCTGGATCCTCCTTAGTAAACTTATTGCTAAATTAACAGAGCTGTTCTGGCAAAAGCAAACATAGAAAATTTTGCCCTGCTGGTCCCACTGTTTTTTTCAGAGGGGCTTTTGCTCTTTTGGCCTTGCTTTCACATATTCACAGTGCTCGTGCTAACTGCCGTGGTGTGTGGTACCTGCTGTGCTGCCTTGCCATCAGAGCGCCCTTACGGGACCTGTACAGCTAAGTGCTTTTGAATATTCCAGTAAGTATCGTGCTGTGCATGTTGACAAATATCTTGGAAAGCTTGTCCCCATTTCCCAGCTCCTCACCTTCAGAACATTCCTCTGGATGTCAGATCCTGCCATGGGCCTTTAAAGACTGGTGGTGCCTGTGTCTGCAGAGTTTACCCCTGGGCACCATGGGCTCCACAGGCAGCTCCTGCAGACCCTTCCTGGTGTTTTATGTTCTTTTTGCTTTCCTTCTCTGGGATGAGTAAGATGTGGCACAGACGTGCTGAGAGAGGTTTCAGGGGTGCTCAGAACATGTGCAAGCAGAACTGGCGTGTTCTCCACCTTGAGGTGGGTTTGGTTGTTCACCTCAACAGACAAACCTAATGTTCCAAAGACACCTTCTGACCCTCCTTGAACTCTACATCAGCTCAATCAGAGGGTTTCAAAGGCATCAAGCCATAGCAATCAGAATGGAGATCTTCCCCATACTGAGATTTAGGACTATCAGGAGAAATTTGTCATCCCAATTCACAGGGAAGCAAACTTGGACCAGAGATGAATGAGACCAGGGAATTCGGGTTATCACCTGCCAGCTGAAGCAGCTAGGCTGGGGAGGAACTAGATAAATAGGTGCTAATGTGCATTTTAGGAGCTGTTAACGAGTGAGAGTGCCAAGAGTTAGGGATGCCAGAGGCCCTCTCCGTGGCTCTGGGGGGACAGTCCCTGCAGCTGGGGTCCTGTGAGCACAAGATTCCCCTTTCCTTGCCCCTCTCCGAGGGGACTCCAATGTATAAGAGGCCCCTGGACTCCGCTGGTGCTATCACACCCCATGAGCTTTCTGTTGTAAAGCACAAGCCAGCCAGGTCGTACCCTGCTGCAGCTGGGTGTGGGGGTTTGGGGTGCTGCTCAACACCAGTGATCCAGGGGTGCTGTGGGGTAGGGGAAGACCAAAGGAGCTTTACTGTCATTTTAAATATTCTGTGAGGTAAGCTGTGAAGACAACAGGTATTTTGTACTCCTTTTCTAAGCAGCACTGTGATTTTATGCTTGCAAGCAAAAGGGTTGCATGCGACCCTTGCAACCTTTGCAGAGCATGTTTTCCTGGCAGGTGAGCTGTGACGGAAGTGAAAAGCTGCAGTGAGCAGATGAAGCTGTGCTGGAGGGAGAAAGGGGTTTTATGCCGATTTTCTGAGTGCTATTAGGGCTCTAGCTCTTGCATGGAGTTCTGTGCCCTGTAGTCTATGAGAGCAGCAGACACCTCTGCTACGAGTTCTCTGAGAACTTCAGCCTTCTCATAGGAGACATGTGCTTGTTACAGCCTGTTTTCACCAGGTTAAGGTGGCAGAGAAGGTTCAAAGGGAAAGTCGGTTGAGGGAGAGGAGTAGAAGGATGTGTGGATGAAGGGCCTGAGAGTGGACCTGTTAAGCCGCCAGCTATAGGAACATATCTGGAGATTGCAGATGCTACAGAACAGAGCAGTAAAATCTATGTTCATAAAACAGAGCGTTAGGATAAGGGCTGTTCCCAAGTTTCTTTGGTTAAAGTCTCATTTGGAAGGGTATAGCACACCTTCTGTATAATTTTTTTCAAAGTCTGTGTCCTCCCCACTCCTTCCAGTTGTCCCTTTTTTGGTAATTTTCCTGTTATCCTTCCCTCTTAGAAACCTTTCTGCTTTGCCCGTCAGGGCAGGCATGTTGTATTTTGTAGACGTGGCACTTCGTGACATGATTTAGTAGACATGGTGGTGTTGGGTTGATGGTTGGACTTGATGATCTTAGAGGTCTTTTCCAACCTTAAAGATTCCAGGATTCTCTGGTTGTTCTTGGGGAATACACTGAATTTTTGAACAGAAAGAAGAGCGTATTTTGGATCCAAACAGCCTTCATGTAGCTCACTGTCCTGTCTCAAGCTGACTGCTGAGGACGGGAGCAGGGGGAGATCGAGTGTCTTTCAATGTGAATGCAATTAAAACAGATTTAAACGCAAGTAGGCTTTTATTCTTTATAAACGTTATTTTCCAGTAATCCATTGATGATGGCCCAGCAACTCCCCACGAGCCACAGCCGCTGCAGGACATCCTTGCCACACTTCATGGCCCTGTTTAGCTCCAGCATTACCTCAGGCTGGAGGAGAAGGGCACAGCGTGGCCGGGGAACCATTTTTGGAGGTGAGCAGGGCTGCTGGGGACAAGCTGCCCCTTCGCCAGGTGAACCCACAGCATTGCACTGGGCACCCACAGCAGCCTCCAACCACACAGTTCCTGTTTCCCTGCTATTTCCGCAAGGAAAAAGGAAGCCATCAGAAGGAAGCGAACCAGAAGCCATCAGCAGAGAATGCAATGGGAGCTTTTCCAGGTGACGAGAGGGAAACACACTGCGTCCCCAGGGCTGCCACATGTCACACTCCGCAATGCGTCGCAGCTACCATAACCTGCGGCAACGAGGGTTTTGTTCCAAGCTTGTGTGTCGTATTTCTGGAAGTGAAACATGGCTGTGCATCCGATGGTGCAACAGTTGCCCAACCTCATCTGTGCTCCCAGCTGAGAAGGAACACAGACTCAGTCTCACTCGGGTCGCTCGTGTGGCAGGAGCACAGAAACTCCTTGCCTGCCATTACTGTTAGTTATGGCTGCTGTTCGTTGAGCTGCCGGACAGAAGCCAGTCCCGATGCCGAGGGCCTTAAAGGGCTGATGGGGATGTAACCCCCACAACAGAGGACATGTGCCAAACACCAGAGTTTCGCTCTGATCAAGGTGCATCACCATTGTGGTTCTTAACTCCCAAAGTTTCTTCTAAACCAAGGGCAGGACAGAACTGGAGACAGTTTAAGGGTGTATAGTTATATTCTTCCCCACAATCATTATTTCCTTGTACGTGTGGTTGGCGTACCATGTAACAGACCCTTGAAGGCTTGGCTGTCTAGTGGCTTCTAAGAACTGCTTTACAATACGGAGGTAGCATCGTGTTTCTACTAAGTTACTTTATAATCTCACTAAAGGAGAGAGTCAAATTTATCTCCTAAGTGCTTAAATTACAGTCCTGCTCTCAAAACAACACAGTTCCTTAGCCTGTGCCTAAGTGATTTCCGAGAGATTTTCTTCCCAGTTTCAAATCAAAGTTTTTTCTTTTCTCCAGTTACTGTCAGTCCCTGTGATCTCAGTTGAGGATTCGATGACGAACCTACATTCTTCCTTACGTGTACAGTGTGTCACTGTCCAGATGTTGCTTCCAGTCACACCTCACAGACCTCAAACAATATTCAGAGCTGCCTGAAAGCAGTTCTGATACGATCGATTGCACCAGTGTAAGCGATACCATTACCTGAAACCAGTCTGGACGCAGGCTTGCTCTGAAGGTAGGCCACTGCGTAACTGGGATGTTTTATTACTACAAGCGCAAGCCAGAAAAAAAATCCAGTTCATGTGTCAGGGTTTGGTTGTTTTGGTGAGACAAATGACACCTTGCAATAGTGAATACAAGCAAGTTTTCATTAAAGCAGTCAGAAGTAAACCCAAACACAGAGAACAAGTACATCCGCAAGAATCACGATGCTATTTTACCGCTGAGAGACATAATAATAATAAACATCTAAAAAAGGTTAAACCCCAGTTTATAAATAATAAGATCAAATTTCAAACACACATTGCGAAACAGCTGCTTGATGCTTTTTCCCTTCCCAGTAAGGTCACTCCGTGTGTCCCAGAGCACGAAGCGAAGGCTCTCCGTACCTGAGCGCACCGGGGGTTTAACCAGAGGCACTGGCACGGCCCGTGAGGTTTCACAGCTCATTTGCTGGGGCCTCTGTGACCACCACGGCCCAGGATGGACCAGGGGTAACAATCTGGGACCTGCTGCTGCAGCTTAATCTCACAATTGCAAAAGACCACCTTGAGACAAACTAAGAGAACCTAAACTTAGGGGATAAAGATGATAAAATGTGAAATGCAGGCCCTCGTCCATAGCAACATGTTCTGCCCATGTAACTCTCCTGGCGGGCTTGCTGCTGTCATGCAGCAGGCACCTTATGCCGTGTTTTCACCCAAATTGTCCAAGGTTGGCTTTGCAGTCTTGCCCCCGGAGCAAAGCTGACTTCACTGGGGCAGGGGGAGATGACAAAAAGTAACGGTGGAATTTGAGACTTGTAATTTAAGGACTAGAAAACAGCTTCAGAGCTTCACGCGATGAACAAATCACCTGCAGCAAAGGGCCCACGGGGTAACGTTACTCTGTTCCGCCGCTCGGAGACAGCAGCTTTCCCAGGGACGTAGGTTTAGTGCTGACGCCTCGGGCTGAGGCATACAAGGGTCAGCCCGTCCCCGTAGCTCGCACAACCCCATTAGCCCAGCTCGCGCCCAGCTCTGGGGCTCTGTTACGCTGCCACGGCAAACGCGGTGGCTCCCTGCAAACGCGCCGTCTTCAGAGAGCTGCGAAGAGGGGAAAGGGCAGGAGCGTCAGCTAAATTTGGTGGCTCGGAAATGATGGCCTGAGCACCCCGGTGGGTCGTAGCAAACTGTCAGAGGTTGCCCTAAGTTACGGGGGTTTAAACCTGCCTGCTTAAAATGGGTTGTACAGCATTGGTGAATAAGCAGAAGCTTCCTATTAAAAAAATACTGCTGAAGAAAAACATGCCTAAGCCGAACAGAGCACATACACTATGGGGCAATCCCGTAATACTTCATAGGCATAAGGACCCAGATACTGACAAAAGGAGACAATTTTGATGAGAACAGACTAAACTTTGGGAGTTTAGTTTTAGACAAATGTTTACTTGTCATTAATGTTTCATATTTGATACTCCTATGCTAGAGCTCAGAGGTTGCTCATTTAAGGCATCCCCTTAACCGTACAGAGCCTGCATTTTATTTTCATTTTCAATGTAAGTACCTGTGAGGGAACTTAAGGATTTATCCATAACCATGTGGAACAATCGAACACACAGGCAATAAGCCAGAGGTGAGCTTAATTTCAAAGGCACAGCTTACAGAACTTGTCTGCCGAAGTATCCTTGTATCTAACCCGACACAAGGAGAGCTGACAAACACCTTCCTCGCGGGAGCCCGTGCGCCCCACAGATAAATTGCTGTCTCTCATAGATTAATCAAGTATTTGGAAAAAATTCTTCCAACTTGTTGGGGAAACCACACGCTGCATTAACTAGGAGATACCTTTACAAACCGCATGATTCATTTTGGACTTGTAAAAGACAAAAACTTTAAACTTTTTGAAGGAAACCAAAATAATCCAAAACTAATTTCTCAACTTTTCCAGGTTCGATGGCCACCCTCCCACGCATACGTACACATACACAGGCGCGCACACGCACACACATATACAAGTTTCAGTTCTGGGCCCCTCAGCTCAAGAAGGACAGGGAACTGCTAGAGAGAGTCCAGCGCAGAGCCACAAAGATGATCAAGGGAGTGGAACATCTCCCTTATGAGGAAAGGCTGAGGGAGCTGGGTCTCTTTAGCTTGGAGAAGAGGAGGCTGAGGTGACCTCATCAATGTTTATAAATATGTTAAGGGTGAGTGTCGGGAAGATGGAGCCAGGCTCTTCTCGGCCTCACTAAGCGATAGGACAAGGGGCAATGGGTGCAAATTGGAGCACAGGAGGTTCCGGGTTAACGTAAGGAAAAACTTTTTCACTGTGAGGGTGCCAGAGCACTGGAACAGGCTGCCCAGAGAGGTTGTGGAGTCTCCTTCTCTGCAGCATTCAAAACCCGACTGGACACGTTCCTGAGTGATGTGCTCTAGGTGGCCCTGCCTTGGCAGGGGGGGTTGGACTAGATGATCTTTCGAGGTCCCTTCCAACCTCTACGATTCTGTGGTTCTGTGATTCATTTTCAGAAATTGCGAGCGTTCAGGTTCTCTGTGCTATTTTACACATCAGGCAGAGAACTGACCGCTTTATAGGGAAATGACACTAAACCATTCTTCTTCTTTGTCCGCTGCACTTCAGCGCAACAGGGAAAATCAGTGCCACGGGCAAACCACCAGGGATCAATGCAAATGATTTCCAGCCCACAGCGTGCACTACCACGGCCCTGTTTCCAGAGTGCTCAGCTGACGTCTCTGCAGTCTCCTCTGAGGCAAACTAGCTTGGTAGGTGGTGATTTTGTGACACAAACATCCCCGAAGGAGACAAGGTTGTGGGATGACGATGACATTTGAAGAACACAACTGTTAACTGTATTTTTTTAAATACTTACTTCTCCAAAAACATTCATTTCTCGAGGACACACAGACCGTTAGAACAAATAAATGTATGAAAATAAAAATACCGGGCAAGATGTTATGACTTTATTAGGAGTAGAGAAAGTTTATACCCAATTACCTGGGATATCGCACGCGAGCAGGAACTTGAAACTTCACGCTCTCGCTGAGGTCTGTCATTCTCAACGCCGCTATCTCCGCTGTTGTTCAAAACACAGAAACACAGCCTTGCTGTTTATTTGCTAAAGGTCCCAGCTCATAATTCTCCAATCCACTACTCAAACTTCCAAGCACAGGCTACATTTTGTAATAGAGCGTATCTTGCTGTCCTGCTGGCTGCCTGGTTGTGATGGCTGACCCCTCCTGTGCCAGCGACGGCAACCGCCGCTTTGGAAAGTTCATTTCTATCCGACTGAATACAGTGTTTTGATTTGCAAAGCGAGGAAGCCACCATCACGCAGCAGCTCTGTTCATGCTAGTCCAGCACAGCTCTGGATCACAGTTTTGGATCTGTCTGCCAAAACCCCCATCCTAGGGGATGCTTTTTTGTGGGGAGGAAAAGGAGAGTGAAGGGAGAAACCAGAATAGTCTTTCTCTTCCCCTCCTGGAGGACAGCGAGGCCACATCCAGATACCAAAGAACCATTTTTCTGTGCTTTCTTACGCAGGCTTTGGAGGGGGTGTTACAGGAGAGAGAAGGGAAGATGCCTGTGGTTTGAATTTAACAAGGAAAGCTCTGGAGGGACTGCAGGGAGATCTCTGGAAGTAACATACACATCGTCTGTGCAATCACATTCCACTTACTGCAGAGGCTGACGCAGTTTCCAGAGGGTGTCTGTGTGGAAGGAGGACGTGTTACCTCAGTAACGGTGGGTGAGACCAGCTATGACAGCAACACCATGGGGTGGTCTTCTTTGGGGGCGGGGGGAATAAATGCAGAGCATTTAATATCACAGAGTGTCTGTAGAGCATTTGACTCTCAATGTAACAAGGCCAACCCTCTCAGGCAAGTTGGAAACCTCTGACACAGAAGTGATAAGTCAGCTCAGAGGACAAGGACAGAGATCACAGGAAAGGAAAGGGTCTGTGTACAGAAAAGGCGAAAGCTAACAAGTCTCTGTAACAATCATTTGCCGGCAGCGTCCGCTAGTAGCCCAGAAAGCCAAC
>VWZZ01002682.1:10915-29821 GCA_013399095.1 Psophia crepitans
CCAAGTTGGATGGGGCTTTGGGCAGCCTGGGCTGTGGGGGGGTGTCCCTGCCCATGGCAGGGGGTGGCACTGGGGGGGCTGGGAGGTCCCTTCCCACCCAAACCAGTTTGGGACTCTATAAAAACGTAGGTCTGGCCGTAAGGAGCTGTAGGTGAGGAAAGAGTGCCCAGCCAGGAGAGATCTTCATTTGATCTTCAGCCAAAAGACACATCGCGGCAGCGTGTTGCAGATCAGGGGGTGCCTCGAGTCCCTGCTGCTCAACAGCAGGCGCAATTAGTTTGAAACCCTCCCAGGAGTGGTGTTCAGAGAGCTGCAAAAACAACTGCGAACCAGAAGTCCTGGGCTTTTTGCTACCTGGCTTGAAAAGGCAGCAGAGGGGCCTTTTCCTGAAGGGAGCAAGGTGTTTGCGGCTGGTTTTTGGGGAGGGTTTGAACGCCCTGGTCGGGGAGGAGGGAATTCGGGGCTCCCTTGCGGAGCGTTTAGGGTACAGGTTGTTGCATCCTACCCCCCGGTAGCTGGTGCTGGCTTCACGGAGGAGACGGGCGCAGCGAGTATTCACAGTTCTCACCCGTGGGCCGGGTGGCCGCTTCACGATGGGAACGAAAGGCTTCGCTTTCACCACGGAAAGATTTTTTTTGTCAGGCGTCTGTGGCTGTCGGCGGCGGGTTCGGTAACGCGACCGTTAGTCTCCCTCTCCCAAACTGGGTTTGAACTTTGATTTGATTCTGGCTGTGGATGAAAATCGCTTATTTTTTTGGACGAGAAATTATTTTTGTATCAAAGGTAAAAAAAGGGACGTCGCCAAAATTCGGGGTGTTCAGGCCGTCGCGCAGACGCTGGTGCGCGCTGCCCTGTGGTTTTCACCAGGGGACTTGTTCGTGGAGTCACCGCTGCGGCGTTTGTTGTCCTGGAGATGTAGAGCAAGGCAAGGTGCTGGAGGGCTGGCACTGGAGGAACACCGACGGTTGCTGTCTCCCCACTTGAGGGCTACAAGTGGTTGCAAACCAGTTGTCCTCTTCCTCAGCTGTGTCTCCGCAAGTTTACACGGCTGTTAAGACCGAGCGCAGCAGCCACGCAAGGAAAGCACCAATCTGCCTTCCAAGACTGGCAGTTTTTTGTTGTTCCCTGTTTCTAACTTTAACTTTATCAGGAAAAAACTTTCTTACCCTCCTTTAATTGCGTAATTGCATGATTTTTGTGCCTATTTCTGCAACTCCTTAAGCAATTTCTGGGTGACGTCGGCGGTCACTCAGATCTGTGTGTGGATGATGGTGCGTTAGCCGGTGGCTGCCTCAGCCTTCCTGGTTTTTCCCGGTGGTGGGCAGGACTGGTGCGGAATTCCCCGGGGGTACCTCCATCAGGGGATGGTTTTAACCGCCCTCCAGTATGACACGGAGCTGGCGCTTGGAACCCAGCCTTTCCCAGTCCCTTGCTGCCTTTAGGCCGTGCCGTGGTACGCTGTCTGCTTTCAGTGCTGCAAATTCCGTCGGCTGATGGGCTCTCACCACGCTGGCACCGACTGCTTTGGGTTTGATGGAGGAGCTTTGGCCTCGGCGCTGCCCTGCCTGGAGGCGCTGGCCGTGCCAAGCGCTCCGAGGGTTTCTCTTGTGAGGTACCTGTTAAAAATCTCTGCCGAAGCTTTGGCAATCCATACACGTTCAAAGCCTTTGAGTAAAACAAAAGCTAATGCCCTAACAAGGATTTGAGGCAAAAAGAAAAAGGTTTGGGTGCTCAGGGGTTAATGCTCATCACTGAGGCACTTACAGTTTTATGGTTTCAAGTCTTAATTTTTGTGGCTTACACAAACAACTTTTTAAAGCGTATTGAATGATATCTATAGAAAGTTTAATTCTTTCCCTGATTTTTTTCGTATGGGGATGTGATTAGATTCACATGGAAAATAAGTGCAGTTGCGTGCAGCGCGAGGTGCCTGCGATCTGCCTGGAGCGTGAGAGCGCCAGGTGGAACCGCGCGGCTCCTCGGCGCGTCGGGCTGGGCCCTGGCATCGCTCCCCTCCTGTTGGGAAATCTCCCTCCGGGGCTGCCGCCGGGCCTGACGCCGATCAGCCCCGGTGAGCCAGCAGGCACAGCACTGCACCGCGTTGGAAAGCCGGCCGAAGTGATCCTAGGGCCTGTGTTACTTCTGTTTTCAAAATGGCATTCCTTAAAGAATCCTCCGGTTTCATTTGGTCCGGAGGCGGCGAGGACTTCAAGTGCTTTATCCAATGACACTGGCTCCTGCTACCTGCGGGGTTAAGCTTTAGTCACCCCATAAGCCCTATTTTATTTGTGTATATTATTTTTCCCAATGTGTAGTGATCTCTGTAGAAGTGTGAGTGTCAACCTACGCTGCCCCAGGTCCTGCTGACTTGTCCAACAAGGTCTGTATCTTCTCGGCCCGCTGGCTGGACACCGCTGCTCCTGTCCCTGATGGTTTTTCCCCCTTTTCCTGGTTCCCAGCGCAGCTCTCGCTGCGTTTGAACCCCGCGCGGCCTCGTGATGTCCAAGAGCTTTCCAGGGCTGGAAAAATCTTGACGAAGAGAGATGGGGCAGTTGTTAGCAGGGCTGGAGCCTTTCCCTCGCTTAGAAACACACGTGCAGGGAGGTGGGGATGTCAGGATTTGAATGGGATACCGTGAAGTTAGATCCCAGGAGGATGGAAATGGCCAAGAGGAAGAGGAGCTGATAGTTCCAGCTTTCCAGAAACACGGGTGCAGAGGCACAGGGCTGCGGGAGGGTGTGTGGGGTGTCCAGGAACCTTTCCAGGTGAACTGCAAACCTCCTGGGAGCGTGTTTGTGTGTAAGGGGAAGGGTTCATGTGCGCTTGCTCGGGTGGGGTGTTGAGTCAATGTTGACAAAAGGAAACATCTGTGTTCTCGGGGAGATAGCCATCGGGGTTTATGACGACTGGAGCAGCTCCTGCTCCATGCTTGCAATGGCTCCCCTGATATTTTAGGGGCTGGGCTCCTCACAGCTAGGTTGGTTTGTTGATTTGGCCCCTTTTTGGCCCTGTTAGAGGGGAGATGGTTTGGGTTTGGGGTTTGCAGGTGGGCTCTGACCACCGCCAGGCGACTCGGTGTCTCTTTGTAGTTGAGCCTTGGCCTGACAGGGTTGGGTCACCTTCCCAGGTCTGCAACTCGGCCCTGCAGCTGCCAGCCCTTCAAGCGAAATGTCTGGGGTTCTTCCTGAGCTGTTGAAGGGAGGATATTGGAAACCCTAAGAAATTCCCGTGGATTTCAGAGTTCAGCAAGGGTTGCAGCATCATCCTGCCTCAGGAATGGTCTGGCAAAGTTTCTGCCAAACCCCTGCTGAGATTTTAAGGCCGATCCGGGCCGTTGCTGTAGTTACAAGCTGTGTGCGCTCTCCTCTAGAGGCTGAAATCAGAAACATGTCCGACCGTTAATTTTTGTCTTCCTCGCTTGTACTTTAATGGATATTCCAGGTGCATCTCCTCTGTGTCTGTAGTAAGAATTTGTTTTGGCAGTGACCTGGTTTCTTTTCAGAAACTTTCAGATGCTGCAGGGCTCTTCCCCTTAATTGGAGAGGGGGGGAAAATCCTCACCTGAAGTACAGTTGAATGCAGTTTTGCTGCAGCTTTAGAAAAACAAGAACTTAAGATTGTTTGTGTCTTCTGAAGCATGAACTGGATGCTCGTTTTGGGAAGAGGTTGATAGACTCTGACCTACCATCCTTATTTAGAGTTATAGAATGGCTTGGGTGGGAAGGGACTGCAAGGATCATCTGGTTCCAACCCCCTGCCATGGGCAGGGACACCCCCCCCAGCCCAGGGTGCCCAAAGCCCCATCCAGCCTGGCCTTGGGCACTGCCAGGGAGCCAGGGGCAGCCACAGCTTCTCGGGGCACCCTGTGCCAGGGCCTCAGCACCCTCCCAGGGAAGGATTGCTGCCTCATGTCCAATCTAAATCCTCCCTCTGTTAGTTTATGCCCATCCCCCCTGACCTGTCGCTGCACTCCCTAAGAACCAGCCGCTCGCCAGCTTTTCTGTAGGGCCCCTTTAGGTATTGGAAGGCCACGATTAGGTCTCCTCGCAGCCTTCTCTTCTCCAGGCTGGACCAGCCCAGCTCCCTCAGCCTGGCTCCAGAGCAGAGGGGCTCCAGCCCTCGCAGCATCTCCGGGGCCTCCTCTGGACTCGCTCCAGCAGCTCCGTGTCTTTCCTGCCCTGGGGCCCCCCGAGCTGGAGGCAGCACTGCAGGGGGGTCTCAGCAGAGCGGGGCAGAGGGGCAGAATCCCCTCCCTGGCCCTGCTGGTCCCGCTGCTGGGGATGCAGCCCAGGACACGGGGGGCTTTCTGTGCTGCCAGCGCACGCTGCTGGCTCATGGTGAGCTTCTCATCAACCAGCACCCCCAGCCCTTCTCCTCGAGGCTGCTCTCCATCCATTCCCCACCCAGCCTGTAGCTGTGCTTGGGATTGTGCCGACCCACGTGTAGGACCTTGCCCTTGGCTTTGTTGAACTTCATGCAGTTCACACGGTCCCACCTCTCCAGCCTGTCCGAGTCCTTCCGGACGCCATCCCTTCCCTCCAGCCTGTCGACCGCACCACACAGCTCGGTGTCGTCGGCAGGTTTGCCGACGTGAATTTCCTGAGCAGGTTGAATTAAGAAGTAATTGGTTTAAAAGCCAACGCTTTACCCAGAGAGTAGTTGCGTAGACCTGTAATTCCCTCGCGAAGCTGTTTGGTAGCTTGCTTGTTGTTCTCTTCCCTGTAATCTCCAGCGCGTGGACAAGCGGAGTTGCTCAGCTTCCCATCTCCTGCTGCAGGAAAGCCTCTGCCTGCCTTGGGGGAGGCTGTTGGGTGATAATTTCCCCCCTTTCGTATCCATCCTTCTCCCAGGGCCAGCACTAATGTGGTGTGAAAGCTGCTCAGGTTCCCTTCCCTTGCTGGAGGGAAAAGGGATCTGGCTGTAGGACTTCTGCTGGAGCAGGAGGGCGTCTGGTGCTGTCCGATGGTGCCAAGCTGTCCCCAAAGCACTTGGGGTGTTACTCAGGTATTTTGAGGTGAGCTCCGGGGAGACACCGCATCTCCTGCAACCCCGCCACCACTCCCCCCCCGCCCCCAGGTCTGGTTTCTGGAGGGAAGGGTTGCTAGCTGAAGGATGTGGTGAAGAACCGATCGAGTGGGACAAGCCACCACAATAAAAAGCAGCAAATGCTTTAACGGATGAGCTGCTCTTCGCGCCTCGGGGGTGCGAGCGGAGCCGTGGGGTAGGTGGGCTCCTCCGTTTCTTGCCGCTCATTTGGAAAAAGAGAAGTTAAGGCTTCAGAAACCATTTTTCCATGGAGTTACGACACCCCCGCTTAGGTCAGCCTCTGTTTCTTGTGATGAAACGTGATCCCCGCGTAGCTGCGTGAATCAGAGCGAAAAGGAGAGGTTTGCTTTTCCTTTTACAGTCAGAAACATCCCAGAAATGCTCTGACTTTCCTCGGGTTTGGACCCAGTACTGTCCAGTGTCACATTTCGTGATTTTTGAGCTCTTTCTCGCTCCCCATCTTGTCCCTGCCTGTGATCCCAGAGGCTTGGAAGAGTCCGTGAGACTTTCGGTGTAACTCTATCCGCTCTCACTCGTCATCTTAATTTCTAATGCGAAGCATCGTGTTTTCTGTAGGTTGGAGCAGAGTTTCCATAGCATTTAAATTCCTGCTCCAGTTTTCCACCCTCCCTACTAAAGGCTTAAGCCACACTAGGTGTGACCACCGTGCATCAGGGTAAATGGGGCTGCGCGATAGCAGGGGACAAAGGGTGCAGGCTAAAAGCTATTTACCGAGCAGGTCCCATACGGGTTGCCTTATGGCAACCCTTTACGGCCGCTCCAGTGAGGTGGGAAAAGGAGAAGAGCAGCGCGTGGGGTGTGCGCGTCCGCACGTGTTTAGAGAAGTTGTGGCAAAGAACAGAAGCGAGACAGGGAGGTGGTGAAGCTAGGGTTGGAAAGTAAGAGGAAAATGCAAACGATTGTGGCCCTTGTTTGGGGTGGGGAGTAAGATAAGAACAAAAGGTACAAAATGAGGGAGGGCCCTGCAAAAGCCTTATGCCGTGTGGGAGGACGTAGTGCGGGTGTCTCGGAATACGCGTGGGCAGCGTTAATGCTTTCTTCTTTTTCTGAGCAATTGAGATGAAACTGTGCCTGACCGTCTCGTGGGCGAGCAGCTGCCACCCCAGCGGGAGCTCCTGGCGAACGATGCTGGAGCTGGAGGGCAGACGTTTTTAAATGACTGTTTAATGAGGTACCTTGTCTGGGAGAGGACCTGGAACATCAAGAAAAACTCCTCTGGGAATAGTGTCCCGGAGGAGGTGACCTACTGCTTGGCCGTGCCCTTTGAGCTGTGACTGCCATTAGTACCTGCTGCCCGGTCTGGGTTGTACGGTGGTAAGAGGGAGGCTCAGAGGGTCGCTGTTCCCTACCTCTGCTCGTCCCTTAGAAGCAACAGGGTGAGAACTCCTCTGGGAGCGTGGATCGCTGCTGCTTTGGACTCCACTGAAGCCTGGGGAGGTTGGAAACGAGCAGGGAAGGAGTTAACTGAACAGGGTTTGAATTAGTGTTGTATAACCGACTTGGCGATGTTGTCATGGCATAATTGTATCTGATGTTGTTTTGTCAGGCAAATGACAGGTAGTACGAGTTCAGCATCGCCTGCTGCAGCAGCAGATTATTTTAAGATAATCTAAGGAGGAAATGACAGCAAATACGACGAGAAATAAAAGCTGGAGAGGTTCTGTTTGAAAGTCTCTCCTAAATTCCCGCTGGTGGGACTCTGGGCTGAACGCTGCTGTTTCAGGACACCGAAGCTTTTCAGGTCTCGGCACCTTCATGTAGGGAATGTGGAGGATGGCGGTGGAAAATAGAAACGAGCTTTCGTGTTCCTGCCAGGGTGGAAGTGCTGATACAGAGCGTTCGGGTTTTCACATCTGACCACAAACGCTGCCGTGCTGAGCGCCCAAGAAGCCGAGCAGGAGCACGCAGGTATTCCCAAGCCCTTCTCAGTGCCACCGCTGTTCAAATCCGTGCCAGCCGGAGGAGAGGCACAGACATCTTGGCAGCTGGGGCCTGCTGAAGGGAAGGATGTCTCCTGCAAGCTGCTGGCTTTGGACAGAGCCTGGAGCGGGGAGGCCTGCCTGGCGGCGTGTGCCTCAGGCCCCGGGGTTTGCTTGGGTGGAAGGTGTTAACTCCAACATCTGAGCAAGTTTTTTGGGATTCTGCTGAAAACATGCTTCATTCTTCTTCCCTGTTAACGCTTCTTGAATGCCTTTGAAGGTGGAATCTAGTTTACGTGGAGGCCTGAACCGGTGGAAGCTTTCCTTTAAGGCTTGAGGGAAGGAAAAAAAAAATAAATTTCAATTGCCTTATGCTTAGGAATCATTTCAGAGTTGAAATCCTTTGGTTTGCAGGTTTTTAACTTGGCAGCCTTGAAAGCCTTTTGTCGTGAGAGGCTCTGACCTGGTAACCCTTCCACCTAAACTAACTAATTGATTTAAATGGCACTACATGCCCTGCCTTGGAAAGGGTTTTCCCACTGTGGGGGGCAGCTGGAAGTGTTACAGTGCCCGGAGGGGGATGTCGGGAGGGATTAAACTCAAGGCAGTATCTTTGCATTTAAAGGTGTTGGTGCCCTTAGGTGGTATCCTGGCCCAGGAGCCAGGGAGAGGCACTGGGCGCTTGTTTGCTGAACGAGACCACGTTTCTCTTGTTGTCTGTCTCTTTTCTTGTGCAAAACGGATCCAAAGAAGCAGAAATCCTTGTCTGGCCCTGGAGGTACAACCCCCGTGACACCTGCAAATGGGTCTAATGAGTTAAGGGACCGTTTGACTTGATTTTCCTCCCGTTTGGCAGCCTGAGAACCTGCCATGAAAGTGTTTGTCCTGCTGTGAAAGCTCTTACTGTGTGAAGAGGCTGATTTGCATTTGCTCTCTTCAACCACCCAGAGCTGTGAAAATATTTGGCCACTTGTTTGGTTTGAAACTGGCTAAGTGCAAATAGGAAATGCACCTTCAGCTTGAAAATGGCCTTCTCTGATGTTGGAGAAACTTTGGCTTGTAATTTAATGCAGCGATGGATCCTCAGGAGTCCTCCTCAACACCTGGGAACTGACCGGGTTGAACTTGGGAGGTGGGAATACAAGCGCAGGCTGTAAACGGCTGCGTTGCCCTCGTTCCGTCCCGGCTGCCAGCAGCAGGTCTGGGCTCGGGTTGGCACGACGCAGTCAATGAGCTGCTTGTATCGGGCTGCTGGGGAGCTTCAGAAAGCAGCAGTTGTGTTTGCTCCTTCCCAGCCACCGCAGGAACCTGCACCTTAATGTTCCTGCCAGTGCTTTTAGTTCCCTTATGGGCCAAAAGGGTTTTACTGGTGGTGTGGGAAAGAACCTGAAGGAATGTGAAACAAGCAGGCTGAAAGGTGTACACAACTTCAGGCACGGAAGTAGTTGTGAACTATTGCACGCACAAACCCAGCAGAGTGACCTCCTGTCTTCAGGGCTTTGATTTCTTGGTTCCTCTGCCCAGCTGATGTCAAGTCCCGAGACTGGGAGGAGAATGCTGCTGCTTTCACACTCTGTTTGCGGTGCTGTTCCTAGGAGCCGGCCTTTCTGAGGCCTCAAGGATGGGAGAAGCGCGCTGGAACGCAGTGCTGACCTCTCTGGGTGTTGTGAGCGGCTTGGGAAGCTCTTGCCTGGAAGCTGTGCACTGAAGGTAGCACCAGAAACCCTTTTCTGCCTTTCTTTCCTTTCGTGGAAGCGTGCCACAGCCCAGTTCTCACAGCCTGACGTTCTGAAAGCTGGTCAGTTTTTGATTCTTGTTGGTCTGATAAATTGAAGTTGATAGTTTTTATAATTTTTTTTTCTTGCCTCTTCCAACAAAGCTCGCCTTGCTCGTGGCAACGCCGTTCTGGGTTAGCACGCTGCTGCATTGCGTAGACTCTACAGGCTGGGACGTCTGGTGCCTTGATGCCAGAAGCGAGCGGGGACTCGGGTCCCTCAGTCCATCCAGGATCCATTGAGTCACGTATCCAAATCCAGGCAGCTCAGCTTCGTTCCTTTGCCTTTAGCAAACCCCGTTGTGCAGCTCAGAGCGAGCCTTTTAGGCTGAGGAGCCCTGCAGCCAACGACCGGTCCGGCTCCTTCGCGGTGAACTCCCGGCGGTGCGGTCACACGAGGTAGGGTAATCCAGGACCTGCTCTCCTGCTGACGCGCAGCGACGCCGCGCGTGCTTTTCCCGTGCTGCGCGGCTGCGACAGGCGTGCATACGGGCAGCGCGGCTCGGTTGCTGCTGACCGCAGAGCTCGGTAAACCGTGATGACGGGATGGCTCTTGAATCCCGGAGCAGGCGTCGGCTGCGCCGAGCCGTGCAAACGTGTCGGCTGCTTGCACGGGTGTGCAGAGGATGGTTTCTGCCTCGTGCCTGCGGGAGGGGGCCGTGGTTTGCGAGTGCTCTGTGATTCGGGAGCAAAAGCTGTGACAAACAGCTGCAGTGGCTGTCATTTTGCAGACAGACAGGGATAATTCAGCTTGCCCCCCCCGCAGGCCTGCAGGCAAGCCAGGTTTCTCTGCCGTCCTTTGAAGGACGGCTGTTTGCAGCGCCGCAGCCTGCAGGTCTGATATTCCACCTGCAGATCGTCCTCTGGCGAAGGCTCATTCCTGAGCTAAACCTGCAGGTCTCTTTGCTCTCAGTTTCCCAGCAGAATAATCCTCGTCTTGTGGGAAACGGTAGAAAGTTAGAGCTTGTTAATCAATTAACGTTTGCCTTGCGTGTTCTGTGGGTGGATGCGTATGGGTGCGCCACGGTGCAGATCCCCGAGCTGTCTGGTGACTGTGGGAACGTGTTGGCAGCTGGAGGGTTCGAGCAGGAGCCCAGGTCCCTGATCTTCCCGCCGGTGATTCACAGACACCTTAGCTGCCGCTTCAAGTCGAGACAAGTATTTTCTTCAAACATTGCCGGAGCTGTTTGAGGTATCTAGCTCAGGAGCGATGTCGCTGTGCTTACTCGCACCAGCAACGGGTCGTGGGAGCGTGCCTAAGTCTTTCCGCTGTGCTCTTGAGCTCTCTTCTGGATCTACTTCCCTTCCCCCGTGTATCACACAAGATTGCTTCCGAGTTAGGTGTTCCTTGTAAAATAAGTAAATAAAAAAAATAAAGCATGCTCCGGGATCCGTGCCTGCGTCCGCCCGGCTGTTCCAGGCTGACGGTTTTCTCTTGCGCAGCTCGGTAACGCGGGGTAGCAGGTGATGATGCGCTCGGCTGCCGCGGGCCGTGGTTACGGAGCTGGCAGAGGGGGGTGGTGGATAATCTGTCAGATACATCCTCGTCCCAGTTTTTCAGACCTGCCTCCTAGGTGGCTGGCCTCAGTGAGCAGGAGGCGTACTCTGGAAATCCAGGAATTCGAGGCGGGGGGGTCAGGAGATGAATGCACAATGGGCACCTGTAAGTAAAACCCGGGAAGGACGTGCCTGTGGACGTGCTCTTCAGCGATCCCTCCCGAGGGGCCTGGACAGCAGAAGTCTCTTACTTTAGACACTGTCAACTTCTGTGTGAGACCTGGGAAGAGTACGTTCCGCTTTTCCTTTTAATTTCATGGGGTTGCTAACTTTTTTTTTGGTGCTTTTCAGGTGCTGGAGAGTCTGGGAAAAGCACCATCGTGAAGCAGATGAAGTAAGTGAGAGCGCAGGCGTGTGAGCTGCGTTCTTGTGTGAGATGGAATAAGGAATCTGTGGTGCCCTTCTGGTTTGGCTCGGGAATGACGGCTTGGTTTCCTTCCAGGATTATTCATGAGGACGGCTACTCGGAGGAAGAATGCAAACAATATAAAGTGGTCGTCTACAGCAATACGATCCAGTCCATCATTGCAATCATACGAGCCATGGGAAGGCTAAAGATAGACTTTGGGGAAGTTGCCAGAGCAGTAAGTATTTCACTTATTTCCCTTAGTCTGAGTCTGCTGTGAATTGTGTTAATGAATCCTGGAAGTTCAGTCCGTGACACTCACAGTGGAAATATGTTTGTCACAAGATAAAATAGCGAAAGACCTTTCAGAATCTGTAACGTATTACCAGTCCAAAGCGCCCAGTGTTCTTACGCGTAACCTCAGTAAAACATTTAGTAGCTGGAATGCTCAAAAAACCAAATAATCCCTAAACCTTTTTCAAAGCTGTCTGAATTTTTAACAGAATTCTCACTTTATGTTTAAATTGCTTCCCATCAGTCCTCAGTAGTGTTTCAAGCCTTGTGCCTGTTCGTTTTTAAGCTGAGCCAAATAAATCTGAATCACTTTCACTGCTGATATTTGTCCTCTTTAGGTTTTTTTTTGGGAGGATTTGAGGCCCTGCTTTTCCCCACCTGTCCAGTTCTGCCGATTCCTTGGGCTGTTACTCGTGTTCACCTCCAATCCTTCAAGCTGGTAGAAACCAGAGTAACCTACTCTGTTTCTTTGTGACTCAGCCACAGATATTTCAGACTTAACGATATCCCTGGTGTTCCCCTCCGCTTTCCTCTGTGCTTGTTGAAGCCGAGCGGTGATCTCAGCCTAGCCAACGTAGCTGGAAAGACCCAGAACTGAGGTCCCCTCTGTATCAGTGGTGGTTCAGACCTTGATTAACTCAATTTAGTGCAAAGGAGTTGCCCTTTGGAGTAGCAAAACGTCAGTGTGGGGTGTAGGTCAGCCTGGTTTTCACTTTGAAAAATCTGCTGGTTAACTTGTAGAAGAGTGAGGTCCTGCTCTAAGACTTCTGAGAAGAATTTTTTTATGCTGTAGAGCAAATGCTGAAATCCTGATCAGTCCATCCCATCCCCTGATGAAATCCTTTGTGAAGAAGCCCTTGCTTCTGACAGCTGACGCAGCAAACGGCAAATCCTCAAAGCTTTAAAACTGCAATCAGCCAAAGCTTTTGATACCGAATTTTTCCTTCTCGCCACACTGTACATCACTACAATAAAGGTTTTCTAGTGTAAAAACCATTATTTATCAATAACTTGATTTGGGAGAGATGAGAGGGGGAACCACAGTTCCTTAGAGCAGCTCACAGTCCTGAGGATTGTTACTGTCGATGGGCCCCGCTGTAATTTGTGAGGGTATAAACGAGCGAGATCCTAATCGTGTTGCTTTCCCCTCTTCCTGCAGGATGATGCCCGTCAGCTGTTCGTATTAGCCGGAAGCGCAGAGGAAGGTGTGATGACCGCCGAGCTGGCTGGCGTGATTAAACGGTTGTGGAGAGATGCTGGGGTTCAGGCCTGCTTCAGCAGGTCGAGAGAGTATCAGCTTAACGACTCCGCGTCATAGTAAGAAACCGTTCCCGGCTTCTGGGCTCTCGGTGTTCACAAAAGGGCCGGTGTGACCGAGAGCTGGGCGGCCTCGTCGCACTGGCTTACGCAGAGCTGGGCTCACAAGGTGACTCTGTGCTTGAGCTCATCAGAGTCGGTTTTACTGCGTGTCTTCCCTCTGCGTAGTACTGGAACCGCCCCCCGCGTTGCTTGTGCTGTGCCCAGGTGAATCGGTCAGTCTGGTTTTAGTGGAAGAACCACCTAAGGGCTTGCGTTGAGATGGCTCCTTAAGGCAGGCGACCAGCCGCGTCGCTGTCCTTACCCCCGCCGAAAGCAGTGACACCTCCTCAAACCGAGCCCCTGCTTTAGCCGCTGTGGTCGTGACCCGCGACAGCGGGACCCCCCGATTCTGGCAGATTGTTACGCTTCTGTTCCCGTGCCCGTCCCCGCGCGGGCAGCGCTGCAGGCTAGCTGGAAACCTGCTTATTGTTCTGTTTCTAAATGCACCCAATTGCTTAACAATTGGAAAGTTAGGACCAGGTAAATAGGCTGCTGCTGGCTGCTTAATGAGAATTTTGACTAAATACCTCATCTATTTCCAAGAGGCAGGTTAGCGCAGGGAGGGGAAACCAGTTCTCTTAATGAGCAAACCAACTGTTGCTTTTTTCCTCCCTCTTTAAGTCATGTGCTCGTTCTCTCTAGAACAAATATTCCCAACTCCGAGAGGGTGATTCTGGGGTTAGGTGTGCCTCCTGATGTCCAGCTGAAAACTTGTCTCCGTTTAGCCAAGCTTTAAGCCTTTGAAAAAAATCAGCTTGGAAGTGCTTTATAAAGAAACTTCAGATGTGTCGCAGCTCCGTTGCCTGCGGGCTCTGTCTGTGCAGAGCATATTTTAGCTTGAAAATAAAGACTCTAAGTTTGTACCACCTTGGCAGGCTATCATGGGTTTAGATCAAGGTGAGTTGACAAGAGGAGGCTTTCTCGGATTCGTGCGTGTCTTTGCAGCGTGTGAGGAGGAAACTTCAGCTTCAAAGGGAGAACAAAGGGTGGATGAGGAGGGGGACGAATGAGGGAATAATTTAATGAAAAAATGTGGAGAGGAAAACTTCAGGGACTTCTTGAGCAGAGGCTCTAGGGCGGAAAGCATAAGTGGAGCTTGAGGAAGCTAAAAATGGGGAACCTTGGCTTTGTGGGCTTGATGGTTGGCTTTGGAAGAGGAGGAGAATGAAGGCAGGCTGGAGGAAACGGGGTAGAAAGGGGTGGGAAGCAGAGCAGGTTGGGGCGCAAGGGCGTTACCCTACTTTAATAGGTGCCCATGGGCCTGGCTGCCTTCCAGGGACTGGATTTTGGGGGGTTATTCCTGTTCCTGATCATCTGCAACCCACCCGTGTCCAGTTTCTGGTACCGGTACGTGGAGGCACAGCTGCTGTGACAAACTGCTGTCATGGGCTGGTGTCAGATCTGCGTGGCAGAGAGATTTCAGCCCGATCACAACCCACATGGCGTGTAGAGTTGGGTTTTTTCCGATAAGCGCCTCAGAATTTTGCTTCCTGTCCTAAGACCACAGGAAGTTGCACTAAAGCGGTGTTGTTTTGAGTCCGTAGCCCAGCAACTCAGTTGGGAAACGCTGCGAGTGGCTTCCTTCAGCGCAGAGCACGATCACGCAGCAGAAGAGCTGTTTGTTTGCCTCCGGAAGGAGCGTTCAGTCGGGATTTTTTCCCTCTCCGCTCAACGTGTGGCTCCTGACCTTCCTTATCTTCTGGTGTTACCCAATTTGTTCCCTTGTCCGTGCTTCAAGGATGGATGTCATATTCCTTTTTGTGGTCACGTAGGTCTTAGCTTCTTGTGTGCAATTTTCTCGGAGGGGGGAAAATACATGGAACACCCGGGGATGGCGTGTGAAAATTAAGATGTCAAGAACAAGAGCGCTGTGGCAGAGAGCCAAGGTTTTCTGGGTAGCATCAAATCGTTCCAAAAACTTTTCTTCTTGCTGTTTCCTGCCTTGCTGAGCACTTCCCCTTGCGCGGGGAGGGATCCTGCCCGTCGGAGAGCTGGCCTGCGTGGGAGGAGAGGAGGCAGCATCATCCTAACAACGGCGTGGCGTAATCTGCACGCCGTGGGTGGGGGCGAGCTCCCAGCGATGACCACTTGTGACACCGTCATCCGCCCTGGGATCGTAGCGGTTTGTGTGTGCTCTTGTTTTTGAAGAGCAGTTGAGCAATTCTCGGTCTGAGCCGTTCGAGCACTCGGCATCCTCTCCAGGCACCATCTGATAACGTCCCTCTAGCGACCGCCCTCCTGCTCTGGTGTGTTGTTCCAAACATCAACACTTCTTTACTTTGCCTTACTGCAACTTCCCATTTTGCTTTGTCTCCGGCGTGAGCACGCGGCTCCGTCGCTCAGCGGGCTGATGCCGTGCGGAAGCGTTTCAGACCTTTGCGCACGATTCGGGGTGTAAGAGCTACAGAGAGCAGGGACCTGTTTGGCGCGGCAGCGCGGATCCGAAGGCACGTTGCTGTCCTGCAGCCGTCTCTATCTGCTTGCCGACGTTTCCAAGTATCAGATAATGCTTTAAAATGTTTTCAGTTGCTCGTTTTGCTACTTTTTTTTTCCCCCGAAGTTCACGCGGACAAGCCTGCAGATGCTGTAGGTGATTATCTGCAGTCTCACAAGCAATTAGTGCAGTTTCTGATCAACCTTTCTCTATTCTGGCACGTCGTGTTCCCACGTGGCGGTTCTGGCCTGAATTCCCCGACGTGGTGCTGGGTAAAACCTAGACGTGGGTTTCTTTTTCCTCCCCTTTGCTTTCCAGCAGGGCATCGTCCTCCCGTTTGCATCCCGCCGCTCCCTGGCGATTCCCCCTGGGGATCACAGCTCGGCTGTCTGGAGTGTTCTCATCTGTAGGTCTGTGCCGTGGGGCTGCCTTGGCTGGCCCAAACGGGCGCTGCGGTGGGTAACGGCTAACACACGCCCTTCCCTTTTCCTGCCCAAACGGAGGGGAAAGAGGAGGCAGACGCGTTTCATAAATCCAGGTTTCGCCAGGCCTTCCCCCGTTTCCTTCTCGCTGCAGGAGGGCTTGGCTGGAGGTGATGAATTCTGTGTGAGCTGTCAGGCTCTGTCGGAAGAGTCGTGTTTGCCTCCTCAGGCTGGCACGCGTGCTTCTGGTAACGTTCCTCGGGAGCTCGGCTTCGGTGCCGCGAGCAGCGACCCGCCGGGGTGCCAAACTGGTGTGTCTCTGCCCTCCCGTCTCCGCTCCCTGGCGAGGGCTGGCGCTTGTGCGCTGCTCTGCCTTCGGGCCTGGTGGTGGCAGCCCCTCCTTCCCCTAGCTCAGGCTCGTAATAAACGCTTGGTAGGAATCTTTCAGAGCTTTCGGAGCCATTTTCTTGGCCTTGAAAGCATGTTTTCCAGGGCTAAAAGGAAATGTGACTGAGTTGTTAGGATAACACCAGCGCAGGGTTCGTGTGAGCGTGTGGAGGAAGGGAGCTCAGGTATCTCCACCGGGTCAAAGCTGTCCCCTTCAGAACATCCCGCTGCTGTGCTCCGTGTTTCTTAGAGCAGCCTGAGCGTGAGATAAGACACCGCTGGAGCTGACGGGTCTCCTGGCCGACCCGGAACTACAGGTCCTCGCGCGCACACGCGTTGAAGCAGCGCCAGCCGGGCGCAGGGTGTCCCGGGAAGGCTTGGGAGCGTCACGAAGACAGACCCGAGTTCTGCTGTGGGCTTTTAGTCAGCTCTTTTTTTTTTTTTTGTACTTGAGGTTGAAGGGTGAAAAAAGAAGGGAAACAAACCCAAACTGTCTTTTTGCAAGTGTGGGGTTGAAGCATGAGAAATAGTTGGCTCTGTAAGCGCAGGGATGCGAGGTGGGGAACGAGTGTTGCAGCCTCAGCGTACGAAGGCGGCTGTGCAGAGGGAGTCACGCCGCGTGGGGTGGGGAAAGGTTCGGTCAGGTCTGTATCTTCAGTTCCCAAAACAATATTTGTGGGGAATGTCTGCAAGCTTGCAGACAGGCCGTGGCAAGCTGTGGGTTACGAGTCACTCAAACCCAGGAGTCCCAGACCGCGCGTTTCCCCTTGTGTGGGGTTGTGTCTTGGTTTTTTAAGTTCCACTCAATTTGTACACGGCAGAGGGAAACAGGCGGCAGTCTGCACAGCCTGAAGTAGGAATTGTCCCGCTTTCACTGCCTGGGCTCCTGAGGCTGGAAGCTGGCAATTAGGAGCAGATGTTTTACAGCCCCAGCTTGCACATTTACCGCTCGAGTGGTGCGGGGCAGCTGTGTGACCCGTACCAAAGCCGAGCTGTTAGGAGTTGCTGGGTCAGTTCTCCGGTAGCGTTTCCATCAGCTTTTGAACCACCATATCCCAGCGAGACCCATGCTGGGTGGAAAGGGAGGGCAAAATAAACCTGGGTATGTTTCCTCAGCAGAAATGTTTCTTAACAGAAGCCTCATGAAGGGAAGCACCTTCCAAATTCCGTTTTAGTGAGCTGAAACTAAAGCCAGTCCCAAGTGGGAGTTTTGGGTGCCGCGTTTCTGGTCGAAGAGCATTTCCCAAACCCATCATCCCACTGAATGTGAGGGGGGAATGAGAGGAGTTGGTTCTTTCTGGGCTAAAACCACTTGCAGATACCAGCTCTTTGAGAAAAGCCCAGCAGCACCGGGCGAGCACAGGCAGGAGGCTGGATTCTTCTGGAATTTGGAAAATAGGTAATTCTTGGCTGGGAGAGGAGGGTTTGTTACACCAGGGTAGGGCCGTTGTGCCGCTAGAATCTCACGGTATTGATTGAAAACGGCTCCTGATAAAGACGTGGCTGTAGCTGTCAGGGACAACGCTGTCGGCAGCCGCAGGTTCTTGCTCCAGTCCCTTCCCAGCGGAGCCGCAGCGACCCTCGGCCAGAGCAGGAGGCTGTCGCCTTCCCCTTAACGGGAACAATGAGCTCAGAGATGTTGCTGTCTGGAGTGGGATCTCTGCTGCTGCCAGGAGTGATGTTTACCTCCCACTTACGCACCGGAGAGCCGAACTTCAAAGGGAGTCTGCTGGAGTCGGAGTTAGTTGGGGGTCTCGATGGGTGCGTTGCCTTGGTGCTGCAGAGAAACAGCTTCCCGCGGCGGCCGTGCCGTTGGGCTGGGTGCTCCGTGTGCTCGTTCGCTCTTGCTGGAGGAGGTGAACGAACCTGCCTGTTCCGAGGGTAGTTCTCGATGCTTAATTCTTTCCTCCTGGTTCGTTTGACGTAACCTTGCCCTTTAAAAGCGAACCGCTGGATTTATTGCCTTGCGCTTTGGTGCGAAAGACCTCGACTGCTTTGAATTGCCCCAAGAGATACCAGTCTTGGCGTGGCTCCTGCATCGGCGGCGCTGCTGGGGCTGGCTGCTTCTCAGGCTTCCCTCCCCAGCGAGCTGAACTCTCCCCAGCGCTCGCCGCAAGGTCGTACGGGGAGGGGTTAAAAAAAATAATCCAGCCATAAAGTCAGCCCTGGGATAGACCCGGGGGGTCTGTTCGCTGCACATTCGAGGTCCCTACTATGTGAAGATGATGAATAAATTCCGTGATGACTTTCTTCTGCGGTTTATAAAAGATTCATGGTGAGCAAGCAGACTAAAAAAAGCGCATCTTGTGTTGTCTCTTCTGGTTTAGTTACCTAAATGACTTGGATAGAATATCCCAGCCGACCTATATTCCGACTCAGCAGGATGTTCTGCGGACCAGAGTTAAAACTACAGGCATTGTGGAAACTCACTTCACCTTCAAGGACCTGTACTTCAAGTAAGTGAAGGGCAGCGCTTGTCCCTGTGGACTGCGGTGATTTCTTCCCCGCGTGGGGGTGGTGGTAGGTCCCACACCTGCGCTGCACAGCGTCTTGCCCTGGTTTAACTGTCCTCCGCGCCTCCGTTACTCTCCCTGCCTCTCCACTGGCATTGCTCACCGGAGATACCGGTTTGACTTTTGTTTGCCTTCTTCTGTTCTTTTCAGCTGCTTTTATGTTGGAATCGCAGACACAGGTACTGACTGCTTGTTTACAGGATCTCCCCTCCCCCCAAAAAAATACTAAAAGGACACTGACTGCTGGATTTTGAGTTTGAATTTAACCCTTTCCTTTGAGATAAGAACTCGCCCTGCAGTCAGGCTTGGCTCTGGGCTGCATGGTGTTCTCCGCAGAGCTGTAGGAGACTCGGACATCGAGCCTGGTCTCGGCAGTGTCCCTTTACGTATCGCTAATGGAGCTCCCTCTAACCCCCCCCTGCAGTTTAGCTCTCCTCCCTGCTCTTAGAAAATCCTCGCTTCGGGCCCCAGGCGCACTCCTGACATGCAGCCTGTGGGCGCCCGTGTCCCGTCGCGTGGGCGTAGGAAAACACGGCGCCTGTATTTTGGGCGAGTTCCCTTTGTCTGTGGCGGTGTTTTCAGGTCTTTGTTGCTCAGAGCCTTTATTTAAAGTGTTTGTTTGCTTATTTTTAGCTTGTGTTTGAGAGAGCTGTAGCAGAAATCCAAGTGTTGCTGAAAATCTGACCCATTTGCATGCTTTTTTTGGGGGGGAGAACAGTAGTGTTTCGGGGTCTGGACTGTCTGAACTTAGGAACCGTTTTAACGAGAACGCCTAAACGCTTTGCGTCGCCGAGCTAATTACCTGGCTTCTGGTTCGTCTGGGGGGGGGGGGGG
>VWZZ01002683.1:303-25036 GCA_013399095.1 Psophia crepitans
AGTACCCAACCACCCTCTCCATGAAGAACCTTTTCCCGACCTCCAACCTAACCCTCCCCTCTCGCAGTTTCATGCCTTTCCCTCAGGTTCTATCGCTGGTCACCAGCGCCATCAGAGATCAGCACCTGCCCCTTTGCTCCCCCTTGTGAGGAAGCTGCAGGCCACCATGAGGTCTCCCCTGAGTCTCCTCTTTTCCAGGCTGAACAAACCAAGGGACTTCAGCCTCTCCTCATATGTCTTCCCCTCCAGACCCTTCACCGTCTTGATTGCCTGCCTCTGGACACTCCCCATAGTTTTATGTCCTTTCTGTACTGTGGCACCCAAAACTGCACACAGTACTTAAGGTGAGGTCGCACCAGTGCAGTGTAGAGTGGGACAACCACATCCTCAGAGTTGTTGGCGATGCTGTGCTTGATGCACCCCAGGACATGGTTGGCCTTCCTGGCAGCCTGGGCACACTGTTGGCTCATGTTCAACTTACTGTCGACCAAGACCCCCAAGTCCCTCTCAGCATGGCTGGTCTTCAGTGTCTCATCCCCCAGTCTGTATGGACAACCAGGGTTGACCCTGCTCAGGTGCAGAATCCAGCACCTGCTCTTGTAAAACTTCATGCAGTTGATGACTGCTCAGTTCTCTAATCTGTGCAGATCTCTCTGCAAGGCTTCTCCACCCTCAACGAAGTCCACAGCTCCTCTTAATTTAGTATTGCCCAGAACTTGCTCAGAATACCTTCTAGTCCTACATCCAAGTTGTTTATGAAAACATTAAGAAGAACTGGCCCTAAAATGGAGCCCTGGGGAACCCCACTAGTGACTGGCCACCTGCCTGATGTAACCTCGTTTGCTACAACTCTTTGGGCCCAACCCATCAGCCAGTTGCTCACCCAGAAACACAAGCTTCTGTAAGAACAGCCAGTGTTTTAAGGCACAAAATAAGACAGTACTTTCTTTTAGAGGAAGACATACTAAGGAAAACCCAGGGAATTTTGATCCCGAAGGATGAAACAAGGAAGTGTCACTCATATCTTTCTAATGCATTTGTCATGCAGATAAGATATTCATGACTCAATGAAGTCGTCAGTTTTACACTGGATCAAGTTCTTGAACTTCAGTGCCATGACAGTTACCCAAACGTGCTGCACCACTGTGAACATAAGCATTTAGTTACTTGACAGAATACTGACCAAATCATCTCAGTTAATACTAATATGAACAATATGATCTTAAAACCTTACAGCCTGAAAAAAAAGACCCTACAACCAAAGAGAAATACTTCTGATAACCTCAGTGAGATCGAGACCAGGACTTTATTGTATTATTTACAAAACTACTACTGCCTGGGAGCTGACTGGGATTCAGAAGAGGAAAGTACCACCAATCTCTTGTAACAACAGCTGTGCATCCATCAAGACTGAACTGCCCAGAGGCAAAACCCCACTCCCATAGCCATGGTATGATGATCATTCTAAAATGCTTTGGCGTTTTCAAAAGGACCACCAAACCCAAAGATATGGATGGGCCTGACGAAATAGGAGTGACCAAGAAGGGTAACATAAGAGTCCAAATTCCCAGCATCTGACTTCAGTTGCATAAAACTGGGAAAACACAAAGGTTTAGCTATGGCTTTCAGCTATAGCCACTGGAAAAGGCAGATTGCAACAAGCAGTAATGCTTCAGAAGAAGAGTCATATATAAAGTGAAAAATAATAGCATCAATTTTTAGTGGTGTCCTTTTGAAGTAGCTAAGAAATGGAGTGATGACTAAGACAATAAAAAGTAGTGACAAATATAAATCCACCACGGATTTCAATACTATATTTAAATTATATTTTCATGTCAGTGGAATACTACAGATTAAAATGAAAATCTTTTGTCTTGAAGAAAAGAGAAGAAGTTGTGTCTCTCCCTTAATGAAAGTTAGGGACTTAAGTTAGAAACCTGGGAGGTTTCAAGTCCTTCAGCTCCCGCACGTGTTACATACACATTTGGTATCTCAGGAGACAGATGGCAAGGAGGCAGCCAAAATGCTTTCTGACAAAGAGTTTTCCCTGCCCAGGTATGCATCTCCAGCAGGACCCACAGGAGCTTTGCACTTCAAAACCAGACACTAGCAGAGAGACATCTCCCATCATGAGTATTTTTCAGGAGTTCCTCTCCTTTCTCTCACATTTTTTGTGAATTATTTTTTCACACTGTGTGACTCCAAAATTTCCATAAAAGTGGACCATTACCTTTGTGTACCTTTGTAAAAACAGTGTCTGAACAATCAGCGATACAATTTTCATAGACATTTATCAAACAGAACAGCAGCGGTGAAAGTGAGAACAATCTACATTACCACTGCTCTTTTGGGGGGCAAATGCTCTCCATGACAGCAAACGAGGATTCAGGATTATGCAGAGAACCACTGTGACCCCTTGATACTGAGTTGGCTAGCCCTATCGTACCTCTAAGATTAAAGACAGCTTATTATAATAAATACAGGGGAGAAGAGGCTTGGGAAAGCACTGCTTAATTGTTACTCAATTGCTACCAAAAAAAAAAAAAAAGGCAAAATGGAGGCATTCCACTTAGACCAGAGCACAGCAGACATCAGCAAGAGGATATAAGCTACTGAGTCATCCATACTCTGAAGTGAGGCATACAAACTTTCCATAATAACCTGAAACACCATCAATAAGAAACATATAATTATATAGTCACGTGCTTCAGATTAAGTGGTAGTTCACATGAGTCTACCTTTTTGGATTAGCAGACAGGGAGCAGGCAACATCTGGCGTGACTAACATTGACTGATGTCCCACTATCACAGAATTCATACCCATACATTTTTGTACATGAACAGTTAATAGATGTACAGTTATATGTAGAGAAGTCATGTTTGGAATCTGCTACAGCAGCCAAGAAGGAAACAGGATTTGAAAGCAATCTTAGAAGATTTAATCTTCAATATTTTCATGTCGCTTATTTGAGTATCTAAAAATGGGCGCCAAGGTAAGCAAGATTGATTCAGCAGTTTGATAAAAAAGGGCCAAACAGCTACGCTTTAATGTAAATATGTGTATCAATGTAATGCTTAAATCTTAGAAAAGGAGCCCTAAAATACTTGGAGGGGAAGAGAAAAAAAAAAGACAACTCAGTTCAACTGAATAAATTCACCTCCCTTTTACCAATCTCAACACTGTTCATCTATTAAATACGTCAATCAAACACTGATTAACAAAAAATTCTTATTAAAGTTTTTCTATGAGGGCAACCACCAGTATACAGTGTGATTTCAGTAGGGAATGACTTTGTGAAGAAAATAAACAACATTATTTAAATTTACGTTTTAAAAATCCCTAAACCATCTAACAATCATTAACTATTACCATCTAATAACATGCTATTCCACTTACTCGCATTTTCTAGAAATGAGATCTTTAATGTAGAAAGCTGGCAGGTAGGGTTAATATTATGAGACTCTTCTAAGTTTTAATCCAGCGGAAACCTGGCATTGATCTGATACAGTTCAGGATGATGGAAGGGATGCAGAAATAGCCAGAGAATGAGATTAATTCCATGTTCAGGAACCTGATCTGAGCCTCTTGAGCCATATGTGAGGTAGCAATGCCAGAATGCAGTATGTGTTCCCACCAGGAAAATGAATTCAGAATATAAATAAATCAGAAAGAAGTTAAAATAGCCAACTTCAACTTCTCTCTTCCAGGGATGAGAGGCTGGAAAGTGCTAAGGGATTTTGACTCATTACCTAACTACTTTCAAGAGGCATCCCACTACAGAGCTTCCAGACCCAGAATTGGCACTGGGAAGCACAGTTTTTACAGGAGTCACATTGCTAGCAGCAGAAATCTTACAGCTGTGCAGTATGGACAACAAGAATATGTTTTCCCAGGCTGGCCAGCTTCCTGATTCATATTCCCTCAAACTTCATTCCCCACCATGAAGAGCACTCTTCCAAAACACAGGATAACAATGGAGACAACATCAGGAATTTTAAGCTTCTTCTGTTTTTATTAGTATTTAAAGTCTAATCAAATGGCTATTAGTATTCCAATTCAAATTGCCTAAACGATCACCTTAGGGAAAGGATGCAATCGTTCGCAATTTAATACTTCTACTCCTTCTCACAAGGGTATCACAAAGAGCACCTGCAATAGCTTCAAGCAGCCTGCCAATGAAACTATGTTTCTAAGGCTAAAAGAAAAACACTAACAGGGTAAAATTGCAGGCCTCCATGATCACCACTGATGAAGGCTTACGCTATTAACCAAATGACTTTGGTAAAACAATTGAAAATTAAAGGTTTAATATTTAACGTAAAGATGTGATTTGAATTCTAACACGATGGTGTTGGGTTGAGGGTTGAACTTGAAGATCCTAGAGGTCTTTTGCAACCTTAAAGATTCTATGATTCTAAACTTTTCTTCAACACAAGTTGATTCCTTCTAACAAAAAATGAAAAAAATGGATTACCACTGGAAGGTCAACAGATTCCAGATCCGCCAAAAGAGGAAGGAAGCCAGCTCCATCGTCCTACAACAGAAAGTCCCACCAGCAGCCACCAGACATTTACAGTCAAGAATCTTTACCAGAACTTCACCAGCTGAGCTCAACTGCCGTGCTGGATCACGCAGAAAAGGTAGCTGCTCCAGCAGATATAATCTAAATCACTTTGGGGTTTCATTCCTGAACTCTAAAACATACCCAGAAGAGAACAATAAGTCTATCCAACCTCTGTAGAACCAGACAACATTCTCCAAACAGCCAAGTTGACTCCTTAGCTATCCTAAGTACAGAATTAAGTATTTCTCAAGCTGAAAAGAGAGAGAAAGGCTGGCAAAAGACCATTTCTTCACCATGCCTGAATCACAAGTTCAAACAAACAAAATCCCTATATCCATAAATCCTTTCTCCTCTTTGAGGGACTAGTTGGTTTCTTATCAATTATATTTGTACAATCAGAAAAAAATTAAATCACCTGGTAAAAATTACAGCCAATTAAAAAAAGAACCTCTGATGACAATTAATAGTCATGGCTCAGGACTACCTTAGCAGATTGCTGGTACTGTTTATTCAGAACTGTGCAAGCATGTTCAGTATGGGCAGTTAATAAATGTAGTTTACACACAGTCAAAGTATGTAGAAGTGTCACAACACTTTCATCTACTGCACTTCAGCACTGGCTCACAGTGCATTACTATTTAGCTTAATAGTAAAACAACCATTTTTGTGGTGGGGTGCTTCCCCCCCCCCCGAATTTCCTGTTTAGAATGACTTAAGGAGTAACTTACCTCCTCCAGCCGATTAGGTTTCCCTGATGGTGGGTTCCTTCAAATAAACTGGAAAAATCTGACTGAAATAACAGGGTTACCTCACCAGTCACAAGATCACACTGTTCTTGTGCTACAGCAATAGATACCAGACACTGCAAAAAGATTTTAAAATGTACTAACATTGAGATTAACAAGACTAATTTATAAGACTAAAATGAAAAACCTCAGAAAAAGCTTGTTTTGAACTTTTTGAGAGTATTATTCTGCAATTCGAGTGGTTGCTGCAAAGCCTAAGAAAACCTCTTTGCAAGGTGTTCATCCACAGTCCAACAGAAGCAAGGCGCCAAAGTTCATCCAGGACACGTGGGTATGAAGGAAATGGAAAGCAATAATTAAAAAAATAGAAAAGATTGAACTATAAAAAGACAAAATCCACTTTAAGCCTATGTAATCACCAGACTAAGAACAAAAAAGGATGACTATCACTGATGGCTTTCTGTGTCAATCTTATTTATCGTGCCTTGGCCCAGGATGTAAATCAGCTGCAAAGGCAGGAACATTCCAGTCTCCAGATTGATGGTAATGGGCTGCAAACGATTTCCCAGATGCAACAAGAAAGATTTTTTGTATCACATCTAGTCATATAGAGTGCTTTTTCCAAAGGTATGAGATAGGTCAGTTCTCCTTGCCAGGAAGCTCTGTCTGGCAGTCTCTGGCTTTTCCAGCTCTCCATTAGCCAACAGCAAGGCCAACATAAATTTGTCATCTTTACCTGCCAGCTTCTGCCTTCCAACTTTCCTAGACTTTTCATTAGCGTATTGAAAATTCATTACTGCAGACAGCAAAAAGGGAAATTAGAACGTCAGTGTCCTCTTTACCCAACAAGGCTTAGTCCCAATGTGCAATAGCAGGAGGTAGTGAACTTTGCCATTCTGCACTGGCACAATAGCATGGGTCTAACATTTAACTGGTCAACTTCCAAAGTTACACTCCCAAGCAAAAACTATAGAATATGTACAGACATAAAATAAACCTTTTCCTCAAACACAACCTGGGAAGCATAGAGAACTGTTTAGAGAAACTTCAAAGAATTTTTTTCATGGACATAGATGAATTTGGAAAAAGTTTCGATTCAATGTTACTTAAAGATTAAAGCATGTTTCTATGAACAAAACCAAGAGTCTTTTCTTCACTGGAAGAAAAACAGTCATGGGCAGGAAACAAACATCTCACACAGCAAAAGCTGTTTTCCTCCAATGCTGTCAAACCAATTACAAGAAGGGGAGAGCTGTGATCTCATCCTCAAACCTGGGGCAAACCAACCAGTTAATCACGGCCAGCATCTAATTTTAGTATAGCCCGTATTGGGCAAGGGGGCTATCATGGTTACAAGAGGTAAAGGTGTTTATTCCAGGAGGAAAGCAAGCACTGGCGGAGGCCTGCAAGCACTGACGTCTGTCTGGACAATACAATTATTTCCCCCTCAAGAGCATTTGAATCATTTTTTCCAGTTTTGAAAAGTTCACTGTTTTGTCAGTTGTTACCGTTCTCAAAGTACGACTACTTTTCAAGCTCCGGACTATCCAACACCATTAAAATAGTATTACTTTCAAACCATTTGTTAAAAAGTAAAAAAAAAAAAAAAGACCACAGCTTCTTGTAAATAGTCTTAGCAGAATTAAGGAGTATCATCCAGGATTATCACAACCAGATGAAATACAGACTAAATAGGTCAGCGCTCTCCCTGCTTTACTGTACTCGCTTATTTTTCCTATGAGGTTATCTGTCAAAAATAGCCAACAGAAATATTCTTTCAAAGTCTTCCTATTTGTTTTTCACTAGAAAAGAATAAAATCAAATGTTACTCTTTGGTGCCAGGTATCTGTCAAACCACTAGGAAAAAACTTCAATCAATAGTGTTGAACAATTCACCTTTTATAATGAAACACAAGTATTTACAAGGTCAAATTTCAGCTTCACAGGAGAAAAATCATAATGTATCTTTTTAGTAGGGATTATGGCCCGCTAATTGGTTTTCTCCAGTACAAAGCAATTACACTGTAACACAATTACTACAAAAACAGGCAGGAGGTGTGTTACTTCACAGGCCTCAGAAAACTCACTCCTAGAAAATGACAGTCCAAGAGTTTGAACTTGAGATGACATGTTCTTGTTTCACTAAGAAAGTTTCTTGCCTTTGTTTTATATATATATATGTGTGTGTGTGTGTATGTATGTATTTATGTATGTATCTGCTTTCTTCTCAGCTTGGGAAATTTGATTTTTTAAAAGAAAATTTCTTTCAGGAAAATTAGATACAACTCTGGAGTGATACGACTGCACTACTTACTCTCTGATGAAACACAAATGAAAACATTTACGTAAATAATAACGAGCACACATTGTCCAGAGTCTCGTGCTATAGATGAAAGAGGATTTTAGCCACTGATTTATGCATCTGAAACATGCTGCCATGGCACCACATTAGAAAGAGATTTTGGTAGCAAAGAACATTAAAGGTCCTGGTAATTTTTTGCTCTGACAGTTAATGAATGTTTATTATCAAAAGTGAAGGGAATTTAGCAAACCTCTTCACTTGCTGAATCACATCTATGGAAGGTCAAGCGTTGTTCTGTGGCACCACAATCTCCAGCTGGATCCTCATATTCCCTGGGCTGCAGATGCTCCAGGAAATTAATCTGCAACTTCACTTAACTTCTACCAACTCCTTGCATTTTATTTATGCCTATTAGATTTACCTGAGCTAATTTTACATCTCGGGTAAGTCAAATGGAAACAACACATACTATGAAAGTGGATTTAAAAAAATCATATTGTAAATATTTGAGAGCAAAAATTGGAAACGCTGTTATAACAGAGATACCTAAAATAAGAAAGGACAATTCTAGATTGTAACTACCAAGAACCACCACCAGAGTTCTGGAGAAGTTGGAACTTCCCTCAGCATTGGGCCACCCACTCTAAGGAACTTAGGGAAATAATTCTTGTCTACTTGCCCTGTCCAATGCCAAGTCTCCACTCAAACCATGTCAACATTTTTATATTTAGATGGTAAAATACATAACCTTTCAATCCAAAAGTATGTATAAACTCCTGTCACCTACCAGATAAAGTTAAAAATTTAGTCCAAGTCATGAGGTTTCCCAGTATCATTCTGGTAGCCCACTCCATACAGCCTGAACTTGCACACCTTTTTACTCCCATGAAAGGAACAGGACAGTATTTGCCTGTGTTGATGTATTTTGGAAATCACTCAGAAGCAAAGTGAACAGAAGTCTCAGAAGAACATTCATCCCATTTTTGCTCAGTATTTGTCACAGAGCTCAAGGAAAATTCAAAAAACATGGAAAATATAATGGTTAATGAAACTGATACTGTTACTAGCAGTATAACAGAACAAGAGTTCCACATTGAATGTCAGTGACTCACAAGTCTATTTTATTATTTAGTTGTGTTTTCTTCTGCTTCAAAGTCACCTATCTTAAAGTTTTATAATACTGAAATCCTCATGAGACTTAATTCTACATCCTCCAGGAGCACTGGCCCTTCTGTGAAGGGGCACAAGCTCTCCATCACAAGCAAAGAAAATTCTGGAAGCAATTAGTGGTACTGTAACTGTGCAAGTAGAAAACCCCAAACATACAACTCCTTCCTTTGGAAATAGTTTTTTTCCAAATTA
Source organism: Psophia crepitans (assembly GCA_013399095.1). Classification (NCBI taxonomy): domain Eukaryota; kingdom Metazoa; phylum Chordata; class Aves; order Gruiformes; family Psophiidae; genus Psophia; species Psophia crepitans. The sequence goes on from VWZZ01002683.1 coordinate 9,279, forward strand.
CAAGAAAATTTCTGGTTGTTAAAATTTCTTCTCAGTTTGACTACTGAATAACTTTTGCTTGCTTCAAGATGGAAAAATATAGTATTTTTGGAAGCCAACTGATGTGAGAGTGTTCTTCACAAAGCACATATCTTCTACTGCTAGGGCACAACCAATTGTAAAAACAAAACTACTACGTGGAACTCCAGTCAGGCTCAAGTTCTATTTGTCTTCAGCTTAGAGTTTTCAGAGAAGCTGAGTCTGACATTAAATTATTGGGGTTTTACACAGTTTACCATACAATATTTAGATCAGTCAAAAAAATTTCAACTTTTTTTTTAAAGGGGAAAATGTCACAGTGATAGGATTTCTGTAACCTCACCCTACATTTTCTGTATTTGACACCATTGCGTATGATACTGTACTAACTGAAAGACAGGCCAGATCCCACCAGCAGTAACTCCTGAGCACGTGTCATGACTGCAGAGTGGTACCGAAAACAAAAATGCAAACTTACCAGCTTGCAAAGTTAATCTTCATACACGCTTTTATTCTAAAGAAATTGATCAAACATGTGGGCAGGACAATGATGGGTTTTCAAATATTTGCTAGAATTCTGCAAGAATATTTGGTAATTACAAGCTAAACTGTAGCATTCAGAATTGCCATTGGTACTTAAAAAATGTGAAGGTTTTAATTCCATGAAATGCAAACCCTACAAAGTTCTTTAGAAACAGGATACCTTCTCACATAAAAGACGAAGTGAATATGAAAAAAACATACATGCAAGTAAGAACGTTTGTCAGCCTACAGAGAGATGTTATTCATAAGGAGTAGTGGCAAAATGAACAATGCTAGGTTTTCAGCTACTTTTCTCCCACATGTATGAGCTAAAGCTATCACAGGAAAAATTTCAAAGGGTAAGTGGAGAAGTCAGTATTCATAATTACAGGCAGATTTGTTTCTCAGGAAGGAAGTAAAAGCAAATCTATTTAGGTTAGCAGAGAAATATCATCAGGTTTTCAGGGCTGGAGTCTTTCGTGTTTGAGACTTGTTTCTTCATATTATGTTTCTATAATAAATACTCTGATGCTCTTTGAACATCAGCTGCTTCCTGTGCTTAAAATTCACCATCACCACCTACTTCTACAGTCCTCCTCTAAGTTCATCATCCTAATGAAATAAGCTTAGTAGACATCTGGCCTTGACCATCCTAACTGAGGCACAACCATGCGCTTATGTTACCTCAAAAATAGTATGTGAGATCACTTCCTCAAAATAAAGGCTGTGCTCTCCCACACCATTCCCAGCAGACTGAAATCAAGTGCTGTTACACAGCAGCCATTTGAGGGCTGAATCCACTGGTTCAAACAAGGAAATAAACACTAAAATTTAGGCACCACATAATCTGTGAGCGTGTGGCTTTGCATAAAGGTAAAACAGAAATTTCTTGGTTTTCTCCCTCTGCAAAATCATTACATTTGTCTCCATTGTGTTATACCATCTTAGTCAGCACCATTTTTCCACTTTCAGTGGAGGAGATCTCAGTGGGTTATCTACTGATGGCCCATTAGCAGACTTCACTGCTTTTTAGACTGCACCTACATGTAGAGTACCCATGTTCTTCTGTAAGATTATTCAGACTGAGGATCTGACCTGAGCAAAACATAGCTTTTCTTCCATCTTCACACCCATAAATAACCCTTGGAAACCAGGATTCAGGTTGAAAGGAGCAACAAAAGAAAAGAGTAGCATGTGCTCAGGACTCTCCCCAATATTAAATAAGGACATGGACAGGCTAATGAGTTACTGAGTTCAAAAATTCAAATATAGCCAAAATAGGGAAAGTCTAAAAGCACAGGGCCCACCTTCGCCCCATTTAAGCATTTTGCCTTCTGACTTCTTCTATACTCAACAGGCAGAAAGGGGCACATCCAAAGAGTAGTTCCAAGTTTAGGTCCCATGCTCGTAATTCTGACAGGTCAGCGATGTGGGATTACTCTTGACTGAGATGTTGTCCTAGCCCTCTGCGTGACCCTCAATATCATTGTGACTGGCAAGGAGGGGAGGTTGGTTGACTTTGTTGTTGTTCTTGTCTGTTTTTTTGGTGGGGTTTTGTTTTGTGGGGTTTTTTTAATACAACAGTAAGCTCAAGAGTAAGAAGTTCAAACACACCATCCATTTACGTAAGTACATGACAAAGCAATGACCACAATGGAGTATTTTAGAGATAATGTTAACATAAGGTACAGCCTTGATCGCAAAAACTGACATCAGACACAAGTCTTTAATTTCAGTTACTCATACTGTATAAAGTGTCACTCCCTAACATTCTGTCAACAACATGTAGAAGTAGTAGTATAAATATCCAAGTGACTTTTAAATACTTTAAAATATGAATTAAATATCATAAGGAAAACCAAAACTGCAATGGAATGATTTCATATCTTCTGGAAAAATATCTGTGATACTTGGTACAAATCTATGTCTGAAATAGTGCTTATGTAATTTTTATTTTTATTTTTTTATGAGTAAGGGCCTTTAAAAACACCTCTCAGCAGCACTACTTAACATACCTTCCTCTGAAAATGATTCATGCCACCAGACGAGTTACATTTTTTACCAAAGAGCGCATATGGTGGAGTACTCTTACCACTAACAGCTATGAACAAACAACAACTACTTGCTATTTGATAGAGCAAGAACAGTTCTGGGCACCTCAATCTTAAGCTATGCATCACAGTAACTCATTACTTCAAAGGCAAAAACTAGTTTTAACTTAAGCTCAAATACCATTTATGTACCCTAACTTCAAAACACTTCTCCACAACAACTTCTACCTACAGGAAATCATCCAGTGCTCAGTGACTACACAAGGGGAGTCAAGTGGCATTATCAAAAGTCTTGAAATGCTCCTGAAATTCCTCATCTGTTACATAGTCATAAAGCCCTTTTAAAACACCTAACAGAAACATACCCATTTTTAGAGGCATAAATACATGTTGCCATGGTCTACTCAGCAGAGAACAATCATTCTTTTCTCCTCTTCCTTTCTGTAACAGCTGTCTATGGGCAGTCTTCCTATTTGTAGCCCTTTCTAGGAGAGCCAACGTAGCCCAAATTCTCACGCCCAGACCAGCTCAGTTCTACAGGAAGGCTCCCTTTCTATACTCAAGAGAGGAAGGAGGAATGAAATTTCTTCATTTGAGGAAGGGAAGGTAAGCAAAACAAAATTGCTAAGTCTGCTAACCTTTCACGTAATCTCCTCCCTCATCTGTACAGCTGAGCTTAGATATTCTACCTTTGCCTTACCAGGCACTTTGACAGTCAGAACAATACAAGCCTGTACGAATACGTGTACCTATATATACATGCACAACTTCATCCTCCCCATCATTTAATTCTTGATTAGTTGTAAGCTCTTCATGCAAAGAGTATTATTTTACCTTTGCAAGACTTGCAATAACAGTACCATGACATTTATCAAGGTCTTCAAGCAGTGACTGAATTTAAATACCTCGTTACAGCAGTGATCTGTTCAGCCCCCAGTGTGGGAGGGTGCCTACACCACCTGATGACTATGTGTACTGATAGAGCATATTTCACACCTCCTGTTGAAGCCAAGTACCAGCAAGCAGAAAAGTACAAGCCAAAACCTATTTAGAAACTCCCTCCTCCTGAAAGCACCCTCTCAACTGATCACATAAGGAACATAGGCACTTAAAGACATTCAGATTAGGAGGACTAGATCCCTGCCCTGATTTCTAACATGAAGTCTGGGTGTTTATTTCCTTAAAGTTTTTAAAATCTTTTTAATTGAGAAACTACTGCGTGCTCATTTACTGCTTTATTTCTCACATGAAAAGATTCCTATATGGTTATTTACTTTCTCTTAATTAAAAAAAAAAAAGATTAATAAAAAGAATTATGGTCAACTAATTTTCCCAGTTTTCCTACAAACTTCTATTAACCCTATGCAGTGACCATGCCATAAGGATTTTTCAATTAAACAATGTAATTGTAACCCCAACATAGGAGGAAAGTCAAAGAACATTATTTTAACAGTTCTCTCTTTTCCACTAAAAACATCAGCTCTCCTAGGAGTATCTGTAAATCACTATCATGAGCATCATGTCAGCAATCAACACTGGGTTGCATGAGGTCTTAGTCTTCCAGAGCTCCGCAGTCACACCAACTCCCATGCTCTCAGAGTATTCTACATTAGGAAGAGTTTAATTGATCCATGAACACATTCCTCATACTTCAAAAGGTTAACCTAACCCACAAAATACAGTAGGGATATAAAAGAAAAGATTGCAACTTTGGTAAAGTAAGCGTTGCCTTTGATCAACTGCGGTTATGTCTGATCACTTCCGAGGAGCCTGTGTGGTGCTGCTGGGAACAGAGGAACAAGGTGTCCATGTGATCTCAGCATTTCAACTTGGAGGTGATCTCTGTGGCTTGGCTCCCACAAGCATTTGATGCTATTTCAAACTACAGAAAACTACTGAGCAAAAAAAGGTAAACGCTGATTAAACAAAAGAAAATATGTACAAACTTAAGATATATATAATAGATTAATAATGTTAGATCTTCCTAATCTGCCATGCTTCCAGCACAGCTTAAAATGGTACTATTATTTTACTGTTCCTGCTACATACAGCTCTATAATAAATACTCCACAGTAACTATTAAGCTTTTCAGCATAGCATGATATTCTGAGCTCGGATCTATGTATTCACTACAGTTTTCAGATCTTTTTCTGCTCTTTTGGTCTTTTCAATGCATTCTATTTTGCTGAAAAAGCAATACTTTCCATCTACTGTTTATTTACATTTTCATTTCCTGCTGATTTTGCTACTCCTTTACAGTACTCAAACAGTGCTGGCAATTCCATCTAATTACGGGGTTCAGTTGCCTTGAAGAAGATTAGTATAAAAATTTTCCTGAAGTCAGTAAATCAACAAGCGGCATCTAGAGCTGGAGATCTGGATGTTTCCGTGTGTGATCTGAATTCAAATTCTTCAGCCCAAAATCTGGACATCATTATATTATACATTTTTTATGTACTGATACACAATGTGTTCTTTGATCATCTTTCTTTTCCCTCTTGCCTCTACCGCAGAGTTAACTGAAGCTCAAATTAGTGTTAACCCTAACTGGCATCCTGCGCATTGAAATCCTTTCTTCTAGGGGGCTGATGCTTATTATTCAACTTGTCTAATCTGTCAGAGGGTACAATGCAAGCCACTGCAACTCATTAGCTGCTAACTCATCATCTACATATCACAGTGAAAATAATGACTGAGCAGTAATCCAGTTTCGCTCTGCATCTCATATATTGTTATTTACAGTGGCTGTTCTCCCTTGAGCTAGGCTACCTTGCCAAAAACCAATGTGAGCAATTTCAGTTTTCAGGAAGGATATAGCTAGGGACCAATCTATAACCTGACCTAAGACAAATTAAACATGGCCAAATGACTGGGTCAGAACTTAGAATTAGGTATCCAGAGCAAAGTTAATGTAAAGAAAATCTGTATATCCTATAGCTGAATTAGACAAATATGTTACAAAGTACTATACCACATACCAGTTGCAAAGCAATGGCACCAAACAAATAAAATTAATAACTGGAAAACATGCATAAAACAGTTATTACGCACAAGAAAAAGAAAGGTCAGCAGTCAGGCCAACTCTATACACCTCATAAATCAAGCCACACTACGCACATACAAAACTCACGACCATGGCATAAGGAACAAACTCTAGTATTAACATATAAAAAGTATTAAAAATCAATCAATCAATCCACCCAACCATGAGAAGATCCCTTCTAGATCCTTTTCCAGCTATGCCTAGTGACAAGCCATTTGTAACATACACACACGTCCCGTCACCTTTGCGTTAACAGTGGGTCAGTCACAAACCAGAGCATTCATCCACGCCACTGTGTTACTTCACTGAGTGGAAAGCAGTAGGAGCGTGATATTTGTTCAGCTGTTCCTGTCTGTGGTCCCAATGCTCTGTACATGCACAGTGAGACAGCACTCTGATGCCCCAAAGATACCCACCGTTGCAGACGGACCACCAAGCAATGACTCACACTTTTTCTGCAGTTTAATTCCAGATCTCACTAAAAATAAACCCGTACAAAACTGTCAGCACATACTCCTCTCTATGCAGTTGAAAACAATTTATGTGCCACTTGGCCACATCATGAAACCACATAAAAAGCTGGAGCATCCCACCAAGAGAGCGTGAGGGGATGATCACAGCCCTGCAGAGAGCAAGAGTAGCTGCGTTGCAGGGGCGCCCATGCTCCCTACCATTCACTGGAACCCCAGGCACAGTCCCATGTCACTTCAGAAAGGTCATGGTCCCTCAGGCTCAGCGGCTGAAAACACTTACAGGCTATGCAGGATTTTCAACAGGCTGTCAAAACTTCGTTGATGATGGACAGTCATTTCTGTCTCACCCTGTGTCTCTGCATAACAGGGCAACTGGCAATTCCTGTGCACCAGTGATGGGCTGGTTGATTTTTTTTTCCAGTTTCCAAATATTAAAATTAGACTTCTTTTTTTTTTTTTCAACCTACAAATGCTATTTGGAGACTTTTTTTTTTCCTCTGAAGAAAGAGAAAAGCCCTTTCTCCATAAACTTATCAATTGAATATTTGGAATATGTATGGTCACTCAATTTAAAAAAAAAATAATCACAGTTTAGTGCTGGACATCCATGGCACATGTTTGTGTGTATACAAACACACAAATAAGTGCTCTCTGAAGGACTTCTGAAGAAACCTTAAGTCACAGTTATTCTACTTTAAGGAAATACAGGAATTCTTTCTAAAAATAGCTTTTCCTCAATTTTGAGAAAACAAAATTAATTTCTTCCATACAAAAAAGGCTTCAAAAATCCTCTTCCATGCAAATCACTGATATTTCTAGAAGTAACATGCCTTGCCTAAGGGAACTATATTTTTCACCTTTCACAAACTCCTATTTGGAACAAACAAATGAATGTAACACTCCAACACAACCAAGCAAAATTAGTTTTGCTGTTTTCATAACCAGCTCTGCCAAAGGCTATGGGACAGACCGTAACAGCACACAACTCGTAGACATTTCACATTCTCCCAAATTTTCACTACATTACAATTCTGCAAGTACTGATCATATGTAAGGCTTCCACTTCTAGCTCTACTGCAGATTGTTAATTGTTCCCTTTTCTCCTCTAAAGTAGAAGGCACATTTCTACTGCACTTAAGCTCACCCCAGTGTGGACCTGACGTATTTCAGTGTTCAAGTAACTTTTCTATTACTAACAATATAAAAACCTTACTAAAATATACACTGGTGTTAGTGCATACTCCTTGCCCATCAAACCTGAGAAGCAAGCAAGCACCTTTGTTTGGTGTAATCCACACTTCATGATCTTACTCTAGTTTCTCAGCCAAGTACCCAACTTCTTCTCCACACTCATACATAAGCTTCTCAACCATTTAAGCATTGCTTAGAAGATGTAGTAATAGCATCAGGCCTTAAATTTACACTTTTTTTTTCCAACCTCTCCTGAAATGTCATTGGTCTGAGTTTGCTTATCCTATGCACTGAAATAGTCCTTTAGAAAACACTCATTTTAAACACAAATTGAACTCGTAATTGCCAAAAACAACTTATAAAGAGGTCAGGAAAAGCATCAGAAGCTTCCTATTCAAGCAGATGGAATACTTCATCAAACAAATAAAAATCATAACAAATTAAATAACACTTTCATTAACTTGGAATTTTCCTCCACAGCCTACTATTCGTAACAAAATTTTTTTGCTCTAAATTTGCACATACAAATTTTCCAATCTTACCATCATGAACTCTCCTAAAAATAGGACATAAGAATTTAGATTGCTTAATGTGAGAATGAGCCAACTATGACACTTATAAAGCTTAGCAATTCTAAAAAACTAAACTTGTAAAAATATTTTTAGGACAGTTTTCAGACTACATCTACCCTAGCAAATTAAACACCAGCCTGGTGTTCCTCGGCACTGGAATTAAATCCCCCCATTCAAGTAAATTCTTGACGGAGCCATCCCCAGCTTGCTTTCAGGCCGTGCCAGCTGTCCATCTCCCAGACGGTTCTCAGGCACGGTTCAGGGTGAGCATGGGTCACCGTACCATTCCCAGCTGAGCCCGGAGCCCACTCTGGAGAAAAAAAGAGAATTTCAGAGTACGGATGCAGGCTCTTCCATGGCAGTGGGCACTGGCATCAGAATGGTCCTGATCACGTTAATTTACCAGCACTGATGTAACCACAAGACAACTAACTTTTGCCTCAACTTTTTAATCCACGTTTCAAAGGACCACAGTGACCGCCCTGAACTCCTTACCTCTAATCCTTGAGAACATCAATCATGTTGTCTGCTGCATTCTGGAAAAGGAAAAGCCTTTCCAAGACAGGCGGGGTACTGCGAGGCCAGGCAACGAAGTGACACAGAGCATATCAGATATATCACAGTTACTCTGAGGCAAATGTCAGATGTGCCTAGAAGCACAGTGCTTGTCCAAAGAAGAGTTAGTTCATCCCAATTCACACTGAGCATGAGCAGACACACAAGGCAGCTAATACAGATTAGCTCGCACGCTATAATCTCTCACTTTATCCTAGTCTAGAGCAACACCATTTCGCAACACCACACAGCAACTACAGTTGCTTCAGATGTAGACAGGAGGTGCTCCAGCCCTCTGATCAACTTCATGGCCCTCCTCTGGACTTGCTCCAGCAGCTCCACGTACTGGGGACCCCAGAGTTGGATGCAGTACTGCAGGTGGGGGGTCTCACAAGAGCGGAGTAGACAGGGAGAATCAGCTCCCTCTACCTGCTGGCCACACTATTTCTGATGCAGCCCAGGACACGGTTGGCTTTCTGGGCTGCCAGCATACACTGCCGGCTCAAGTTGAGCTTTTCAGCAACCAGCACCCCCAATCACAGAATCACAAGGGTTGGAAGGGACCTCGAAAGATCATCTAGTCCAACCCCCCTGCCAAGGCAGGGCCACCTAGAGCACATCACTCAGGAACGTGTCCAGTCAGGTTTTGAATGTCTCCAGAGAAGGAGACTCCACAACCTCTCTGGGCAGCCTGTGCCAGTGCTCTGTCACCCTCACAGTGAAAAAGTTTTTCCTTACGTTAACCTGGAACCTCCTATGCTCCAATTTGCACCCGTTGCCCCTTGTCCTATCACTTCCAAGTCCTTCTCCTCAGGGCTGCTCTCAATCCGTGCTCCCCCCAGACTGTAGTTGCAGAAGAACCACTTCAGCTGCCATGGTTAAGCAGCAGCTGAAACGCTGCTCTCCTAAACCAAACATCCAGTCCAGTAGCTAAGTCCAAAGCATACTGTTTGTATGGCTCGCCTGTTCACACCACATTGCTGCTGTACTAACTCACCTATCCTTGAAGTGGGAGGAGGATGCAGCAACTGGTCTCCTAGTGTGAGCTCCGATGTTCAGCTGGAGGGAAAGGTTACCAGACAGCTGGTATCTTGGCAAGATTAACTAGGTTATGCACTTTAATACCCTCTGTGAAGGCACAGCTGTGTCTTCTTGATTTCCACATACCACAACAAACAGCGGAGGAAATAGTCAGTAAAAGAAATCAAAATCTTGGGAACATAAAAACTGTTTGTATTTCTTCTATATTAAACGCAGTTCTGAAAAGAAGGAAAGTTTTAGATTAAAATTCATCATTCAGAAACAAACCAGAGGGGAATTTCATGGTCCTGGTGAAATGCTGTCGCTTGGAGATTCAGGTAGAAATTTGTTGCTGAAGTAACAGCAACCAAAAATAGCTCAAGTGATATTTGACTTGGTGTAAGGTCATGAAGGCAACATTCAGAGACATGTGAGGGGAGATTCATAAATTTCTAAATCACTGGATCCCAAGCTGACCTCGCAGCTACAGACTTTGTGACTTCAGTATCAGGAGACAAGGATAAGATGCAGAAAACCTGTACCACTGAGTGGCAAGCTGAAACATATTTTTAAAAAGACAATTTGCTTCAAATACAACAAATAGTCAAGACTGTCAGTTACAAAGTCTACATGAGACTGTGGAAAAGCTTCCAAGAATCTCTTTCCCACCTTACGGTGGGACATCAGACCAGGACAGGCAAGGAAGCGTGTCAGTAGCCACAAACACAGAGAGAGAACAAATGCATCTTCTATCCACCTAAACAACTTGAATGACCACAAGCTTTCCCCTCCTGAGCAACAGGACACTCCAAAGCAGTGTCTGTTCTATCATTTAAGGAACATGTAACAATACTGGGAATAACCACTCTGTGGAGAGGCGTGGGAGGGGAAGACATTATACAGGGCAGGGAGGGAATAAGGGATGTAGTGTGTGCACCTAGACTCAGCAGCAAGGTGTTTATTATGCCCTGCTGAAGGGAAGCCGGAGACAGCACTGCTAGAGACTGGTCTGCCTTGAGACAGTTCTCTTCAGGCCCCTCAGCACGTCCCAAACCAGCTGGGTGATCTGAATTGCCAACTGAATCTGGGCACTGCCCCGCTCAGAGACTGTGGGGCTGGGTCTGTGGGCAGTGGCTCTGCTTGCCTGGTATCACACCAGACTTCCAGTCCCTCCCAGAGCAGCCAGTGCTCACCAGTCCCCAACAAGTTCCTCAGAGTTTCCATCCTCATAACCAGATGAGAGATTAGCAGGTAGTATGCAGAAGGGAAGTCACAGGCATCTTCCAAATCCCCACTTGCTTTCGTAAAAACTGCTCCAGCTACCTGCCACAGCCTGATTTGGCTGGAACTTTTACAGAGTTCCCTATCACAGCTCACTGTCTGGCTCCTCTGTTCTCAACAGACATTATCACTGCTTTTGATGAAGACATCTACATCCTCAAATGGCAGTGTCATAACCTCTCTTGGTATTCTCAGTGTTGACAGTTCCACATTTTGTGTGTGTTGTCAATGTTGAATGCATCAGTAGAATTTCTCTGGCTCTGGTTCTTTGTGGAAATGTTACCATAGAGTTCAGCCCAGTGCTTCATCTTGTTCTTTGAATTTTGTATGAATATAAACATTAGCGAACAAAAAGCAATGACAGCCATAGAGGCAAAGACCTGAACCTACACTTTTCTTCTCCTATGCACCAATCTATAGTTTGCTTTCCTTTCAGCCTTCTTACTCCTACATGTTCGCAGAGTAATTCCGTTTTAAGAGAAAAACATTATATTCCTACCTAAACATCAAAAAACTTGTGGCATTCTGGGCTGCAGATAACCAAAACTCTTGAAACGCAAAGAAGCCTAAAATTACATCTAATTCTCAGGCAAATACTCAAACCACTGTTATTGTTATGCAAATTCACACAGAAGCAGCATTCAGTTTTGGATTAGGTTTCCCTGGTTAGTAAACCAAAGAAACATCCAGTTTGGTATCTGACCCTCAGTGTACAGTGAACCCTAGGCAGAATATGAGCGCGTAACCCCTGAGAATGCAGTATTCCTGAGAAGACACAGGTACTCAAGGGCCTTTTAAGCAAAACACTGATGCTCCTCACAAATTCATATGTTTCAAGAAGTTGGTAGTGATGGAAAGCAGCTAACCCAGACTGCTGTAAGCAACATCCCAATTTCGGCAGGATTTAGGACTGGATTTTGCCCTTTGTCTTCTATGTGATAGTCTTGTTACATACACCCTTACTGCTAAATGTCACTGAGTTTGCATTAAGGCTTTATCAGCTCTCAGCCTCCGTTTCTTGGTTGCACCAGACAAAGGAGTTTTCTGCACACTGGGTGGTCTGAGGGATGGGTGTCAAATCAGCATAGCAACATACTGCAGAGCATTTCTTCCAAGGATCAGAGTATTTTCCAAACATTAACTAATTATTTTGCCAACTAGCAATACATATGCATGAAGCATGAGGCTATCCTAGCTCCTGAGACAGGTCTCTTCCCAGCTCCTTAGTATCTTGTTAAAATTACTTCTCAGTACCCTTTAAGTTGTCCAATAAACTTGTTCTACAGCTCTTCCTTCTCCATCACTGGGTTGTTAGGCTGAAGTCTGATGTAATTAAGCACTGATAACAATAACAAAAGCCATTATCTTCAGGCACATGTTTGATCTTCCTGTCAAGTCCTCATATAAAGGCAGTGCCTTTATCTCAATTCTTTATCCTTCCTCTAAGACTTTCAATACTCCGTGTTCTCTAAACATTTTTCCAAGATTTCCTCCTGAATGAAGTATTTTGCTGATATATTTTAGTCCATTCAGAAATGGGGGGACGGAGATGACACACCAAAGAAACCAAAAATTTAAAACAACACTAAGTAGTATTTAGTCCATCACATTTTAAGAGTAATTCAAGAGTTTCTTCAGGCATTTCATAACCATTCCTGCAGCACCAAAGAGTAACAAGAGCTACTTATTACTGCTACACTCCTCTTAGCAGACATGACCACAGCCGATGACTACGCTCATCTGTACTGAAATCGCTGATCAGCCCTAAAACTGAACTTTCCCATACCCCTTCCTGATTTAAAGCTCAAAAGGGTGACGAGAAAGGAGAGGCTTATGGTTCCCCCCCCAAGTAAACATATATCCATAATTGAGAAAATGCAATGCAGATACCTGTCAGAAAATCTGAAACAAGCTTTACCAAAGCTGTATAAACAAATTAATTTTATGTTCACAGAAATTGCATCAATAACATTGTCTTAACACATCATTAAAATGCATGATATTCACACGGCAGTTTTTCAGCTATACAGTAGTTTCTAGAAGGGCTGACACTAAACAGGACATGATAGAACACAACCAGCCAGGAAGGTACAGAAAGCCGAGCAGGTGTAAATCACACTCTAATATGAAAAGTTGCCATGCACGTATCACGAGGCCAGGAAAGAAGAAAAAATTACAAAGAAATAAATTGATTAGGCGTGAAAAGGCAATTTAGAGAAACTAGACAAAGCGAAAGATGGGCCTGGATGGAACTGTCATGGTGCAGCTGAGGCTATCGGGGCAGCCTAGCCCCAGACACCTCCATGGGGAGGATGGGCTGAGGGGATGGGCTGAGGACAGGCCGGGATGTGGGCCTGTGGATGGGCCCAGCTCAGCAGGGCCCATGGCCGGGCAGGGCAGGGCTGTGTGGAGACTGGCCCTGCTGCGGCATCACTGGGGCAAGGGCTGAGGGCCCTGGGGTTGGTGTGGGGTCCTGGGACGTGGGCAGGTGGGGGAGCCCTGGGACATCCAGGCCTATTCAGGGCCCATTACAGGGGCCCTGACAAAAACAGCACTACCAACAACTGTGATACCAAATAAAACATAAAAATAGCTTTAGCCTGATGTCAAAAGTGAAAATGGCCCAACGGTTAAGATAAAAAGCTCTGCTTGCAGATAAAACCATTGTCATACTAAAAATATCAGGGTAACCGACACACAAAAATCCCTGTTTGCAAACTTCGCAGGGAGCAGCAGTAAGATCATGAAGGGCACCTCTCCTCATAAAGCAGCCAAGAGCATCCATCAGGGAATGTTCAGCACAGGGAAGATGAAGTGGGAGAAGAGGTAAATATAAATATATAGTTACCAAAAGAAATAAAAAATGCCATCACTGTCTTCCAAATTAAGAAAAAAAAACCAACTACATTGCTCTTTTTAAAAGGTTAAATCTTGAAATCTTCAATCTTTATTTTGATCAATTGCCTCAAGATAGAATTTAATAGATACTGGCAGTATTTTGGACAAGATTGGGGATCGCTGAGGAAGGCACTCCTAATTTCATCTTGTTCAAGTTTTAGAAAAATTTTAGAAGATCAATATGAGGCCACCAAGCAGCTGAAAACCTTATTGCAGTTAAGATTTCAAAGGTCAGAAGTGATGCTGGATTTCAAAAAGACAAACAGTAGCACCTTTACATTAAAAATAACCAAGACTCATAATTACGAAACAGAGTAAAGCATAACAGGTAAGTCATATTGAAGCAGGAGAAACCAGAACTAAAGCAACATTACTCAAATACATATCTTAACAGGAGAAAATAAGAAAACATCAGGTAGTAAGGGAAATTTTTGCTTTACAATATACATACAGATCCCCCTAGTTTTCTAAAACTTTCCCATCATATACAAGTACCACAGATACTGTTAAATGATGGAAAGAGGTTATAAAGTAATTTTAAACAAGGAAAAGAGAACAGTGTTTACCCCTTTTCACATGAACATTATGGAATATAATTTACTTCAATACCAGCAGGCTAGTAACCGAAACGCCCAATGCCAATAAGTCAACAGCCACATGCTACAGAAGTTGGCTATACCAGAAATGTTTCCTTAGCAAGATAAAAGCCCTACCCAAGCAATGGCTGGAAAATCAGGATAACAAACAAAACAAGAGACACAGTACCTAGCAAAAAGAAGAGAATTTTGCTACAAATCAGACAATAACTCACATGTTCATGGATGATCAGAATCAGGGAGGTGAGACCAGACAAGCCACTAAGTGGCTAAGTATCTGAATAAACTCTTCACCAAGCAAGGACCTAGTCTTTAAGAAAACAATTTGTTGTTCTTTTCTGCACAGCCTCCCTTGTAAAAAAATTACTATGTTGCATCACAGGGAGGAGTCTCAAAGAAGTGATGTAGCCACACAGGAAACCTGAACACATCCACCTACAAGCAGATTACATAGCCAGCTACCATCACCTTACCACAAGTTCAGAAAGAACTTAAAGTATCAGACAAAAAAGCTGCTTAAAAAAACTTACACTAAAATACATCCCTATTCTCCCAATTATTTGCAAGAAATTAACGAAAAAGTTTGAGAAATTACAGGTATAGCTCTGATTAGTTCCACTGAGAGTAACTGCAAAGCAAAAATGAAAAATGAAAAAAATTAAAAAAAAAATAAAGAAAAGAAAATACTGGGCAAGATACTGAGAATATAATGTCAAATTCTCATAACTTCTGCAATGATAAATAAAATTCCTTCGTAGTTGTTTGGACCCCTAAGTTAAAAATAAAAAAGGTGTGCGTATATATAGGTAAACAGAGGGAAAATTTATATGTATTTCCAAAAGCTGATTAAAACCAACTAGGATATAGTGTGTTATTCTTTTGTAGCCTGAAAAATTACTTACAGAATAGCAGTCTTTAATTTTGGCTGCCTTTCAACATGAGAAGAATGGTGTGGTTTTCCAGAACTCATCAATGCATTCTGCATGTATTAAAGATTTGGAGAAGGCAGTAGACCAAAAAAAAAAAAAAGAGATCATGATGACACGAATGTTTTCAGATTGGGAGACCTCCAAAATTTTAAGACTCAAAAACCAACATATTGAAATGGGAAATATTATTAGACAGTGACAGGATATGAAATAGAATTTAAACAAAAAGAGCATTGGGAATGAAAAACAGAAGCTAAGCTTCTCTGAACTACCAAGACCATCAGCAGAAAACAGCCTGCTACCTGCAAAAAGATTCATAAATGGTATTCTAGAATTATCTAAAAGAAAAAAATCAAAGAGAATTCTTAAATACATATCAAAGACATATAAACCATATAAACCAGCAAAGCAACAGAGGCACTATGTACAATCCCACTGCTTCCCCTCACAAAGCGGACCAGCAGCAGGAGCACTGAAGTGCACGCACAGTTATTGAATGCTTTAGTACTAGGGCACAGAGAGAACTTCGAAGTCTAACACTGTTGTAGAAGCTGACATTTTTAATCATGAAATACAGAACTAAAAGCATTTTAACTAAAATACAAAAAA